>CM038222.1:38429446-38860473 GCA_021442155.1 Cymbidium sinense | reverse complement strand
AGCAAACCTAAAGAAATAAAACCTAAAAATAAATAAAAATAAAATTGAAACCCTAAACTAAAAAAAACCCTAAACCTAAAATTAAAATAAACAAAATAAAATAAACCTAAACATAAACTAAAATAAATAAAATCAAACCTAATCCCTAAACTAAACCTAAACCTAAACCTAAACTAAATTAAATAAAATAAACTAAAAATAAATCTAAACCTAAACTAAAACATAAAACTTAGAAATAAACCTAAAAAACAAAATAAAAACCCAAACATAAACCTATAAATAAAAATTAAAATGTAAACCTAAAAAATAAAATAAAAAAAACTCAACTAAAATATAAACATAAACCTAAAAAAATAAACTAAAATAAAAAACCTAAACTAAAATAAATAAACCTAAAATGAATAAACTGAACTAAATAATAATAATAAATAAATCTAAACAAAAATAACAAATAAAATAAATCTAGATAAATAAAAAATAAAGTAAATAAACTCAATAAACCAAAACCTATTGGTTTACTTAATTTTAAAAATAACCCTAAACCCTAAAACTTAAACCTAAACCTAAACTAAAACTAAACTTAAACCCTAAAACCCAAAACCTAAAACCCTAAAACCCTAAATCCTAAATCCAAAAACATAAACCCTAAACCCTAAACCCTAAACCATAAACCTTAAACCATATAACCTTAAACCCTAAACCCTAAACCCTAAGCCGTAAAACCCTAAACCCTAAACCCTATGCCTTATACACTAAATCATAAAACTTACAACCTACAACCCTAAACCCTAAACTAACCCTAATCCATAAATCATAAACTAACCTTATACACTAAATCCTAAACTAACCCTAAACCCTAAACCCTAAGAATGGGAGAACCTTGATAGGAACATCACCTTCAACCAGAGAGGAGTGATGGAGGTTCTGACCATGGTGGTGGTGGAGGGAGAGATCGGGGATATGATGGCGGATCCCGCTACTCGGGAGGCGGGAGTGGTTCTAATGGGAACTAGAGAAACTGAAGAATGGTCGATTTGATTTGCTGCTTATGGAACCGTGTCTTTATAGTAGGGATGGTTCTACTTATCTAAGGTTTTATTTTCTCTATGGGTGTTCATTTTTTATCTATGCCTTCGCTTGTGTCTTAGAAAACTTCAGGTGCTACTTGGTTGATGAAACTGAAAAGAATAAATGTTGAACCTCAATTTGTTCCCTATTAAAAAAACCTTAAACCTTAAATCCAAAAATAAAACTTAAATCCTAAACTAAACCCTAAACCAAAACCCCAAGCCTTAAACCCTAAACCCCTAAAAAAAAACCTAAAATAAACTAAATAAAACCTAAAAATAAAATAAATAAAAAACCTAAACCAAAATAAAATAAATTAAAAACATAAACTAAAACCTAAACCTAAAAAAAAAATAAAAAATAAAAACTAAACTAAAATAAATTGAATAAAAACCTAAACAAAACTAAAAAAATAAAAAACCTAAAAAAATTAAAACTAAACCTAAAATAAAAATGAAATAAACCTAAAATATAATAAAATAAAAACTAAATAAAAATCTAAACATAAAAAAACTAAAAAAAAAACTAAATCGTAAACTAAAAAAAACCTAAACCTAAAATAAAAATAAAATAAACAAAATAAAATAAACCTAACATACTAAAATAAACTAAACTAAAATAAATAAACTTAAACCTAAAATAAACCTAAACTAAACAAAATAAAATAAACATAAACCTAAACCTAAACAAAATAAAATAAAATAAACTAAAATAAACCTAAACCTAAACTAAAAATAAAACATAAAACCTAAACTTAAACCTAAAAGATAAAATAAAACTAAACCTAAACATAAAATAAAATAAAACCTAAGATAAAATAAAATAAAACTCAACTAAAAAACCTAAACTTAAAGTTTTAAAAATAAAACCTAAACTAAAATAAATAAACTAAAATAAATAAACTAAACTAAATAAAAATAAAAATAAAATAAACTCAAACAAATAAAAATAAAGTAAATAAACTAAGTAAACCTAATCACCTATTTATTTAATTTTAAAGAAAAATACCCTAAACCTAAACCCTAAACCTAAACCCTAAACCCCAAACCCTAAACCTAAACCCTAAATCCCCACAACCCACAATCCTAAACCCAACTCTAAACCCTAAAACCTACAAACCTAAACCCTAAACCCCAAACCTTAAACCCTAAACCCTAAATCCTAAACTAACCTTAAACCCTAAACCTTAAACTAACCTTAAACCCTAAGAATGGGCAGAACATTGATGGAAGGAATGTCACCATCAACTAGGCTCAGCCTAGATCTAGCGATGGAGGCGATGGTAGAGGCTGCGGTTACCATAGTCATGGTTGGGAATTTGGAGGGGCTAGTGGATTTGGAGGTGGTGATCGGAGTAGTGGTGGTTATGGAGGAAGGAGGAGTGTTGGAGGTTACAATTGTGGTGGTGGCCGAGGGAGAGATCGAGGATATGATGGAGGATCTCGCTACTCGAGAGGTAGGGATTGTTCTGATGGGAACTGGAGAAATTGAAGAACGGTAGATCCGATCTGTTGCTTATGGAACTGTGTCTTTATAATAGAGATGGTTATACATATCTAGGGTTTTTGATTTGCTATATGGGTGCCCATTTTTTATCTATGTCATCGCTTGTGTCTTAAAAAACTTGGGGTGCTACTTGGTTGATGAAATAAAAAAGAAGAAATGTTGAATCTGAATTTGTTCTCTATTAAAAAAACATAAGGCTTAAACCCTAAACCCTAAACCCTAAAATAAAACTTAAACCTTAAACCTAAAACCAAAACACTAAATCCTAAACCCTAATCCCACAAAACCACAAACCATAAATAAACCCTAAACCTAAACCCTAAACCTAAACCATATACTCTAAACCTAAAACCCTAAACCCCAAAACTCTCAAATCTTAAACCTAAACCCTAAAACCATAAACCTTAAACCCTAAAACCTACAACCCTAAACCCAACCCTAAACCCAAACCTTAAAAAAAATAAAATAATAATAAATAAAAACTTGACCTTGAATAAAGTTGTCATTAGTAGAACTAAAGAATGACCTAGCCTAACATGGTTATGGTAGCAAATGAAATTTCTTCAAGAGACTTTCCATGACTATTAGAGATTTGAATACCCAAACCCTAACCCTAAATCATATTATAACACCATATGTTATATTATATTGTAGCATTCTATATTTGACCATGTAGTAATGTGTTTTTGGATGTTATAAGATGTTTTGAAATGTTTTAGTATATTATTGTATTTTTCCCTATAGTTTATATTAATAAAAATCATAAAACTATTGATTTAATAAATCATAGGATGAAATTTGTTAAATTTAAAGTGAGAATTAGGTTGTAGTACCAAAGCTGTGCTATTCCACTTGTAGTCTAAAAGTAAGATTTTATGTTCAAAATAAATATTATATGTTGTAGCATAGTATAACATCATATACATTAATATATTATTCTATGCATTTTAAATACTTAGTATTTTACAATCATGTAGTCAAGCCAACACTAGCATTATTTATAAAAATGTTGATTTAGACTTTAAAATGGTAGAATTTGGCCAAATTCATAATACGTAGAGCATCACATCATATATATTGTTCCAATCTAAAATATGTAAGTGATACAACTAAAATATATAGGTTTTTATTGTTTAGACTAATTTTATGATTTTTTATCTTAAGAAATTCCTTGTGATGTGAAATGCAATATAATATAATATAATATAATATGTTGTGGTGTATTATAATATAGGATTCCATAACATAGTGTAACATCAAGCATTATAGCATACTATTTCTACTTATTGTTTAGCATATTTTAGTTTGTTATAGTATGATGTAGTAGAGTTTGTACTAGTATAATTCATAAAAATACTAATTTATAGGCTGAGTTGATGGGATTTGGCCAAATTTAAGGTAAGCTATAGGGAACATCATTGGGGGTGTGCTATGGTGTGTCATTTAATCAAAAGAACAGAATTTTGCATCCAAAATAAATGTTCATATTTCAACCAAATTTTATAAATTTTTTTCTTAAAGTGATTCATTTTAAGGTGTAATGTAAGATAATATATTATATGAAAGCATATTAAAATATAATGTACATAATAATATAATTTCACATATATATGAATGTGGTGGTGTGTTACAAAATGTTATTGTACATTTTAGTATGTTTTACTTTTGTTACATTGGGTCAAAACCCACAAAAATGTTAATTTAAAGGTTGAGATGGAAGAATTTGGCCAAATTCATGGCACACACCAAGAAGCAAAACCAAAATTATGCTATTTTGTACCATTTCTAATAAAAAAGTAATAATTTTACATCCAAGATGAACATTATTCATATTTTGAGAAAATTTTGTTATTTGTTCCTATTAGGTGATTCTAATGAGGTGTAATGTTAGACAATATATTATAGCAAATTATAATATAACATCATATATTATAATATAATGTAGTGTGTTAATTCACGCTATAATATGTTTAGCATGATATTGTATATTTAGTTTGAGCATGAACCATCACAAATCATAAAATGTTATTTACAATGTTAAGATGATGTTATTTGAATGATTACATTGCTAGGGTTTTGGTTGAAGTATTAAAGGTGTGCATAAGAGAAGAAATAAGATTTGATGAGAATTTCATGTCAAGGACATGGAGGGAGATCAGGGATCACACATGCATTGGACATGACATGTGAGGTCTACATTGAGGACATAGAAGAGAAAATCTATTGGGGATAAGGTTTGAATTTGATTTGATTATATGATTTGTGGAAAGAAGATTTGCTAGGGAAAAGAATCTATAATCCATCAAGGATTAAGATCAAATTAGCTTTAATTTATTTCTTTTAATTAATATGGAGGAATATCTATTAGAGATATGGGCACAATTCCACCTGGATCAGTATGAACCTTCCACTAGGGAAGCGTTTAGCTATCCAGGGATTGGGATTTGAGTTCAATTTCATAGATTTGTTTGGGGATGTCTCGGGAATAAGAGTTTGGTTGGATTTCTTTGATTTAGACTCTACTAGTTGGTTTAATTTGGCTCCATTAGGGAGGTTGGTTTTGAATTTAATTTGTTTGACTGACTTATTTATATATGATTTGGGGTTCCACTAGGGAGAAGGGTGTGATTTAGCTCCACTAGAAAAATTAGATTGGGTTTAATTTAATCTGAGTTAATGTATGGACCTTGTTAGTGTGTGATCAACCCACTGAGAATGGATTATATCAGCCTTGACCTACCTCAAGTTTACAAATCCAAAGGGATAGTCTACTGGCAGGGTAGAGCTAGCCAACCTAAGGGGTTGCCATTCGATGTGCAACGGTTGTGCTAGGAAGAAGGCATAGCAGACTTACATCTTCCAAGGTGAGGAATAATCATTGGGGTGACCTGTTGGATGCACAACAAATTGAAATTGACCTTGGGAGACTAATGAGTGAATGCCACTGGGGACTTATGTCAACTCAAAAGTAGTGAGGATTAATTTTATCTTAATTTCATGTGATTTGATATGGTTTAGTTTGATTTCAAATTGAGGGCATATCAGTTGGGGATGTGAGCTCGATCAAATTTCATAGATTTAATTTATGGACCATGTATCAGACTTATCCTTTCTAAGATTTACAAATCCAAAGGGATAGTCTTAGTGGGGTAGATCTAGCCAACCTAAGGGGTTTCCTTTTGGAGTGCAACGATTGTGCTAGGAGAAAGGCACAGTAGGCTTACATCTTCTAAAGTAGGGAACAACTGCTGGGGTGACCTGTTAGTAGCACAACAAATTGAACCAAACTTAGGGGCAACTATTGAATGAATGCCACTAGGGACTTAAATCAACTCAAGAGTAGTCGGGTGATTCCTATAGGAGTTTTCCGACACTACCCTAAAGATGGGATGCACGCTTGGGAAAAGGTACCTTTGTGTCCTTTTAGTCCATAAGTTAATATATATTTTGTTTATATCTTTGTGTGGACCCTATTGGTGTCGAGGGACCCCTAAAAATATTTTGACCTTAACCTATCTCAAAGTTACTGGACCAAGGGAGAATCTACACATCCATAAGATGGATTCTCCGACCATAGGGTTGGTTACTAGGAATGAGGAACTGTCCAATCCATAATAACTTGGGTAGTGTCTAAATGGGGTCACAAAGGACCTAATCCAAATATAGTTCCCACAAGGGAGGTGCTACTAGGGAAGTTATCCTGAGCCCTAAAAAAAAGCTTATAGGTGTACGGTGGCCAACTCAAGGAGAAAGTGTAGGAGACTTACACCTGCCATGAGTGGTGTATCCTAAAGTGCGAGAACCAACCAACCTAAGGTGTATCTGTCAACATGAGTGGTGTATCCATCAGCATAGTGAGAACCAACCAACCTAAGGTGCCCATCGGTGTGCAACGATCAATCTAGAAAGAAATTGTGTAGGCTTACAAATTTTTAAGTGGAACTAATCATCGGGAAAGTCTATTATCGATGGGATAGATGTTATCTAACCTAGAGTGACTACTAAGTGAAGAAGGAAGACCAGACTCAAAGAAATCGGGAGGGAAGAGAGCTGGGACTTATCCTAAACCTCAAAATGCTAACCCACAAGCAAGGCTAATCTAAGAAGAAAGCATAGCAGACTCACATCCTCTTAAATGAAGCCAACATGAGGTAGCTTACTGGCCATGTAGTATGGCCTACCAAACTAACAAGGCACTCGTCGGTGTGTTGTGGCCAAGTAAGGAAGGAAAGCATAGCAGACTTACATCCTCTAAAGTAAGAAGACCATTAGGGTGACACACTAACAAGGTAACACGTTAGCCTGACCTTGAGAAACTATTGAGTGAGTGTCATTGGGGGCATAATCTCAACTCAGAGTAGCCTAAGACAAAATAAATGTATTTGTTTTAAATGTTTGTGTGTAGTTTGTGTTTGTGTTATGTTGATGAAAGATAAGATGCAGCTCGGGTTCCTTACACCTACCCTAAACACATCATGGTAGATTTCCAAACAAGAATACTTTCAACAAGAAAGAGATTGAATTTGAAATAGAATTTTCATTGATTATAATTATTTTTAGACATGATTTATAATATTCTTTTAAGTAGAGCCAATTAATTGGAAGCATTGGACACTCTCCCTTATGATTAATAAGCTAATAAGATCCTCCTTGGTAGGCCTTCTTTATGGTAATAGGGCCTTCCCAAGTGGGTTAAAACTTGCCTCCCATCTTATGATGGGCAACAATTGGTTTCCTTAGAACAAAAATAAGCCCTCCTACTTGAAAATCTCTAAGACTAACCAACTTGTTGTGAGCCTAAATCATTTTAGCTTTTTACAACTCCAGGTTTTGGCATGCTGTGCATCTCTCCCCAAACCTTCAAGCTCTTCCACGCAACATGGCATTCTATGTTGTGATCTTGCTACCCACAACTATCCTTAGTGATGGGAGTTGGACTTCTAATGGTAGAACAGCTTCGGACCCATACACTAAAGTGAAAGGGGGTAGACTGAGTTGGAGTTCTATATGTGGTGCGGTAGGCCCACAAGGGTTCAACTAACTACTCATGCCACTTTCACTTGTTATTGTTGAGTGTCTTCTTTAGTATTTGGATGAGAGTTTTATTGAAGGCTTATGCTAAGCCATTTTCCCTTAGGTAGTTGATGGTAGAATATCTATCTATGTCTCTAAGAAAAGTTATAGATCTCAATGCTATTTAATGCAGTACCATTATCAAATATAATTCATTGAGTCACTCCAAACCTATATACGAGATGGTTCCTAAAAAATTGGAGCACATGCTATGTTCTAACCTCTATGAGCAGAATCGCCTTTGCCCATTTGGAAAAGTAGTCAATAGCAGCTGATGAACTGATGACCCATGGAAGAAGGAGCATCAATCAAACCCACTATGTCGGTACCCCCACACTCAAATGGCCATGAGGCCAATGAGGATGCAAAATGTTGGGTGGTTGGTGTAGGACCACATCGTGTATTTGGCATTGATATCCATGCAATCTTTGATCATCGATGACCTGTAGTATCATAGACTCTCAATCTTGGGTTTCATCTTTAGATCGGATTGGTTGGCTCCACATAATCCTAAGTGTACCTCAATCATGGCTTATGGGCTTTGTGCTTGTCTAAATAATGTAACCACATATAATCAAAGTTTGTCAGTACATGAACCATCCACAAGAGCATAAGAAAGTGGTATCTGCTTCATCTGATGGGCTTGTGACTTCTCTTGAGGTAGTTTTCCTTTATTTAGGTAATCCATGAATGGTTGCCTCTAATCTAACTCCCCATCCTTGTTGGCAATGACAACCTCCCCTTCAAGAGAGTACTTTTTGATTAGTTCAATATCAATAAGAGATAAGACTTATCTATTTTGAACCTTTATTGATATGGACTCATCCTCCAGACATGTCAACTCCTTGGAAAGGTTGGGTAAAGCATATGCTATGGCATTCTCTCCTTGAGGAATCTTATAAATTGTAACCTCTAAAATTTGGCCCAACAACTCCATGGTGTACTTGTGGTAGTGATGGAGCTTGGGCTTTATAAACTTATAGGACCCAACAATTTGGTTGATAACTAGTTGAGAATCCCCGAAGATGTTAATGTTCTAGATGCTTAGAGTAACGACTAACTCTAGATCAATAATTAGAGACTCATATTTGACTTTGTTGTTAGTGCAAGGATTGGACAGATGATATGAGAATCTCACATCATAGTCTGGAGTTAAGAGAACTATTCCTACCCCTGCATTTCTTAGAATAGTAGTTTGTGGTTCTTCTCCTCTTTGAGAAGAAACCACACCATCAAAGTACATCTCCCAGCATTGAATGCTAGTATCCCCTAAGTTCATGATTTATTCATTGGGGAGATCTTCACTAAGCGTAGAGTCAATAGGAAGTGGGTATGTTGTTAAGAAATTTGCTAGCACTTATCCTTTCACCGCACCGAGGGGTAAGAAGGTAATGTCAAACTACAAGAGGATCATGGACCATCGTGCCAACCATCTGGATAGCATCGATTGTGTCATGAGATATTATAGTGGATTGATCTAGATATTAAGTTCACCTTATGAAGAAGCATGTAATGTTGTAGCTTTTGGGATACAAAGATTAAAGCTAGACAATGCTTCTAAAAGGGTGGATAATTAGCCTCAGCAAGGATTAGATGACGGCTGAGGTAGTAGAGTGCATTTTCCTTCCTTTCATCTTTGGCTTGGGCCAGCAAATTACCAAGGGAGTCGTATAACATAGTAGTGTATAGTATGAGCGACTTGCCCGCATAGGGCTAGAACCGATGGCGTCATCAGGAAATGGTTGATGTCTTTGAAGGCATGCTCACACTTATGATCCCACTTGAACTTGGCATCCTTTTTGACAAGTGCAAAGAATGGCTGACATCTTCTCAATAAGTTAGATATAAAGCATCTTAGATGCACCAACCGCCCTTGGAATGATCTGAGTTTAGTTAAACTTTTAGGGGGTGGCATTTCTACTATCGACTTTATCTTCTCCAGATCAATTTTGATTCCCTCGTGTCAAACAACAAACCCAAGGAATTTTCCTGAAGTTACTCTGAATGCACACTTCAAGGGGTTCATTTTGAGGTTAAATTATCTTAATAGTTAAAAACTACTCTCATGTGAAACTACTCTCATGGACGAGAAAGCATGTTCCAGAGTGTGAGTCGGATAAGTTTTAAGTAGCCAATCTGGTGCCACATAAGCGCATTAGCCACATAATAATAGGATTAGGATTTAATTAGGCTTAATTAATAGTTTTAATGGTTGAAACTTCTAAAATCATAAAAATCATGAGAATAAAAAAATGCAAATAAATACTCATTTTTAAGGTATTTAAGAGAAATAATTAATAATGATGTTAACTAAGTTTGAACAGTAATTAAGATTTAATTACAAAATTAATTATCTTAATTACTCCATAATTACTTGAGCAATTAATCTCAAATTTTGTGGGTTAATTTAGTAGGATGACCTCTACCTCCCATGATTTTCTTGGGATTTATTGCTCACTATATTAGAAGAATTCACTAATTAAACCTTAACTACTCTTTTAAGATAATTAATGATTTATTAATCTCATTAATAGTAATAAATTGGTTAATTAATTTTATTAATCATTGTTCAATAGTAAGTGAACTAAGGAATAGGGTTGGGACCCCTTTCCCAAGTTCATTTCACCTATTTTAAAATGAAAATAATTAAGATTTAACTAATTAATTAAATTAGTTAATCAAATTGAAATCATAATCACATCTGACCTTAATTAATTAAATCATGGAGTAGATCTTTAGCCATTTAATAACCTAGAGGAGTTTAATGAAAATATGGTTAGTCCACATGTGTGGGAAAACCAAAAGAGTAATTAATTAAGTCTCGTAATTAATTAACTATTAATCATGAGCAAATTGCATTAGGCCCTTTTTATTTCTTAGGATCATTACAAGTTTATTTTCCATGCATATCATGTTGGCTCATAATTATTTAGTTAATTACTTTAAGGTGACATAAGTAAGGGTAATTAATTCATCTAATTAAGGGTTCAACTTAATTAACCCATAAAATTAACTTAATTATATTTCCTTTAATTAAATCAAATCACTAATGTGGGAATGGGTTTAAAACAACAAGTGATGATTTCTCTTATCCTCTTTAAATCAAATTAAATCTAAAACTTTATTAATAAAGAAGCTTTTATTTTCTTTAAATAATCTTATTTGATTTGATTTTCCTTAAGAATTAGTTTGGTTGAATGAATCACATGCTTATATTTGATTGTCCTCTTTCCAATCATGTTAAATTTGGTATGTCATTTGAATTCATGCATCCATCTTTTCAAAATCAAGTAAAATAAAATGGATTTCCTTTATGTAAGTTTGCATGTGGTTATTTAATTTAATATATGTGTGGCTATTATAATAATTAAATCCAAATGTATTTTTCAAAAGCTTATAAATGAATAATAATATGTGTTATGATGCTAGTTATAAATTCATAAGAAATGCATGTGCTTATAGCTTAAGTATGAATGTTGAGTTCTCTTTCCTCAATTCAAGTGATGATTTATATAAGATTGAATCCTAATTGGTATATAGTCTGAACATCCTAGGAACACGAGGCTTTAGGTAGCCCTAAGGAGGTCATTTGTTTACCTCACTTCCCTAGTTTAACAACGGCACGCACCCATTTGATTTCACTCTTATGTATTTCAACAATATAATTTGGATAGAGCTTTAATTCATATATATAAATGATTCAATCAAAAAATATACAATCTTTGCATGGTTTTCTTTCCCTCATTTATGTATACATCCATGTGTCCAAGAAAAGCATGTATATAGTATGGACATCTTGGGAATATGAGGCTTTAGTTAGCCCCAAGGAGGTCATTTGATTACCTCACTTCCCTAGTTTAACAATGACATGTACTTGCCTATATCTTTGTACATGTATATGTGTATGTGATTAGTGAATGAAAATCCCATTTTACATTAAAATTGCAAGCTTTCATAATTAACTAAGTGGTTGAATTAATTAGCCATATGATTTGGAGCTTACTTTATATGGTTATGTATACGAATTTACATATGTCTGAATGCAAATGAGTATATAGTCTGGACAACTCAAGAATATGAGGCTTTAGCTAGCTCCAAGGAGGTCATTTGATTACCTCACTTCCCTGGTTTAAGAATGGCACATGCCTATTTAATTTTATTCTTATGTCTTTTTTATGTAAAAATTGGGATAATGTTTTAAATTAAGATGTTTAAACAATTCAATCAAATAAAATATAAATTCTAAACATGCACATACATTCATCATTTAAGTGTGCTAAAATATGTTCCATGTATAGATACACTTAATTAAATCATATGCATGTTACATGTGATGGAAAGGAATGATTTAATATATGTCATGTGGTAGTAATTTAATTAAATTAATCTTAAGATGCCTTTCATTTTGAATAGGATTATTTAATGTGAACCTAAACTTAGGATTAATTAAATCATTTAATAATCCACTCACTAAAGAGAACTAAATCAAATTAATATACTTTAAAAAGTGACTTAAGGTAGGGATGAAAGAGGTCAATCTTCTTTTACTCCTTATATAATATTTAGTTGCTAAGTGTAATCAAATGATATAAAGGAAAATATAAATTAAAATTCTCAAATAAATTAAACTACTACAAGTGAAATCAACATTTCATGTTAAATTGAATCCTTCTACACTTAGAAAATACAACACTAATACTAACAAGACTTACCACACAAGCATTAACACACACATTAGAATTGAGTCACTTCACTTCTAAACTTAGGATGGTGTATGATGTGATGTATGCTTTGTTTTATGATGTATTATTATAGATTAGATGTTAGGGTGTATGTTTCGTAGTCTAGATGATAGTCTAATATTAGCCTAACCATATTTTCTACAGGGGATTGTGATTAAGGGATGCATAAAAATAAACTGCTTGGGATTATATGTATATTTAACTAACCTCTTTATTTTACAGCTATAGTTAGATTTACTTTTCCCACATAAATGTAAGTTATGCCATAGGAATTAGGGTTAGTGCTATGGGAGATTCGGATGAGTAGTGGTCAAAAGGCTTTATCCTGGGGTGCCCTGTGATGACTTTGAAGCAAGCACCATCCAAATCAAAGAAGGGACCAAATCAGAAATGGAGATATGAAGAAAGAATACTCCCATAGCATTTAATAAAATTATAATTATTCTTTCATATTCCAAGTTATATAAGGGTAGAGCTAGCTACCCATATTTTCTCTCTACGGGTTGTATGATGAAATTCTCGACTGCACTGGCCTTTTATTCTTTTACGATAGTTTATATAGTTGTTTGATGTTATGTTTACATTATGCATTAGGATGGTATACTTGTCATAGTTTCTTAAATGATTGATGCTTTAATGTGTGGCTTAGATACGATTAGGCTCTTAGGAGAAAAATAACTTTTCTACCCAACTAATCACTCATAACTAAATATTAAACAATTCATAACCTCATCATAAAGCCTAATACATAAATAAGATAATTAAATGATTTAGCAACCCCTTAGCTGTATGGTTGTATGTTTCACATCATGCATGCATATTCTTTCTCTCTTGAACATGAAAGATCTCCATCCTTGCATGATAAAGGAATGCTTGACCTTTGAGCATCCCTTGGTGGAGAACACCTTCTTCTAGCGATTTGACCCATAACCTATTTCATCATGAATTTAGGCATAACAAATCCTAAAGCCTCTGTCAAAATAATGCCTCTAAAATGAAATAAAATTTGAAAATATTTTACATCTATAGATTAAGTCATATGCTCATACCACTCATGTTTTAGTCTCTTAGGGAGTTTGTTTATTAGTCTCTTTTTATTTAAATAACTACCCTAGCTATCTCGTAATTCATAAGATCAAACTACATGGTTTAAAATGGTAGGAGGAGTTAGCTGGCGGCCACTCCAAGCGATTATAAGTCCAGAAGTTAGACAATTTATTCTCTCTTATGGAGGTAAATCTTTATGTCCACCTATCGCTTAGATTTAGGTCATGCTTTAGCTCGTACTAAAGGTTCCTTGATTTAGTATCCAAGGTAGCTATTTTTTTGGGCTACGAGCATAAATTCTCACCTCTTAGGCATTCCTACAACCTTGTTTTGTTGGATTATAAGCCTTAGTAATCTAGTTAAATTTCAACTCAAAACATATAGATCTCCTCAACTTCAAAATTATAAAGCCCAACCATAGGATATATTGGAATGCTCACTAGGCTTCCTAGTATCATTGGATTACCTTATTTAAGAAATTAATTTTACTTTGTGTATTTTAGGTTCTCTATGATTTTCTCTATGTGCATTTTCATTTTATTGCATTTTCTATTTGTTTGATCTCTTGTTGTTTGGTTTGTGTTTTTAACTTGGGAGATCTCTTTGAGGTGGTGGATGGCTATTGACCTCTTTGTTGGAGATGTGTTCTCTTTGGCTGAATATTTTATTTAGGGATCTAAATGTCAATAGTTTCTTCATGTGCTGCCTTGATATTGTGGTGCCACTTTTTGGGTTATGCCTTTACGTGCTTTTGGTTACTTAATTGGTCTTGGTTTCACCTCTAGTTTTGGGTGGTTGTTTCCTTACATAGGGATGCTTTCCTACAACTATTTTTGGGCCTCGTGGGTTATGTTGTTTGCTACTACCCTCAACATGGCTATCTTGGGTGGCTATTATTTGATGGTTGTTGTCGATCTTTTCACTCTTAAGTTTTTGTTGGGCCTTTCGATGGTTTTATATCTGGATGAGGCCTTGGTCTATTTTCATTGTCACTCTATTTGGCTATTTTTGGTTGGGTGGTCCTCCTAGGCTATGGCTTTTTGTCTGATTTGGTGATTACAATTTATTTCTTGGTTATTTTGGGTGGCTTCCTATTGGTTGTCACTATGCTTGTCTTTCTCTATGTTGGGATTGCCTCCCTTTTGGACTTGTTGTTTCCTTATCGGTTAGCTCTCTTCTTTGTTAATTGGATGGTTGGTCTTGTGGGGCTAGTTTGGTTGTTGTTAGTTTGGTTGGTTTTCTTTTTGGTTTTCTTTCTAATCTGTTGTTAGCTGCTAGGGTTGACCTTTTAGTGGCTTTTCTTTGTTCTGGTTTTGGCCTTATGGTTGTTGGGTGCTGTTATTTTCTTATGGCTATCTTTCTATTTTTGATGGAGGTATTCCAACTGCCTTTTTATTTCTTGCCTCTATTGTATGGGTTGGACTGGTGGCTATTGTTAGTGTTGGCCTTGACCTTTAATCTAGTTTGGAATTGTTGGTTTCTTGGTGCTAGTTGTAGTTACTATTTTGGTCTTGGGTTGTTGCTTATGTTTGTCTAGTGACTCTAGTGGGTTTGGTTCCTATCCATGGTGGGTTTGTTTTTTGGGTGATATCTTGGCAGCTGCTCTTTCATTTCTACTATGGTGGTTTTGTTGATGCTACTTCCTTTCGGGCTTGGTGGCCTTTAGTCGGCTTGGTGTTTTATGGGCCAGCTTTTTTTGTTGCTTGTGCTGCAAGTACTAGAGAATTGTTGAATTTCACCCTTTGGAGGATTTCCTTCGTCGATGTAAGTGGGCTATGATGGCACGGATGATTTTTTCGATTATCTTTTGGCTGGTAGCAGCATATGTGAATGAACCCTTCTTTTGAAGTTTGGATGCTCACATTTGTGGTTGCCCCTAAAGATGCAGGTGATTATGCCTGAGCCTTATTTGAAATTTTCTCTTATATTGCTCTTTTATTATCTACTAAAGCTTGATTTTCTCTAGCTATACTAATTACTATTTCTAGTTGCTTGCAAGATTCTTTTACATGTTCTCTATAGGTTTTGGATCCTTGATGTGGATTGTGCAACTCTCAAAAGACTTTTGACTCTAGTAGGCTTTGGCTGATCGTCCTAATTCTTGTGATATTTCTTATTTATTTTTTAGTCTTTTATTACTTTTATTTAGTTTCCTTGCTTTTGTTGTATTAGATAGGGTATTTTTCTCTCCAAGCTAAATGTAAATAGAATTATTCCCTCTTAAGGACCTTGTACTCCATTCTTTGTGGCAATAAAATTCTCCCCTTTATCGGTTTCCTTAAAAACCCTAAACCATAAACCCTAGACCCTAAACCATAAACCCCAAATCTTAAACCCTAAACCCTAAACAGTAAACCCTAAACTAAGCCTAAACCCTAAAAAGCTAAGACCTAAACCTAAACTAAATTAAACCTAAAAATAAAATAAATTAAAAACCAAAACCAAAATAAAATAAAAAAATAAAATAAAATAAAACCTAAACCTAAAAGAAAATAAAATAAAAAATAAAAACTAAACTAAAACAAAATAAATAAAAACCTAAACTAAATTAAAAAATAAAAAACCTAAATATAACAAAAATTAAACCTAAAATAAAATAAAATAAACCTTAAATAAAAACTACATAAAACCTAAACCTAAAAAATAAACCTAAAAATAAATAAAAACCTAAACACTAAACTAAAAAAAAAACTAAACCTAAAATAAAACAAAATAAAATAAACTTAAACCTAAAATAAAATAAAACTAAGATAAATAAAACCTAAAACTAAACCTAAACTAAACTAAATAAAATAAACTAAACTAAAATAAACCTAGACTAAAATAAAACCAATAAACCTAAAATAAATGTAAAACTTAACGTAAAAAAAATAAAAAATAAAACTTAAACTGAAACCTAAAAAAAACCTAAACCTAAAAGAAAAAAAACTTAGCTAAAAAATAAACATAAACCTAAATCTAAACCTAAAGAATAAACTAAAATGAATAGCCTAAACTAAAATAAATAAACTAAATAAAAAAATAAACTTAAATTAAAATAAAAAAAACTAAAATAAATAAAAAATAAACTAAACAAATAAATAAATACAGTTTGCTTTAAACTTTAAACCTATAAATAAATCCTAAACCAAACAATAAACCCTAAACCCTAAAAGCTAAACCTAAAGACCTAAATCTTAAACCCTAAACCCAAACTCCTAACCCTACCAACTAAACTAAACCCTACCCTAAACCTCCACCCACCTAAACCTCCACTTTAAACCCCACTAAACCACACCCAACTAAACTAACCCTAAACCCCTGATCCCTCTCCCTCTACCTGCACTAAAAACCCTCCCAAACCACTACTGAGCTAAACCTACTATACTTTTACTATGGGTTACCCTAAACCCTGAGTAACTAACCCTAAATAATGATATGTAAAACCTCCCAAAATCAAAATATACTAAATGTAATAAAATAAACTTAATAATAAATAAACTAATCAACCTCCTAAATCCTATAACCTTCTCTATGACCTACTAGTAATAAAATATAAACTATAATATAAATAAATCACTACCTAAAATAAACTAAACTAAACTCCTAATAATAAACTAAAATAAACCTAGCCTAAACTAAACCTAATAATACTAAACCCTAAATGTATAAACTAATAAAAACTCAATGCATCTAAATCTATAAATAATCTAATAATACTATAAAATAAAAAATAAACCTAAATAAAATAAAAAATAAAATAAACTCAAATAAATAAAATACCTAAATAAACCTAAACTATCGATTTACCACTTTAAAAATAACTCTAAACCCTAAACCCTAAACCCTAAACCTACAACCCTAAACCTACATCCCTAAACCCTAAAACCCTAAATCCTAAACCCCAAACCCTAAAGCCTAAACTAATAAAACTAAACCTAAACTAACCCCAGAATGAAACCTTGGAGAACATCACTATCAACCCCAAACTCTAGATTTGGCGAGTCAGGTGGAGGTGATGGTTATTATAGTAGTGGTGGGGGATCTGGAGGTGCTGGTTGATATGAAGGTGGTGGTCAGAGCAGTGGTGGTTATGGAGGTGGGAAGAGCAACATGTTATAGGCTGGTTATGGCGGAAGAGATTAGGGATATGATGGCGAATCCCACTACTGAGAGGGTAGTTATGGGAACTAGAGCTAAAGAATGGCTCTCACTAAAGGAATTATGTCTTTAGTAAAGACGGTTCTATTTATCTAGGGTTTTTGATTTGCTTTATGGGTGCTCATTAAAACTTGGTGTGCTACTTTGTTGATGAAATTGAAAAGAAGAAATGTTGAATCTGAATTTGTTCTCTAAAAAAAAACCTAAACCCTAAATTGTAAAATAAAACTTAAACCCCAAACTTAAAACCTAAACCCTAAACCCTAAACCCCAAAATCATCAACCATAAACTAAACCATAAAACCTTAACACTAAACCCTTAACCATAAACTCTAAACCCTAAATCGTAAACCCTAAACCCTAAATCGTAAATCCTAAACCATAAACCCTAAAACTCTAAGCCCTAAACCTTAAAACCCTAAACCCTTAACCCTAAAATCTTGAGCTTTAAACCTTATAACCTAAACCCTAAACCCTAAACACTAAGCCCCAAACCCCAAACCTTAAACCCTAAATCATAAACTTACCCTAAACTAACCCCAAACCCTAACCCAAAATCATAAACCCTAAACCTTGAATACAGATGTCATTAAGTGAAGAAGTAAAGAATGGCCAAACCCTAACATATTTATGGTAGTTAAAGAAAATGTTTTTAAGAGACTTTCCCTTGACTATTAGAGATTTGAATACCCTAAACCATATTATAATACCATATATTATAATATATTGTAGCATCATATATTTGAGCATGTAGTGATGTGTTTTTGGATGTTATAAGATGTTTATTTTTAGGTTTAAGTTTTGGTTTTTATTTTGTTTTGTAGGTTTATATTTTAAGTTTATATTTTAAATTTATTTATAGGTTTTATTTTTTTAGTTTAAGTTTAAGTTTATTTTTTAGTTTATTTTATTTAGTTAGGTTTAGGTTTAGGTATTATTATTATAGTTTAGTCTATTTTTGCTTAGGATTAGGTATATTTATTTTTTTATTTTAATTTTATTTTAGTTTTAGTTTATTTTTTTTAGTTTAGGGTTTATGTTTTATTTTTTTTATTTATTTTTAGGTTTTATTTTTTAGGTTTAGGATTTTGTTTAGTTTTATTTTATTTTATTTAAGGGTTATTTTATTTTTATTTTATGTTTAGCTTTATTTTATTAATGTTTATTTTTCTTAAGTTTATTTTATTTCATAGTTTAGTTTAGGTTTTTATTTATTTTATTTTAGTTCATTTTTATTTTTTATTTTATTTTATTTTTAGGTTTAGGTTTAACTTTAGTTTAGGTTTTATTTTATTTTATTTTCCATTTTATTTAGGTTTGGTTTTAATTATTTTATTTTAGGTTTAATTTAGTTTAGGTTTAGCTTTGATTTTAGGGTTTATGGTTTAGTTTAGGGTTGGGTTTACTTTAGGGGTTTAGTTTAGGGTTTAGGTTTTAGTCTTATAGTTATTTTTTAGGGTTTAGGGTTTAGAGTTTAGGGCTTAACGTTTAGGGTTTAGGGTTTTTAGGGTTTATGGTTTAGGGTTTAGGGTTTAGGGTTTATGTTTAGGGTTGAGGATTTAGGGTTTATGGTTTAGTGTTTAGGGTTTAGGGTTAGTTTAGCATTTTGGGTTTAGCATTTCTTTGGGGTTTAGGGTTTAGGGTTTAGTTTAGGGTTGTATGTTTAGGGTTTAGGGTTTATGGTTAGTTTTAGGATTTTGGTTTAGGGTTTAGGGTTTAGGAATTAGGGTTTAGGGTTTAAGGTTGTAGGTTTAGTGTTGTAGGTTTAGGTTTTGGGTTTTAGGGTAAGTTTTTAGGTTCAAGGTTTAGGGTTTAGGGTTTAGCATTTTGGGTTTAAGGCTTAAGCTTTAAGGTTTTTTTAAAAAAAATTAAGTAAATCGATAAGTTTAGGTTTATTTAGTTTATTTTTTATTTATTTTAGTTTATTGTATTTTTTTTATTTAGTTTAGTTTATTTATTTTAGGATTATTTATTTTAGTTTAGGTTTTTTATTTTAGTATTCTTCTTAGGTTTAGGATTAGGTTTAGGTTTATTTTTATTTTTATTTTTAGGTTTAGGTTTTATTTTTTTATTTTAGGTTTAGGTTTAGGATTTTATTTTACATTTTTAGGTTTAGGTTTTAAGTGAATATTTTAGATTTATTTATAGTTTTTAGTTTTTTTAGTTTAGGTTTAGGTTTATTTTTAGTTTATTTTATTTTATTTAGTTAAGGCTTAGGTTTAGGTTTAGGTTTATGTTTTATTTATTATAGTTTAGTCTATTTTTGCTTAGGATTAGGTATATTTTATTTTGATTATTTTATTATAATTTTAGTTTTAGTTTTTTTTTAGTTTAAGGCTTAGGTTTATTTTTATTTATTTTTTAGGTTTTATTTTAATTTTGTTTTTTTAGGTTTAGGATTTTATTTAGTTTTTTATTTTATTTTAGTTTAGTTTTATTTTTTATTTTTTATGTTTAGTTTTTATGTTATTAAAGATTATTATTCTTAGGTTTATTTTATTTTTTTAATTTAAGGTTTTGTTTATTTTATTTTAGTTTATTTTTATTTTTATTTTATTTTATTTTTAGGTTTAGCTTTTAGTTTAGGCTTTTATTTTATTTTATTTTTTTATTTTCTTTAAGTTTAAGTTTCTTGATTATTTTATTTTAAATTTTAATTTATTTTAGGTTTAGGTTTTTAGATTTTTAGGGTTTATAGTTTAGTGTTTAGGGTTTAAGGTTTTAGGGTTTAGGGCTTTAGGGTTTAGGGTTTAAGGTTTAGGTTTTAGGGTTTACGGTTTAACATTGTATGTTTAGGGTTATAGGTTTAGGGTTTAGGGTTATAGGTTTTGGGTTTTGGGTTTAGGGTAAGTTTTTAGGTTCAGGGTTTAGGGTTTAGGGTTTAGGATTTAGGGTTTAAAGTTTAGGATTTTTAAAAAAAAATTAATTAAATCGATAGGTTTCATTTTATTTAGTTTAATTTTTATTTATTTTAGTTTATTGTATTTTTATTTTTATTTAAGTTTATTTTATTTTATTTAATTTAGTTTATTTATTTTAGGTTTATTTATTTTAGTTTAGATTTTTATTTTAGTATTCTTTTTTATGTTTAGGATTAGTTTAGGTTTATTTTATTTTATTTTTAGGTTTAATTTATTTTTTATTTTTAAGTTTAGGTTTAGCTTTTTATTTTATTTTTGTAGGCTTAGATTTTAAGTTTATATTTAAGATTTATTTATAGGTTTTATTTTTTAGTTTAGGTTTATGTTTATTTTTAGTTTTTTTTGTTATATTTTGTTAAGGTTTAGGTTTAGGTTTAGTTTATTTTAGGTTTAGGTTTAGGTTATATTTATTATAGTTTAGTCTATTTTTACTTAGGATTAAGTATATTTTATTTTTTTATTTTATTTGTATTTTAGTTTTAGTTTTTTTTAGTTTAGGGTGTAGGATTTATTTTTTATTTATTTTTAGGTTTTAATTTTAATTTTATTTTTTAGGTTTAGGATTTTATTTAGTTTTATTTTATTTTATTTTATTTTAGGTTTATTTTATTTTTATTTTATGTTTAGTTTTTATTTTATTAAGGTTTATTATTCTTTGATTTATTTTATTTCATAGTTTAGTTTAGGTTTTTGTTTATTTTATTTTAGTTTATTTTTATTTTTTATTTTATTTTATTTTTAGGTTTAGGTTTAAGTTTTAGTTTAGGTTTTTATTTTATTTTACTTTTTCATTTTATTTAGGTTTAGGTTTTTTAATTATTTTATTTTAAGTTTTAATTTAGTTTAGGTTTAGGTTTTTAGGTTTTTAGGGTTTACAGTTTAGGGTTTAGGTTTTTTTTAGGTTAGGGCTTTGGGTTTAGGTTTAGCATTTGGGTTTAGTTTAGTTTTACTTTAGAGTTTAGGGCTTAAGGTTTAGGGTTTAAGGTATTTAGGGTTTAGGGTTTAAGGTTTAGGGTTTTATGGATTAGGGTTTAGGGTTTAGGGTTATAGGGTATAGTGTTTAGGGTTTAGGGTTAAGGATTTAAGGTATAGGGTTTAGGTTTAAGGTTTAGGGTTAGTTTAGCATTTTGGGTTTAGGGTTTTTTTGAGATTACGATTTAGGGTTTAGGGTTGTAGGTTTAAGGTTGTATGTTTAGGGTTTAGAGTTTATGGTTAGATTTAGGGTTTTGGTTTAGGGTTTAGGGTTTAGGATTTAGGGTTTAGGGTTTAGGGTTGTTGGTTTAGTGTTGTAGGTTTAGGTTTTGTGGTTTAGGGTAAGTTTTTAGGTTCAGGGTTTAGGGTTTAGGGTTTAATATTTAGGGTTTAAAAAAAAATTAAGTAAACAGGTAGATTTAGGTTTATTTAGTTTATTTTTTATTTATTTTAGTTGATTGTATTTTTTATTTTTATTTAGTTTAGTTTATTTGTTTTAGTTTAGGTTTTTTATTTTAGTATTCTTCTTAGGTTTAGGATTAGGTTTAGGTTTATTTTTATTTTATTTTTTAGGTTTAGGTTTTATTTTTTATTTTTAGGTTTAGGTTTAGGTTTTTACTTTACTTTTTTAGGTTTAGATTTTAAGTGAATATTTTAGATTTATTTATAGGTTTTATTTTTTAGTTTAGGTTTAGGTTTACTTTTAGTTTATTTTATTTTATTTAGTTAAGGTTTAGGTTTAGGTTTAGTTTATTTTAGGTTTAGGTTTAGGTTTTTTTATTTATTAGTTATTTTTGCTTAGGATTAGATATATTTTATTTTGTTTATTTTATTTTAATTTTTGTTTTAGTTTTTTTTAGTTTAGGGTTTAGGTTTTATTTTTTATTTATTTTTAGGTTTTATTTTTAATTTTATTTTTTAGGTTTAAGATTTTATTTAGTTTTTAGTTTATTTTATTTTATTTTACATTTTATTTTTATTTTATTAAGGTTTATTATTCTTAGGTTTATTTTTTTTAGTTTAGTTTAGGTTTTTATTTATTTTATTTTAGTTTATTTTTATTTTTTATTTTATTTTATTTTTAGGTTTTGATTTTAGTTTAGGTTTTTAATTTATTTTATCTTTTCATTTTCTTTATGTTTAAGTTTTTTAATTATTTTATTTTAAGGTTTAATTTAATTTGGGTTTAGGATTTTAGGTTTTTAGTGTTTATGGTTTAGGGTTTGGGGTTAGGGTTTTTTAGGGCTTTAGGGTTTAGGGTTTAGGGTTTAGTTTTTAGGCTTTAGAGTTTATGGTTTTTAGGGTTTAGGGTTTAGAGTTTGGGGTTTAGAGTTTAGGGTTTAAAGTTTAGGGTTTAAGATTTTTAAGGTTTAGGGTTTAGGGTTTAGGGTTTAGGGTTTAGGGTTTTAGGATTTAGGGTTTAAGTTTATAGTTTTAGGTTTAGTTAGTTAGGGTTTAGGATTTAGGTTTAGGTTTTAGTTTAGGGTTAGTTTAACATTTGGTTTAAGGTTTTATAGATTATTTAGTTTAGTTTAGGGTTAAGGTTTATTTATGTTTAGGGTTGTAGGTTTAGGGTTGTATGTTTAGGGTTTAGGGTTTAGGGTTAGTTTTAGGGTTTTGGTTTAGGGTTTAGGGTTTAGGGTTTAGGAATTTAGGATTTTAATTTTAGGGTTTTTTTAAAAAAAAATTAAGTAAACTAGTAGGTTTTGGATTATTTAGTTTATTTAGTTTTTTTATTTATTTTAATATTTATTTTTATTAGGTTTATTTTTATTTTTATTTAGTTTGGTTTTTTATTTTTAGGTTTATTTATTTTAGTTTAGGTTCTTTATTTTAGTTTATTTTCTAAGTTTGGTCTTAAGTTAAGTTCATTTTTTAGTTTTGTTTTATTTTTATTTTATTTTTAAGGTTTAGGCTTAGGTATTTTTTATTTTTTTTAGGTTTAGGTTTTAGGTTTTCTATTTTAAGTTTACTTTTAGGTTTTAATTTTTAGTTTATGTTTAGGTATATTTTAAGTTCATTTTATTTTATTTAGTTTAGGATTTAGGTTTTATTTATTTTAGGTTTAAGTTTAAGTTTCATTTATTTTAGTTTAGTTTATTTTATTTTACGTTTATGTTTATTTTATTTTGTTTATTTTATTTTTATTTTAGGCTTTGTTTTTATTTCTAGCTTAGGGTTTGTTTTTGTTTTTTCTTTATTTTTAGGTTTTATATTTAGGTTTAGGTTTTTATTGAGTTTTTTATTTTAGGTTTATTTTATTTTATTTTAAATTTAGTTTTTATTTTGTTTAGGTTTTATTTTTTAGGTTTATTTTATTTTTTATTTTAGTTTAGGTTTTTATTTATTTTATGTTAGTTTAGCTTTGATTATTTTATTTTATTTTATTTTTAAGTTTAGGATTAGTTTAGATTTAGGTTTAGGTTTAAGTTTAAGTTTAGGTTTTAGTTTTATTTTATTTTTTTATTTCATTTTTATTTAGGTTTATTTATTTATTTTATTTATAGGTTTTATTTAGTGTAGATTTGGGTTTTTAGGTTTCTATGGTTTAGGGTTTCAGGTTTTGGGTTTAGGGTTTAGGGTTGTAGATTTTAGGGTTTAGGGTTTAGGTTTTAGAGTTTAGGGTTTAGGGTTTAGGGTTTAGGTTTAAGGGTTTAGAGTTTAGGGTTTAAGGTTTAGAGTTTAAGGGTTTAGGTTTATTTTAGTTTTTTTTAACATAGAATGAATTTTGATTTAACATTTCTTCTTTTTTTTTTAACACACCAAGTTTTTATTCGATGAGATAGATATGAGTAGAGCAAATCAAAGCTAGATAACTAGAATCTCTCTACTATAAAGACACGTTAAGCGGATTGGATTTCTTGGTTTCTCCGGTTCCCATAAACCCAAGCCTCTAGTAGCGGGATCAACCATCATATCCTAGATCTCTTTAGCCACCTGTTAACCTCCATGCTCCTCACCTACCTTTAGACCACCACCTCCATAACCACCAGCACCTCCATATCCCCCACAACCACTACGATAACCACCAACTCCGCCTTCGCCTCTACCACAAGATCTAGATTGAGCCTGGTTGACGGTGATGTTCCTATAGTCAAGTTTTTGCCCATTCTTAAGGTTTAGGTTTAGGTTTAGGTTTAGGTTTATTTGGTTTTAGGGTTTAGGTTTAATTTTTAATTTATTTAGTTACTTTAAGTTTAGGTTTAGGGTTTAGGGTTGGAGTTTAGGGTTTAGGCTTTAGGG
This sequence comes from Cymbidium sinense, assembly GCA_021442155.1. Lineage (NCBI taxonomy): Eukaryota > Viridiplantae > Streptophyta > Magnoliopsida > Asparagales > Orchidaceae > Cymbidium > Cymbidium sinense. Next base: position 38,835,761 of record CM038222.1, on the reverse strand, counting down.
TTTTACGGTTTATGCTTTTAGGGTTTAGGGTTCAGGGTTATGGTTTAGGGTTTTTTTAGGGTTTAGGGTTAAGGGTTTAGGGATTAGGGTTTTAGGTTTATGGTTTAGGGATTAGGTCTTAGGGTTTAGGATTTAGTGTTTAAGGTTTTTTTAATTAAGTAAACTTGTATGTTTATGATTATTTAGTATATTTAGATTATTTTATATATTTTAGTTTACTTTATTTTTCTATTTTTTTATTTAGTTTATTTTTTATTTTATTTAGTTTAGTTTATTTATTTTAAGTTTATTTATTTTAGTTTAGGTTTTATGTTAGTTTATTTCTTTTGGTTTAGGTTTATTTTTTTAGTTGAGTTCTTTTACTTTATTTTTTTAGGTTTAAGTTTTATTTTTTTATTTTTAGGTAGGTTTAGGTTTTATTTTATTTTTTAGTTTAGGTTTTAGGTTTTGATTTAGGTTTATTTTAGGTTTTAATTTTAGTTTAGGTGTTGGTTTATTTTTTAGTATATTTTATTTTATTTAGTTTATTTTAGGTTTAAGTTTAGGTTTTATTTTTTTTATTTATTTTAGTTAGTTTTTTTTAATTTAAGTTTAGTTTTTTAGTTTATGTTTTACTTTTTCATTTTAAGTTTTATTTTAATTTTACTTTTTTGGTTTAGGTTTTATTTAGTTTTTTATTTTATATTATTTTATGTTTAGTTTTATTATAGGTTTTATTTAGGTTAAATTTCTTTCAATTTAGTTTAGGTTTTTATTTCTTTAATTTTAGTTTATTTTATTATTCTTATTTTTTATTTTTGGTTTAGGTTTAGGTTTTAGTTTAGGTTTTTATTTTATTTTATTTTATGTTATTATTTTTTATTTTATTTTAATGTTTTATTTAGTTTAGGTTTTGGTTTTTAGGTTTTTAGTGTTTAACATTTAGGGTTTATGGTTTAGGGTTTAGGGTTTTGGGTTTACGATTAAGGTTTAGGGTTTAGAGCTTAGGGTTTAGTTTTAGGTTTATTTAGGTTAGTTTTAAGTTTAGGTTTAGGTTGTTTTAGGGTTTAGTTAGTTATAGTTTTGTTTATAGTTTAGTCTTTGGTTTATTTATTTAGGTTTAGGTTTAGGTTTTAGGTTAGTTAGAGTTTAGAATAAGGTTTTAAGATTTAGGGTTTAGTTAGGGTTAGTGTTTAGGGTTTAAGTTTAGGTTTAAAGTTTAGGTTAGTTTAGTTAGGTTGGGTTAGGTTTAGTTTTTTAGGGTTTAGTTTAAGATAGTTCTGGAGATTTATAGTTTAGAGTTTAGGATTTAGTTTAGGGTTTAGGGTTTAGTTTAGGGTTTAGGGTTTTATTTTAAATTTTATGTTTAGGTTTATTTAGTTATTTATTTATTATATTTTAAGTTTTTTATTTAGGTTTACTTTTTTTATTTTTATTTAGATTAGTTTTTTTATTCTAAGTTTATTTTCTTTTAGGTTCGGTTTTTATTGTAGTTTATTTTTTAGGTTTAAGTTTAGGTTTATGTATATTTTAAAGTATAGTTTTATTTTTATTTTATCTTTTACGTTTATGTTTTATTTTTTAATTTTAGGTTTATGTTTAGGTTTTTATTTTATGTTTTTAGGTTTAGGTTTTTGGTTTATTTATATGTTTTATTTTTTAGTTTAGGTTTAGGTTTATTTTTTATTTATTTTATTTTATTTAGTTTAGAGTTTAGGTTTACTTTATTTTTGGTTTTGGTTTAGGTTTTAATTATTTTAGTTTTGTTTATTTTAGTTTAGGTCTAGGTTTTTTTATTTTGTTTATTTTATTTTTAGGCTTATTTAAGTTTAGGTTTTTATTTAATTTTACTTTATTATATTTTAGGTTTATTTTATTTTTATTTTACGTTTGGGTTTTATTTTATTTAGGTTTCTATTTTAGGTTTTAGTTTAGTTTAGGTTTTAATTAATTTATTTTATTTTAGTTTTTTAGTTTTATTATATTATATTTTTAGATTTAAGTTTTATTTTAGGTTTCTATTTTATTTTATTTTATTATTTTATTTAGGTTTAGGTTTTCTTATTATTTTATTTTGTAGGTTTTATTTAGTTTAGGTTTATGTTTAGGTTTTAAGTTTAGTTTAGGATTTAGGTTTAGGGTTTAGGGTTTTGGGTTTATAGTTTAGGGTTTAGGGTTGTAGGTTTTAGGGATTAGGGTTTCGGGTTTTATTTAGGGTTTAGGATTTAACGGTTTAGGGTTTAGGGTTTAGGTTGTAGGGTTTAGGGTTTAGGGCTTAGGGTTTATGGTTAGTTTTAGGGTTTAGGACTTAGGGTTAGGGTTTTTTTTATATTATTTTATATTTTTTATTTAGGGTTTAGGGTTTAGGGTTGTAAGTTTAGGTTTTAGGGTTTAGGGTTTAAGGTTTAGGGTTTAGGATTTTAGGGTTAGAAGTTTAAGGTTTAGGATTGTAGGTTTAGTGTTTTTTTTTTGGGAAACCCATGATAAGTATTTTATTGCCACAAAAAATAGTCCTTAAAGGGATAAACTCAGCTAGCTCAAAGAGCTACAATCGTAAGGAGTAAATCCCCATCTAAGTACATCCAAGAGCAAAAGAAAACATTAAAGCAATCAAAAGATACAAGATGATTAACATAATAGGCTAAAGGAAGGTTAAGGCCAATGCTCGATGGTTGTAAAAGTGCTTGGTAATATGGAGCAAACACAAGATAACAAGAGAGAAACACGCAAAGTTATAGTAAGGGAGATTAGGGAGGTTAAGGTAATGAGACAAAAGTTTGAAGAAAATAATATAATATGAGTATGTTAAATGTGATAGAAGGCTGCTCAATCACATCTGTTGGGGCAAGTATGAGCATCCAAACTTAGAAAGGGTTACATCACATGAGCTACTAACCAATAGGGAATGAGATCATCACAACCATCATAGCCAACAAACATGTGAGAAGGTAGCACCCAGTTGTTGATATTCTTGTGAGCTTTACTACCTGCAAACCTAAGCAATATCTTATCTAAAGTATAGAATTGCTAGAGAAGGATAGAGTCTCATTCAAGAAAAAATCATCAATATATGCATCTTGACATGAGAATACATAAACATAAGAGAGTGAGCCATCTTAGATCTCATCAATAGCCATTTCAAGAAAGCGGTCCGGATACAATCCCTCCACAAGAAAATTGCGGAGGAGATAGCTTGGTGAAATTCTGCTAATCAAGTCAATGAGCCTATAATTAACACCATCCCAATCATGTGATATATGAAGCTTTGAGGTGAAATAGTCCGAAACAAACACCCTTATTAATATCGTGACAATAGTAAAAAGGAGAAGATAGCTCAACACGAAGTGGGTAAGACAAAAGTAGCACCCAGCATTAGAAGCAGAAAATAGTTAGGCGGGCTATAGCGATGTTGCTACAATTGATAATCCATCGTTAAAACAAGATAGAAAAGGCAAGATAGCTCAACCAGAAATGGGTGGAACCAACAAATTAGCACCCAATAATCGAGCTACAATTATAATCGGATCAACAATCATTAGAAAGCGGCAAAAGGCAATGATAGCTCAACACAGAAATGGGCGAACCCACTAAAATTAGCATCCGGTAAAATAGGTAGAGCGGCGGCTCAATAGTTAGGACAATTGAATAATCAGATCAACAATCAACCCGAAAAAAAAAAAGGCAAAAACACAACATAAGGGACTAAATGACCATAATAGCTATCTTTGAAATTGACATATAAGCGCACCAACCTATCAGAAACTAGGTAAGAATAAGGACAACAGTAGGTAATGTAGATCGGGAATAGGAGATAAACTGCATGAGCATTCAGAAAGCCAAACCCAACAACGAAATAGCTAATGCAACATTTGAACCCGCCATTCAAAGAATCAATAAGTGGATTGAGATGTGTCTCAACATTAGAATTGACGCAACACTTGAGGCGACAACATCCAAGCCGAAGAGAAGAAAATGGCCATAAAACTCCTCAATCGAGTAGACATGACAATAGTAGATAACCAAATAAATAAAACAAAAAAAGCAGTTATCCAAGAAGAACTGACAAAAGTCACCTAAAACCATCACCATGGAATGAATGTAAAAGCTTTAGCATGATCGAAATTCTACAACCAACAATGGTGGAGCCAATTGAGTTGTCAAGATACAACAAGGAAGTAAATCTCCAAGATAAGAGACAACCAAAATAGCAAAAAGCTAGCGCTATAATTCCATTCATCCAGGTATAATCAAAGCAATAGATACAAGTTTTTGAGAAAAAAAGGTGAAAGCAGAAAGGTAGACCAATGACTTGCAATGATAAACATAAAATAAAACAATAAGGGGTTTAAAGCAAAATCTACCAAGAAATCCAAGTAGAGACTTGCGAACAAAATAATCCAAAACCCTAGGGCGGTAAGATGAGTATTAATCAAGATCAAAACAAGGCATTTAGACAAGCTGCAAGAGTCCACCCATAAACATATATAGATAAAGGAAAGGATAGATAATGAATAGCTCCCCACCATAAGCCTATCCAATAGTGAATTGAGAAATCGGTCAAGAGGATGCTTAGTTACCATAATCCAATTACCTTGGGATAATGATAATAATAACCGGTAGATCAATAACCCAATTATGCATATAAGATAAAACATTTATTAATTCCAAGCATGATAAAGAAATGAGCTTCAAGTTGTGCATATTCCAATCGTAGCATAGGATGGGAGAACAACAGTAAGCAAAATCAATAACATCCCAGGTGTTAGCATCAAAAACCAACAGGAAAACAAAGAAGTTTTGCTGGGCAAGGAAATTAGCATTCCAAAAAATAGCAGTATGGACATTTTTACTGTTAACACTCATAACCTCAACAGATGCACAATGATAGTCCCTTGAGTAACTCCAAACCTGTTGATCATGGAAAGCAAAACCGAAGCGAAGAAAAAAAATATTGAAAAATAACACAATTCCTTTCCGCAATGAGATATTATTGTATCCATGGGATATCCCAAGAAAATTACAATAAAGAAAATTGCAACCAATAGGTGCTCAATAGCGATCTAAGAACAAATGTGTTGCTTTGCCACATTAAGAGATTGCAAGGATATTGGATTAATCAGTAGGCATATAGGACATGCCATTGATCAGATATAAGCAGAACTGTAGAATGGTCTTCAAGATATTCATGATCTCATCAAAGCATGAAGGATGAAAACAATTGCAGTAAAGACCAACATCAACCCAAATGTTAACACCAAGAGAAGAAAGTGAAACAGAAAAAGGAGTGTAAACACAGTAAGAACCAAAAGGAGCAGCCAACAAGAAACAGTAATAGGTAACATAAGGCTCAACTGGGTTCCAATTCAAGAGATTGATGTGCATATAGTTCAACATCACATAATATTGTAAATGCCAAAAAATAGGAATCTTCCAACTAAAGGAGAAGGGGTAAAGGCGAAGTCATGGCAAAGAGCACAAGACAACAATGATATGGAGTATCCATAGAGAACACAAGGAAATAGAAAACCAGAAAAAAGGGAGGCGAAGGAGAATTAGATTATGAGGTAAGGAAGCCCAATTGTCCAAGTTAACGGACCACAAGTATTTGGGTAATGTAAATTGATCAAAGAAGATGATCTTGTCTAATCTACTAGATTTGCAAGGTAATCAACACAGGCATTACCTTCATGACATGAGTGATGGTAAAATTGGTTGAGAGAAGAGCCCTAGTTTGCTTGAGGAGGTAGTACAAACAAGCATTGCTCATATTGGTAGAAGTCAAAAGGTCAATCGGTAGAAGAGCATCCACCTCTATCTAAATATTGAGCCGACCATTTTGAAGATAAATTTCTAGAGCTTTGTGGAGCCATAAGCTCGATAAGGGACGATCTTTGGAAATAAGGGGATAAGCAAATGCACATAGGACTATACCCTTAGAATCCAAAATGCCTCCACAACCGAGCCATTATGAGACGAGCCATCGGTATAATTTTAATAATATGATCAAGAGGTTTTCCAAAAAATCATTCTTATCATTTAGATAGTAAGGCAGTGCGGAAGGTTGAGGCCTTTATTTCTGATTTGACCTTTAAAATGTTTGTGATGAATTAAATTGGCTTTAAGTAAGTCATAAATTTTATTTTTGGTTCTAGCAATAATCCTCAAGTGATTCATACGAATCCCACGATGTTTAGCTTCATTTCGGTCCATCCATATGAACCAAATAAGAGTAATGGCGATTATGATTTTAATATGACCTTTAATTGCATTGTCAAAGTAAACTTCAAGAAGTTGATATAAAGTAAAAGAACAATTAAAATTGACTGTGTTGAATAGATCGTCATACCAAATCCAAATTTTAGAGGCAATAGCCCCATTAACAAAACATGGTTAACATTCTCAATATGAGAATAACATTGACATTTAGAGGGTAAATAAAACCCTTTACCCACAACAAAGAATCAAGAATAAAGTTTTTAGGATGCCAAGTTAGAGAGTAAGAAGAGGGGATATTGTTATTCCAAATTTTGGAGAACACAATAGAAGAATCACGAGTGTCTTTAGTATGAAGCCACACATTTTAAGGTTGAAATCCCATTATGAGATAGCTTAAAGATAATGATCATGATTGTTAGGAGTGATAGGAATATTAGTAATCATATCTAAGAAAGTGGAAGGAATAGATTCAGTAATCTTATTAGAGTTCCACTTGAGGTTTTGCCAGAATGAATTAACTCTAATAGCGGAAGTGGAGTGGGTGTAGAGTAAGTCATCAATGGATCCACAACCACTCAGTTGTCTTGCCAAAAGAAGGAATTGCCGAGTTTATGCCCCAAAAATTAAGGATTTTACATCCCATTTGAAGAATAAAGTCTTCTCCACACGGAGAGAATCACCCGATTTAAAGGGACAAATGAGAGGATGTTTACCCTGGCAATATTTAGAAGTCATGAAATTCACCCAAAGACTATTGTTGCTCCTAAAATTCCACCAAAGTTTGTAGGAGAAAGCATTGGTAACTTCTTTGATGGATTTACATCCCAGACCTCCCTCTTCAAGAGTACCACAACTTTTAGACCAAGATGACCGGTGCATTCTTTAGAGGTATTGGTTCCCAAGAAAAATTTGTTTAAGAGATGCTCAATTCTATTGATGGTAGAATTGGTAGGCACAATGGTTTGAAGAAGGTATATAGGCATGGAATTTAGAATACTCTTGATCAAGGTAAGCCTAGAGAGTAAATGAAATTCCCAAACTAAAATTTTGTTAGAAATTTTCAATTAGATCATCAAAAGGTGTGATCATTTTGGCCTTTAAAAGTGGGGCCCCAAGGTAATTAAGGGAGTTGATTTTGCTTAAAATTAGTAATTACGGATATTTGGTTAAGTCTATTAGGTGGAATCTTAGTTGAAGGAATAAAACCACATTTTCCTTCATTAAGAAAAGACCACTAACTTTACCAAAATCATTTAGAGGTTCTTAATGGTTTTAACATGTTGAAGGGAGCGTTCTAGAAGATAATGAAATCATCTAAGCTAAGATGAGAAATAGGGAAACCTCCATGAGTTTTAAAGACATATTAGTGAAAAGATCATTAAGGCTCCTTGTATTCAATAGCGATGATAAAAAGAGAGGGTGAAAGTGGGTCACCTTGCGTCAAACCATGGCTAGAAGGAAAGAAACCTATGGACTCACCATTCATGATAACCAAAAACCAGACATTCATGATACACCTTTTTATAATCCGGATAAAAGCTATCGAAAAACCAAACAAATTCAGATTTGAAGAGAAAATCCCATGAGAGATTGTCAAAGGCTTTACCGATGTCCAGTTTGAATAAGATGTTGCCTCCTCTAGAAGGGACATCAATGTCATGAACCAACTCTTGAGCTAGAATAATATTATCCGATATTGCTCTGTGTTTAACAAAACCAGTTTGATTTGGGGAGATGATTTTAGGAAGCAAAGGGCTAAGCCTATTATTTATTAATTTGGCAATGAGTTTTGAAAAAGGTGCAAAGACTAATCGATCTAAAATCACCCAAGATTGATTATTAGTTTTGGAAATAAGGATAATAGAAGTGCTAGAAAAGTATTTGGGAATAGGATTGCCATCAAAGAAATCAATAACGATCAACTAAATCGGTTTTAATAAATGGCCAACAATCTTTGAAAGAAATGGGTATAGCCGTGCCGTAGAGTCAGTGTTCATGTTCTTAAGAGTATTACTAATCTCCTCTTAGGAAGGACACATAGTGAGTAAATGATTATCCTCATTGTTAATCATAGAAGGGATAAGATGGGTGTTTGATAAAGTTCCCGAGTTAGAATTTAATAAAGTTTGAAAATGATGTATGACAGAATTCTTAATATCATTGTTATCGGTTATCCATTCACCATTAGAGTTCTTAATTTTCTTAATCGATTTTAAGGCTTTCCGTTTATTACAAATGGCATGAAAATACCTGGTGTTTCTATCACCATCAGCAATATGTTTGCATGCGGCTTTTTGATGCCAATAGGTTTCTTCCATGTTTTGATAATTAACCAAGTTATTCTTGGCAATGTTCAACTCCTCAAGTTTGGGATCAGTTGAGGACCTCTTCAAGAGAACAAACCTCTTGTTCCATAGCTTTGAGATTTGTGAAAAGGTTTTTAAAAATGTGTTTGTTCCACCAATTGAGATTTTGTTTGAGTCTTTTGAGCTTAAGCCAAAGACAGTCATACCTTTAGAATTATCCAGGAAAAGGCCATCCAATTAGTGAGGCGACATTGATGAAGTCACTATGTTGGGTCCACATATTTTAAATCTGAAAGGAGAGTAGAGGGTTAGGGGATTTTGAAGGAAATCAAAAGGAGCATGGTGGACAAAGTTAAATGCTTATGGTAGTAGGCCCGATTGATCCAAAGAGAATTAAAGAGGGTCCTATCAAGACGTTGCCAAAGTCTAGAGTTATGCCACGTGAAGTTAGACCCAGTGAAACCAATGTCGATCAGATTACAATCAAGGATCATATTTGAGAAGTCCTCCATGGAATGAAGGTTAGGAGAACATCCTCCCCTTCCGAACTATGATAGTATTGAAATCACCTCCAACCAACCCGGGGAAGGTTAGCAGGAAGCGAGGTGCGTGATTCCAAAGGATGTTCCTACCGCTCTATTACAAGAAGCATAGATAAAAGAGCCAAAAGCCGATAAGTCACCTAAGGAGATTTTAACATTGACCAATTGGTCAAGATCATCAATGATGGAAATGGTGATGGAGTTGTGTCAAAAGCACCAAATTTTATTAAGATTGAAGAAGAAATTATGAAAACCAAGGGATCTAGCGACAAAAGCAATCTTAGAAGAATTAATGAAAAGTTCAATAAGAACAAGTAACTTGATATTATGAACACAAAGACTCTAACATGATTGCGGACGGGAAGAGACCCACAACCCAGGATATTCCAAATAAGAAAATTAATCATAAGGGGACAACCAAAAGGAAAATGAAAAAAAAAGAAAGGAAAGAGGAGAAATGATGACACATTACTTGTGGGGTGGAAGAAGAGAGTGGTTCTAGTGAGGTTATTATTAAAAAAATTTTGCTTTGTAGGGTTTTTTTGTTTTAGCTTTGAAAGGGTCTATCGAGTCCAAATTATCTCCATCAGAAAGTGATTGATTTTGGGTTCCAGGTAGTAGGAGAATCTATCAATGTTTTAGAAGAGGGGATTTCACCTTCTTCCGGATCAGATAGAGTGTGAGAAATTGGGTTCAATTGATTATCACTCTGAAGGGAAATAGATGGGAAGTTCTAACACCATTCATAATACAAATATCTTTCTCAATATTCGTAATACAAATATCTTTCTCAATATGTTCTGAAGCCATAGGGTCATCATTATTTTGGTCCATTATATGATTAGTAAAACATAGATTGATTATTTTAGATAAGAAAAATAGATCGTTTAAATTGTAAAGATTGTAGGTCATACCAAGTGAAATTTTAAGTACCCAACATCTATTAGTTTTAGATTTTAAGATGAAAGGTTGTAAGAGAAAAATAAACTAAATTATTATCCTAGGATTAGATGGGGACACTTAAAGAACACAAATAAAATATTTTAAGAGCAAACTACAAGATATTAGAATTTGGGGTGTTCATAAAGAAGCTAACGTTATGTGGGAAAAATATCAAGTGAAATTAAGCAAGTTGCTAAAGATGTGCTTGGAGAATCAAAAGGAAAAGCTTCTTTTAATAAGAATAGTTGGTGGTGAGTCGAGTGTGCAAGAAAAGATAAGAAATAAGAAGCATTGTTATAAAACTTGGTTTAGATGTAAAAAATTGAATTGGGAAATATATAAAGTGGCGTAGAGATTCTAAGAAAGCAATATATGATGCAAAACTTAGCTTTTGATTTATACAATAGATTAGATACCAAAGAAGGTGAAAGATGTATGTATAAGTTAGCCAAAAAGAGATAGTAAAGACATAGTTCAAGTGAGGGGTATTAAGGATGAAAATAATAAAGTGCTTTTCTTAGAAAAAGATATTGAAAATAGGTGGATGAGATATTTTGATAAACTTTTCAATGAAGGATCTGAAAGTACGATTGATTTTAGCAACCTTAATACCCTAAACAAAATAGAGAATTTCATTTCTATCGTCATTATTAGTAAATCAAGTTAGTGAAGCTTTAAAGAAAATGAAATGTGGAAAAGCAAGGACGATAATATTCCAATCGATGTGTGGAAATGTTTAGGAGATCAAGGAATTTCTTGGCTTACAAATCTTTTTAATGTCATTTTAAAGACTAAAAGATGCGGATGAGTGGAGAACGAGTCTATTGGTTCCTATATTTAAGAATAAAGGTGATGCACAAGAGTGTGCAAATTATAGAGGAATTAAGTTAATGTGCCATACATTAAAATTATGGGAGAGAGTAATTGAGCAGGTTACGATGTGATCTGAAGTGTTTCTCACAATCGGTTTGGTTTCATGCCGTAGATCTACTATGGATGCTATACATTTGTTAAGAGGTTTAATAGAAACATAGAGAAAGTAAGAAGGATCTACATATGATATTTATTGATTTAGAAAGCTTATGATAAAGTCTCAAGAGATGTTCTTTGGAGAGTTCTAGAAAGAAAGGAGTTAATATTGGTTATATTCAAGTCATTAAGGATATGTATACTAGAGCATTACTTGTGTCCAAACACAAGGAGGATTGACAAAATATTTTCCTATTTCTGTTGGATTACATCAAGGATCAACATTAAGCCCTTATCTTTTTACTTTAGTTATGGATGTTCTTACGAGGCATTTACAAGAAGATGTACCTTGGTGTATGCTTTTTTTCGATGACATTCTTCTTGTTGATAAGACTAGAGAGGAGTCCAATGAAACTTGAATTATGGAGGTCAACTTTAGAGTCTAAAGGTTTTCGTTTAAGTAGATCTAAAACTGAATATATGGAGTGTAATTTTAGTTGTAGAAGTTTTAGTGATAGTGTTGTGACTCTAGGTGATCAAGTCATTAATAAGAGTGAGCGATTCAGATATTTAGGCTCTAGTGTTCAAAATGATGGTGAAATAGATGGAGATGTTATTAGTAGAATTCAAGTTGGATGGTTGAAGTGGAGGAATGCATCGGCCTATTATGTGATAGAAAAGTTCCACTTAAACTTAAGGGAAAATTTTATAAGATGGTGGTAAGACACGCAATGACTTATGGTGCGAGAATGTTGGCCAATAAAAAGAAAGCATAAGACTAAGTTAAGTGTTACGAGATGAGGATGCTTAGGTGGATGAGTGGCTTTACTCTTAGAGATAGAATGCAAAATGAGTGTTCGGAAAAAGTTGGAGTAGCTCTGGTAGATAAGATTAGGAGAGTCCTTAGATGGTTTGGCCACTTAAAGCGGCCGTCCGATGACGATTAGGAGAGTAGATGCATTAGATTTGCCTTATGTTAAGAAAGGTAGAGGTAGACCTAAAAGACTTGGTTAAGATGTATAAAAAAATGATCTTAGTATACTTGAATTAGATGAGAATTTGACACATAATAGGACACAATGGACGAAGGATTCATGTACACCCACCTAGTGGGATTAAGGCTTGTTGTTGTTGTTGTTGTTGTTGTATATGATTCTCATTCAAATTGTTTAATTGGGTGTCCAATATAAGGCTACCATTCATTTTTATGATGAAGCAAAGAACTATCATGGGAAACTAGATTATTACTAGCAGGGATGAGGTTAGGTAAGTTGCCATTGGTATCATCACACCCCTCAATGGTTATTTTAGTACCAAGGTCAGAGTGTTTTCCACAAGACAGATCTGTAGGAGGTGTAGAGAGGAGAGGTTCTTTTTGAGTATTTTTAGGCACATATGCTAGAGTAGTGGTTTTCCCAGCTCCATTCATATTTTGTGATAAATTTTTTCTAAGGTTAGGATGAAGCACAAAGCATGCTGAGTGATCGTGGCTGTGAATCTTGCAGTGAGTGCAAAAGACAGGAAAATTTTCAAATTTGACTTTTTGACTATATCCAAATTTTTGAGCCAATCACACCTTTGGGATATTTTTTTGTGATGTCTATCTCAACGAGAATCTACAGAGATGGCCTAGATCTAGTGGGTTGCTTGGTCTATTGAGAGGCCTACCAAAACGCCAAGCAAAACTTGATGAGTGACATAGTGTATTAATGTTAGGAAAGGCAAGCCAAAGAGGGACAATGGGAGATTCCTCTTTGACATCAAAGAGGGGCGACCATTTCAATAGCCGTATTTGACAATTATAGGTTTAGGGTTTAGGGTTTAGGGTTAGTTTTAGGGTAAAGGCTTAGTGTTTAGGTTTTAGGGTTTAGAGTTTTTCTTAAAAAAATTAATTTTGCTAGTAGGTTTAGGTTTAGGGTTTAGGGTTTAGGGTTTAAGGTTTAGGGTTAGTTTTGGGTTTTAAGTTTTAGGGTTAGGGTTTGTTTGTTTTTTTTAATTTTTTTTTTTATTTGAGGTTTAGTGTTTAGGTCAGGATTTATGGTTTAGGTTTAGGATTTAGGATTTAATGTTTTTTTAAATTAGAAATGAGCGATATGTTAGGTTTATTTACTATATTTAGTTTATTTTTTATTTATTTTAGTTTACTTTATTTTTTTATTTAGGTTTATTTTTTATTTTTATTTAGTTTAGTTTATTTATTTTAGGTTTATTTATTTTAATTTAGGTTTTTTATTTTAGTTTATTTTTAATGTTTAAGTTTAGGTTTATTTTTTAGTTGAGTTTTATTTTTATTTTATTTTTTAGGTTTAGGTTTTATTTTATTTTATTTTTTTAGGTTTAGGTTATAGTGTTTTATTTCAGGTTTATTTTAGGTTTTATTTTTTTTTTTTGTTTAGGTTTAGGTTTATTTTAGTCTATTTTATTTTATTTAGTTTAGGTGTAGGTTTAGATTTAGTTGATTTTAAACATGTTTAGGTTATTTATTTTGTTTAGTTTATTTTAGTTTAGGTTTAGGTTTATTTTATTTTGTTTATTTTTTTTTATTTTAGGTTAAGTTTTTTTAGTTTAGGGTTTAGGTTTTATTTTTTATTTATTTTTAGGTTTATTTTTAAGGTTTAGGTTTTTATTTTATTTTATTTTAGGTTTTATTTATTTTTATTTTATGTTTAGTTTAAGGATGAGAGGTTTGATTTGATTTGCATCTCGCTGGGGAGATATTTGATTTGATTTATTAATTTATGATTTGGTGCTCCATGATTGTGAAATCTAGGGATTAAATCAGATCCTGATGAAAATGTGAATTCTCTACTAGGCGGCAGTTCAAATTTGATTCCACTTGGAGAACTGGAGAGATTTGCATCTCAGAAAGCGGTTGATTTGATTGATTGATTATTTGATTTTAATTGTTTGATTGGATTTGTTTGTTTGTTTAGTTTGACTCCAAGGAGGAGGGTTGAATTTGTTTTAGATTTTAATTTTAAAATTTTTTATGGATTTTGTGATGGTCCCTATTGATTTGATGGATGAAGTAGTGAGTAGGACCATGTTGGCTTTAATCTATTCATTACCAATCCAAGGGTAGTCTACCAAATGGTAGGGTTATCCAACCAAAGGGTTGCCTTTTGATTGCTGATTTTAGGAAGAAAGCATAGTGGGCTTACATCCTCCAAAGTTGGGATCAGTTATAGGGGTGATCCATTAGCGAGGAAACAAATTGAACCCAACTTTAGGTTGACTATTGAGTGAATGTCTCTGGGGGACCTAAATCAGCTCAAAGATAGTCAAAGTTAGTTTCATTTTTAGTTATTTTGATGGATCCTATCGATTTGCAATGGACTGCACTAAGTAGGGGTCATGTTGGCCTTGGTCTACATTCAAATTTACAAATCTAAAGGGGTAGTCTACCAACCACAAAGTAGGACAATCCAATAGGAAGGGTTCCTTTGGGTTGCAATGGTCAAGTTAAGAAGAAAGTGTGAGGACTCACATCTTCCAAAACAAGGAATCACTAGGGTGACCGGTTGCTTGTGCAACAAATCGAATTCGACCTAGGGCTGAATTTTGATTGAATACCTCTAGGGGACTTAAATCAACTCAAAGATAGTCAAGATTAATTTTATTTTTAAATTATGTTTGATAGATCCCATCAGTTTGCGATGGACTGCACTGAGTAGGAGCCATGTTGGTCTTGGTCTAACTCAGATTTACCAATCCAAAGGAAGTAGCTTCCCGGCTGAGGGGAGAACTATCCAACCAAATGGGTGTCGTTCGATTTGCAATGGTTAATTCAGGGAAGAAAGCATGGGGACTCACATCTTTCCTGAATAAAAGACCACTGGGGCAACACATTAGTGAGGTAACATGTTAACTCGACTGTGGTGAAAAATTTCTATAGATGAGTCACCTTCAAATCTGTGGGGAGAAATGAAAGAGAGGCAAGCATATTGAATTCATTAGTTCATTTTTGAAATATCAAAAGGTATTGATCAAAGAGAGGGAGTTATTATCGAAGCCAAAATGGGAGATAAGTAGGATATGCCCACAATGCTAGGAAACCTAGCGAGCATTTCAAACTATCCTATAGTTGGCCTTTACATTTTTGAAATTGATTTAGTTTGTTTGAGTTGCATTTTTCATTAGAAATTTAGGACTTATGATTCCTTAACAAAGATTAAAGAAATGCCTAAGAGGTGAGGAATTAAGCTTAGGGCCCATAAAGGGGAGAAGCAACCTCAAAACCTAAATCTAGGGAGCTTTAGGCCAAAAGCACAACCTAAATCTAAAAAAATGTTTTGGTTTGTCTCCAGAGAGGATAAAACCAGACTTGGACTTTACCACCTAGGGGTGGCCGCCAACTAACTCCTCCTACGATTTTAAGTTCATGTGCGCAAGTATTTATGCTTATGAAAGATAGCTAGGCTATTATTTATTAGAAAGAGACTAAGTCCTTAAACTCACTCCCTAAAGAGACTAGATCATGTAAAGGACATCTTAAATGACTAAATCTAATTCAATTCAAATTTCATTTTATTTTCATTTTGGATAATTATTTTGACTCGCTTAATAATTCATATGACTAATGCATGAGAAATAAGGTTATTGGCCAAAATCCACGAGAAGGGAGGAGGTGAGTTTCCACCTTAGCTCTCAAAGGTCAAGCCAAGTTTCTCTGGAAAAAGGTGGAAGCCCTCCAATCAAGAGTAAAATAAGATGCATTTGTGCATGATATTATAAAAGAAATACTCATCCAGCTAAGGGGTTGCTAATTCTTTTATCTTGATTTTAAACCTAAGCTTTGGGTGAGGTTATGAGTTCTTTATTTTTAATTTAAATTGTTAAATTGGGTAAAAGATTTATTTTTTTCTAAAGAGAATAATCCACATCCAGGCCATACATAAAGCAAGGAAGAAACTAGGAAAAATTTGCCACTTAATGCAAAAGCTAAACAAATCATCAAGCAATTTATAAAACTAATCGTAAAAAGAATAAAAGGCCATTATGGTCGGGCACTACCGCACAAACTTGAAAATATAAAATTGGGTAGCCGAGCTCTACCATTATACAACCCCGATTACAAATGATTTATATTATAGTTAACAAGGAATTCATTGTTATAGGGGTATTCAAGCTTTATTTCTTCTTTCCTCTTTTCTTCTTTGTTCTTCTTTTCTTCTTTCTTATTTGGTTCCTTCTTTTGGATGGTTGGAAGGTAGATGCTCCAAGGCTTCACATGGTACATAAGGTAGGATCTTATGACCAATGATCATCCTAATCCCCATAATAATCATTCCAAAATCCTAATTGCATAAATTTACATGAATAGGAAGAGTGGAAATCTAACTAGCACCAGCAAAATAAAAGTAAGCTAAAATAAACCACACAAATCCCAAGCATGTATATTTGACTTATCACCCACACATAGGTGACTAAGTCCACTTGGCTTTTAATTATGCTTAGGGTATAAAGCACTGACCAAAAGCATTTATATTTTATTTATGATAGCTCCTTAAGCAATCTAGAAAAGAATAGTTAGACTAAGAGTGTCCTACCCTTCATTCTCTGAGCATACACCTAACATCCAGTTTAAGATATATATCACAAAATAAAACAAAATAACAAACCATGCACGGACCTAACCTAAATCTAGAAGTGGTGACTTAGGCTAATGTGTGTGCTTTGAAGGTTTCTGTGGTATGCTTAGCTATGGCTTTAGGTTCAAATTTTCTAAGTGTGAAAGAATATTCAACTTAGAGGATGGTTTCATTTAAGTTTTTTAATTATTTTAGGTTGATTTTATCTCATGTTTTTTAATTGGTTCAAGTGAATCTTACAATTAATTACTAAGTTATGAAGAGAGGGAAGAGAGAGAGAAACTTCTCTTCCTAACCTAAGTAATTTCTAAAATAGATTCACATTTTAGTATTTAGGTGAATGTTTTGATTAAATCTTTTAATAAGTCCTAAGTTTAGATGAACTCTAAACAAACCTATTCAAAAGAAAGGCATTTTAAAATTAAATAAAATGAATCAAAATTCATATAACACATTACTCCATTTCTTTCCCAACATGTATAACATGCATATGGATGAATCTAAACATATCTATACACACAAAGGAGAATATTTATACTTCATGATGCATACTAATTAATCCATTTAAGGAAATTTAGAGGATTAAGATGCATGATTTTCTTTAGTAGAAAAGGGTTTCTTTATCCAATTTTTTACACACACATAGAGTAAGAAAGGCATAAGTAGGTACAATGCCAATGTTAACTAGAGGTGTAAGGTACAAGACCTACTTAGGGCTACTTAAACCTTCACAACCTTCGGGTTGTCTAGACTAATATATCATTTTCTTTAAATACAAACATGTGTATAAAAGATATGAAATGGAAAAGAAAAATGCAAAAGTTGTATAAATGGATTAATTTTGTTTATGCAATTTAAGTATGCAAGCATAGGTAGCCCCTCTTAGGTGATAGCATAGGGATGAATAGGATATGGAATTAGGTGAGTATTAGGTCATTTTCAAATGAACTATATTAATCTCACCAAATTCTTATTCAAAACTATGCCAATATTAGAGAAAAAGGAAACCTATGCTAAGCATACCTTTATAATCATTCATATGCAAGCCTATAATTAAAATATAAGTAGCACACTTTCAGATTTGATAATTGATTTATATGTTTTTAAAAAAAATAAATTGGATTTAGTAGTGATAATAGCCACTCATATTTCTACTTTAGCCAACACATGCAAATTTGACATAAAGTACACAATTTCATTTTTTAAATTTGAATTTGAAAAATATGAATGAAACCACATGACATACAAATTTAACATGTTGGACAAAGATTCAAAGCAATGAAAATGTAAACAAATTCACTTTAATTAAATCTAAAGACATTCTTATGGAATAAGAAAGTTTAAAATAAATCAAAGTGTATTCAATATGATTTTTATTTAGTTTGAAGTTTGACTTAATTTTGAAAAAGTGAGTTGAGTTTACTATTCTTAACTCATTCCCACATATGTTTGATATTTTTGTTTAATTTTTAGATGATTAGATTCATTTTTAAGTATTGATTAGGTTAAGGTATGAATTAAGTAAATTATTCCTTACCCACACCACCATAACATAGTTAACCAAATAATTATAAGCCAATGAGATAACATAAAAACTCATAAGGAATTTAAATTTGCAATGCACCTAATAAGAATAAGGCCTAATTCCATTTGGCTCATATTTAATGGTTAATTAAACTAAGGGGTTTAGCTTAAGTATTTTCAAAATACTGTTTCACACATATGAATTGGGTTTTGATTTCCTTAATTGAACTTAGGCTATTAAAACACCTAAACCCAAAGTAGATTAATTAAGTTAAACTTTCTAGAATTTTGAAATTAATTAAGTGGATAATTGGTGAATTAACCCTTGTAAGATGGGATTAAGGAAAGAAGAGGGTATTTAGGGAATAGCTTGAGGAGATGCCCCAAAATTATTCCATAAACCTCCATCTCTGGATCGACCTTAATCAACCCTAATCATGGATTAAAACCTTTAATCACACCCTAATTATTCTTAATAAGGTTAAGAGGAGTAATTAGAAATCCATATGCAATTCCCAAGCCTTGATAAATCTCAAGAAAATTAGGGGAGGTAGAGGTCATCCCCAAAAACATACCCAAGAAGTTTGGCATTAATCAAAGGCTTAATTAAAAGGTAATTAGCAAAATAAAGTTTCCAATAAAACCTAAAATCAGAGAAAAGCATAATTCAAAATCCATTGAAATTAATTTTAAAATATTCTAGGTTGCATTATCTTTCCATAGAAATTTATTTCATATTTTTCTAAATTTTATTGAGAGCGATATGAATGAATTTTAGAAGATCATTAGATTAATTAGAATTAATTAATGATCACTAACAAATCCCCCTGCTCACAGCGTGACGTGTGGTGGTGGCGGTCAATGCACTTTACACCCATCACGTGGTGAGCATCTCACTTAAAAATCAATTCTAAAAAGTGGCATGATGGCGGACACGCTTTGATCTCTGCCATCCAATCAAAGATCGGACTGCCAGAGATCTCCCTGCAATTTTAAAAGGGATAAAAGTTATTCTAAACATGGGAATAATTCCAGCCATCCATTGAAAACACACGGATGGACATCATCCTCTTCTTAAATAAAGACCATCCATGATCTAGGTGAAGATGAGTTAGATTGACCTTGGA
This sequence comes from Cymbidium sinense, assembly GCA_021442155.1. Classification (NCBI taxonomy): domain Eukaryota; kingdom Viridiplantae; phylum Streptophyta; class Magnoliopsida; order Asparagales; family Orchidaceae; genus Cymbidium; species Cymbidium sinense. Next base: position 38,816,565 of record CM038222.1, on the reverse strand, counting down.
TTCAAGACTTAACCCACCATCTAAAGCCAATAGCACATCCAAGTGGATTTGCATAAATTGAAAATTCCCTTTACAAAAGACCAACACCTCCTATGCTAGGTGGTCAGAAAATTCCATACCTCGTTGGACGTGATCATTGGCTAGATCGATGGGGTAGATCTAGTGAAGCCATGTTAATTTAGGCCCATTGTGACTTGCTATGGTGAAAAATTCTATGAGGGTAGTCACCTTTCAAATCTGTTGGTGAGAAATGAAAGAGGACAAGACCCTTATAGAAAAATTTTTTTAGGATGCCACACAGATCCATAGATGTACTTATTCAAGTGATCAGGTGGGTCATCAAGGAATGGTGTACTATCTTGAAAGTTAGAAGTCACTACCCTTTAATGGACATAATCACCTCAATAAGGACTCTTAAGGATGATGTCTGCATGTACCAAGATTCTTCCCCACTTTACAAGAAAAGTAAAGCGGGATTTATTTTAAATCAGTTCATTAAGTTCTTTCTGCAAGCCCCATAGTTATTTACATTCTAAGGAATGGGGATTCCTTAGGAAAGCTTTTGATTAAGGTTAATGATTGTTCCCTTTGAAGATTTTAATAGGAAGGACTATCAATCAATTGGTTTTATTTTTGAAAGATCAAATGGGATTGATCAAAAGAGGGAGTTATTATTGAAGCCAAAATGGGAAATAAGTAGGAGATGCCCATGATGCTAGGAAACCTAGCGAGCAATCTCAAACTATCTTATAGTTGGGCTTTACATTTTTGAAATTAATTTAGTTTGTTTGAGTTATATTTTTCATTAGAAATTTAGATTTTAAGATTCCTTAACACAAGAAAAAAGAAAAAAAAGGTGAGGAAACATGGCGCAAGGGAGAAGCAACCTCTAAACTTTGGTGAGGGCCGAAAGCACAACCTAAATTTAAGGAGAAAATGGGTAATTGGTTCGCCTTCACAAAAAATGATAAACCACTCGACAGCTTGGACTTACAACCACCTAAGGGTGGCCACCAACTAACTACTCCTATGATTTCAAATACATGTAGGCAAGTCCTTTTGCTTATGCAAGATGTCCAGGCCATTATTTATTATGCAAGAGACTAAGTCCTTAAACTCACTCCCTAAAGAGACTAGATCATGTAAAGGGATATGATTCAAATGACCTAAATCTAATGCAATTCAAATTTCATTTTATTTTCATTTTAGACAATTATTTTGACTCAGGCTAATAGGATTCATATGACTAATGCATGAGAAAGAAGATTATTGGCCAAAATCAGCAAGAAGGGAGGAGGTGAGTTTCTACCATGGCTCTTATATGTCAAGCCAAGTTTCTCTGGCAAAGGTGGAATCCCTCCAATTAAGAGTGAAATAAGATGCATTTGTGCATGATATTATAAAAGAAATGCTCATCCAACTAAGGGGTTGCTAATTCTTTTATCTTGATTTTAAACCTAAGCTTTCGGTGAGGTTATGACTTCTTTATTTTAATTTGAGTTGTTAAGTTGGGTAAAGATTTATTTTTCCTAAAGAGCCTAATCCACATCTAGGCCATACATAGTAAGAAAGAAACTAGGAAAAGCATGCCACTTAATGCACAAGCTAAACAAATCATCAATCAATTTATAAAACTAATCAAAAAGAATAAAGGCCATTGTGATTGGGCACCCGCATAAACCCAAAAAATATCAAATGTGGGTAGCCGAGCTCTTCCCTTATACAACCTAGATTACAAATGAATTAAATTATAATTAAGAAAGGAATTCATTATACAACCACTTCAAGCTTCATTTCTTGTTTCTTATTTCTTTCTTCTTCTTTTCTTCTTTATTGTTCAGTTCCTTTTTTTAGATGGTTGGAAGGTGGATGCTCCAAGCCCTCACATGGTGCATAAGATAGGATCTTATGACCAATGCTCATTCTAATCCCCAAAATAATTATTCCAAAATCTTAATTGCACAAATTTACATGAAAAGGAAAAGGAATGGAAATCTATCTAACACGTGCAAAAAAAGATTAGTTAAAACAAACCACACAAATCCCAAGCATGTATATTGGACTTACCACCCCACACATGGGTGACTAAGTCCACCTGGCCTATGGATTATGCTTAGGGGTATAAAGCACCTACAAGAAAAGCATTTATATTTTTATTTATGATAGTGCCCCTTAAGCACAATGCCCTGCAGAAAAGAATATTTAGACTAAGAACGACCTACCATTTATTCTATGAGCATACACCCTAACATCCAGTCTAAAACATATATCACAAAATAATACAAAACATCAAACCATGCACCGACCAAAACTAAGGCTAGAAGTGGTGACTAATGTGTGTGCTTTGAAGGATTGTGGTATCGTAGTTATGGCTTTAGGTTCAAATTTTCTAAGTGTGAAGAGCATGTTCAACTTAGATGAAGGTTTCATTTAAGTTGTTTAATCATTTTGGGTTAATTTTATTTGATGTTTTGATTTGGTTTAAGTTGTTCTACAATTAATTACTAAGTTATGAAGAGGAAAGATAAGAGAACTCTCTTTCCTTCCCTAACCTTAAGTAATTTCTAAATTAATTCACATTTTAGTTTCATTTAGGTGAATGTTTTTTACAACTTTTAATTAATTATAAGTTTAGATAAACTCTAAAATAAAACTATTCAAAATAAAGGCATTTTAAGATTAAATAAATGAATCAAAATTCACATAACACACATTACTTCATGTCTTTCCCAACATGTATAACATGCATATGGATGGACCCTAAGCATATATATGCATACAAATGAGAGTATTTAACAAACTTTATGATGCATGCTAAGTAATCCATTTAAGAAAATTTAAAAGTCAAATATGCATGATTTTTCTTAAGAAGAAAGGGTTTTCCTTATCCAAATTTCCACATACACGCATGAAAGTAAGAAAGGCATAAGTGAGTATAGTGCCATTGTTAACCAAAGGTGTAGGGTATAAGACTTATTTAGGTCTACTTAAAGACTCGCAACCTGGGGTTTGGACTAATACACCACTTTCCTTAAATACAAACATGTGTATAAAAGAAATGAAATGGAAAAGAGAATGCAAAGTTGTTTAATGGTTTCATTTTTTATTTATGCAATTTATGTATGCTAGTATAGGTAACCCTCTTTAAGTGGAAGGATAGAGATGAATAGGATATGGAATTAGGCAGTGTTAGGCTCTTTTCAAATGAACCATACACCTCACCAAATTCTATTCAAAATTATACAAACATAAGAAAGGAAACCTATGGTAAGCATACCTTTATATTCTTTCACATGCATGCTTATAATTAAAGTATAAGTAGCACACTTTCATATTTGGTATTTGATTTATATGTTTTGAAAATAATTTGGATTTAGTAGTGATAATAGCTATTCATATTTCTACTTTAGCCAACACATGCAAATTTGACTTAAAGTAAATAATTTTATTTATAAATTTGAATTTCAAAATTATGAATGCATGACATCAAATGACATACAACTTAACATGTTGAGGAAAGATCCAAAGCAATGAAAGCATGTAAACAAACTCACTTCACTTAAATCCTAAAGACATTCTTATAGAATAAGAAAGTTTAAAACAAATCAAAGTGAATGCAAAGTGACTTTTGTTCAATTTGAAGTTTAATTTAATTTTGAAAAGGTGAGATGAGTTTGCTGTTCCTAACCCATTCCCACATGTGTTTGATATTTTTGTTTACTTTTAGATAATTAGATCCATTTTTAATTGATTAGGTTAAGGTATGAATTATGTAACTTAATTAACCCTTACCTACACCACCTTAGAATAATTAACAAAATAATTATGAGTCAATGAGATGACATAAAACCCACAAGGAATCTAAATTTTACAATGCACTAATAAGAAAAGGCTAATGAAATTTGGCTCATAATAAAAGTTAATTAAGTTAAGGGGTTTAGCTTAAGTAATTTCAAAATTCCCTTTCATACTTATGAATTGGGTTTTGATTTCCTTATTGAACTTAGGTTATTAAACACCTAAGAATCTACCCAAAGTAGATTAAATAAATTCTTGAACTTTTTTTTAATTTTTTAGAAATTGATTAAGGGATAATTAATGAAATAACCCATTAATTAAAAAGAGATTAAGGAGAAAGAGGGGGTTTCAAAGAATAGTTTAGGGGAAATGCCCCAACATTATTCCATAAACCTCTTACTTATTATATGTAACCTTAATCAAGCCTAATCATAGGTTAAAATCACTAATCATACCCTAATTATGCTTAAGTACATAAAAAGGGTAATTAAAAAGTCCATATGCAATTCTTCTAATCAAGCCTACAATAAATCCCAAAAGAATTAGGGGAGGTAGAAGTCATCCCTTAAACCATGCCCAAGAAATTTTGGATTAATCAGAGGACTAATTGAAAAGTAATTAGTAAAATAAACTTTCTAATAAAACCTAAATTAAGAGAAAAGTATAATCCAAAACCCATTGAAATTAATTTTAAAATATTCAAGGTTGAATTATCTTTCCATTGAATTTTATTTCACTTCTTTCTAAATTTTCTATAGGAGCTATGAATTTTGGAGATCCCAAAATTAATAGAAATTAATTAAGAAATTTTAATTAACTCTAACTAATCCACTCCTGATGTGTGGTGGTGGCGGTAGCTTTACATATGTTGCGCTATGAGGGGGTTACTCAAGTTATCAAATCTTAGGTGGAGGTTGGTGACACATGCGGTTTGATCCACTCATCAATCAAAGATCGATCGAGATCTCACGTAATTAAAATAGATAAAAGGAAATCTAAACATGCGGAATTATCTTTACCGTCTATCTAAAATATGCGGATGGATGGCTAAGATCTCTTAAGTTCTTCCCCTTGATCAATTAAGACCATCCATGATCTAGAGGAAGATCCAAGCTCGATCTAGCATGGATTTAAATCAAACTCAACCCACACCATCTAAAGCTAAAGCGAAATCCAATGGTAATTGATGGGGTGAAAATTTCTTTACAAAGCTCCACCACATTGAGTTTAATGGTGAAAATCCCATACCTCTCACTGGGGTGATCACCTCGATTCCCTTGGAAGCTTCATCTAGTTGAGATGAAGCTATGTTGAGAGTTTGAACACTTGAGGTTAAGTGGATTGATGTATGGACCAACTCCCTACTAGCTTGCGGCTTTGATCCAATTAGGTCCTCCTTGCCTTTAGAACTTGGGAAGAACTTGGGTGAGCTCAACTTGCCTAAGAGTGCTTGTAAGGAAATTTATTGTAATGTAGTAGAAGTTGGAGAATGGATTGAGCTCCCCATTTTACTATTTCAAAATTGAGAAATGGCTTTTCAAATCCTCTAAGAAGCTTGGGAGTACTCTCGATGGTGCTCACAGTTCTTAGCTTCAATTGATGAGGGAGAAGAAAATTTGAATTAGAGTATATCTCCCCTTGAATGATCAGGTGGACAATGATCTTTCCATTTTGATCCAATTGAGCTTAGGTTGTGGGTTATTTGATCAGTTAGGAGTGTGCACATGGTTAGTTTTAGCCAAGGAGTGGATTGCCAACCTCCCATGTGCTTGAATTTGAGTGGGAAAGGGGTTTTGAATTTTCAACTTTGACCCATAAGGTCGGGTTTGGTCTAGGGACAAAATGGGCCCATTGGGTTGGGTGCACCACTCTCCCCTAGGTCCCCTTGAGCTTTTAGGAAATCCTTAAGTGAATGTGAATAGGGTATGACCAAATTTCCCATGGATTAAGCCAAAATTTGTTCTATGTACTAAGAGTAGGATAGTCATTTTTTTTCTATTTTTTCACTTTGGATATGTTGGGTATGTGGAGAAACTAGATTTGGAAAAGTTCCATGAGATTTGGATTTCATTTGATAGGGTTTGGCTCATGTTGACCCATTTAGGTCAAAATGGGTCAACTTAGTCGAGACCAATAGGTCAAATTGGGTCAAACTAAGGGTTGGGTCAAGTTCATATGACCATTCGAAAAGTTTTGGTGGCTTTGGTTTGATTCAATTTGGAATAGTTTTGGATTTGGCTCATATGACTTCATTTAGGTCAAATGGTCAAGTTGACCTATTTGACCCATTTGACTTATTTGAGGTAGGTCAAGGGTAGGTTTAGGTTAGGTTAGTCATATGGAGTGGATTGGTATCTTTGTTTCCAATCAATTTTGGTTAAGTTCAAATTTGGCTCAACATGACCCCTTTAGGTCATTTTGGGTCTAAGGTCAACTGGGTTAGGTTAGGTCTAATTGGCCAATTGAGGCTTTGGTCAAGTTCAACAAGTGATTTGCAATTAATTTGACCCATTGGTTTGGATCAATTTGGCTTAGATCAAGTTTTGACACATTTTGATTTTTTAGGTCAAGTTGGGTCAACTTGGGTTAAGTGGCCAATTGGGCTAGGATTGGCTCAAATGTTGGGTTAGTCAAGTTAAAACATAAGTCATGAGTGAACTTAGATTAATGGTTTTAATCAATTTGGCCTATGGTGGAATTTGGCTATGTTAGGTTTCATTTTGGGCTAAATGTTGACTTGGTCAACCCTTAGGTTTGACTTGGTTTGACACAATTTGATTGATTGATCATCCATGATGATTGTTGATCATGATGAGAGGCATAGATGAGTTTGGTTCAGGTCATAAGTGTACTTTCGGTCACTTTGGGTTAAGTGAGCCTAATGGATCAAATGGTTTGGTAAAAGCCTGATTTGAGCTTGATTGATCTTGTATATGGACTTATGACTGAAATATAAATCCATTTGTAAGTGGTTTGAAGTTAAATGGGTTTTGATCTATTTAACAATTTCATATTCAAAGGAAGAATATGAAGTGATTTTGGCTTTGATTTTGAACTAGGTTTTGATTTGGTGATTTAAGTTTGGATTTATATATGGGTTCATGATTGTAGGGTTGATTGAATCATGAAGGAAAATTAGGACTTTGGCTTGATTTGAAGTTGATTTGGCTAGAAGGCTTAGGTTGGATTTTGAGTGGGTTTGAGTTTGATTTTTGGAATTGGTTTGATTGATTTATATTTATATTTCATTATATATGTGAATATAAATGAGAATATAAAGTGGATCATGAGAAAATTTCAAGATTTGAAGGGTTTAATCATGATTTGGGCTAGGTCCATTAAGAAGGATTTAAAGGACTTAGGAAAATTTCATGAAGTTTGGAGTTAATTTTTAAATTGGTTTGATTGATTTATATTTATATGAAAATCCATGACTTTGAAATGGTTTGAAGATTTAGGCTAAGTCATTAATGGAAAATTAAGGACTTAAGAAAGATTTTAAATTTGGAATTTAATTTGAGTGATTTGATTGATTTGTATTTATATTTCATTTATATATGTGAATATAAATGAGAATATAAATGAGTTTTGAAAATCCCATGAGTTTGAATTAGTTTGATGAAGGTTTTGGATAAGTCCTTTAATGGAAAATTAAAGGGACTTAGAATTTCATGAATTGAGTTAGAATTTTGTTTAGTTTGATTGATATGAATTTATATTTCATTTATATATGTGAATATAAATGAGAATATAAAGAATTATGAAAATCTCAAAGATTTGAATTGGTTTTGATCATGATTTTGGTTAAGGTCTTAAGGAAGATTAAGGACTTAGAAGGATTTGGACTTATGAATTTTGATGGATTTTGATCATGAGTTTCAATCATAGATTTCAATAATGGATTTCAATCATATGGAGTTGATTGGTATTTGGAGAAAATCAAATGGAGTTGATTAGGAGTTTGACTTGATAGAAGGAAAGTGAGGAAAGGTTTAAGCTAAGGGTAGGAAATTTTCCTAACACCCCTAAGGCATGACCTATTCATATGGCTAACTCTTCTAAGTCTCTAAGGCTTGGTTGAGTGTCCACCTAATCACTAGATGTATCTTAAGACTAAGGAACTCTTAAATTCTAAGAGGGGTCCTATGTCTAAGATGGAAGGGTTGAGAGCTCATCCTAAAAATGAGGTCAACAAAGGGCACCCAATAGGTGTGGTGTGATTGACAAGGAATCGTGGGCCTATCAAAACACCAAAAAATCATAATCACTAATAGAAACAATCTATCCTTAACCCAAGGAATAGAAAGAATCCAAACCTTAGTGCAATGTGGCTCTACTTATGTCAAAGGCATAAGAGAGAGGGAAGAATCCATTAAGGGATAGAGTGTGACCCTTCCACTAGAAAGTTCAAGTCATCCGAGGATGAGAGGTTTGATTTGATTTGAATCTTGCTAAGGAGAAAAAGATTTGTTTAAGTTCTACTGGGGAAGATGGCTGAATTTATTTCAATTTTTGTTAGGTTTAAATTTTGAGATTAACCATGTTGGCTTGCGATAGACTGCACTAAGTAGGAGCCATAGATGCTATGACCTAACTCAGATTTACCAATCCAAAAGGGTAGTCTACTAAGCATATAGTAGGACTAGCCAACCAAAGGGATCCCTTCAGTATACAACAATAGTAATAAGAAGAAAGCATAGCAGAATTGCATCCTCCAAAGTAGAAACTAGTTGCTTGGATAATCTATTGACAAGACAATAAATTGAACTCAACCTAGGGCTGACTATTAAGTGATTGCTGCTGAGGGACTTAGATCAACTCAAAGATAGCCACGATTGATTTTATTTTTCAAATTTGTTTGTTTTATTATGATGGATCCCATAGGTTTGTGATGAACGCACTGTAGCCATGAAGGCCTAGACCTAACTCAGATTTATCAATTCAAAGGGAGTAGTCTACCAACCACAAGGTAGAACTATCCAACCAAGGGAAATGCCTTTTGGTATACAATGGTCAAGTTAGGAAGAAAATGTGGGGACTCACATCTTCCACAAATAAAGAACCACTGGGGTGATTGATTGCTTTGGGCAACAAATCGAACCCACTAGGTGACTATTGAGTGAAGCTCTATGGGACTTAGATCAACTTGAAGATAGTCAAAGATTAATTTTCATTTTAAATTTTTTTTTAAGGATTATGTTGGTTTGTGAGAAATCACACTAGAAGGAGCTTATAGAAACTAGACTATCTGGATTTACTAAACCAAAGGAGTAGCTTCCCTGAGGGAGAACTATCCAACCAAAGGTGCCTTTTTTGGTTCGCAATGATCAATTAAAGGGAAGAAAGCTCAGGGACTCACATCTTCCACTAGAAATGATCATTGGGGTGATTGGTTGCTTTGGGCAACAAATTAAACCCGACCTAGGGCTGTCCGTCGGTTTACGACAATCATGCTAGAAAGAATGCATCATAGTCTTATATCTTCCAAAGTGGAATGATTTCTAGGGTAACCTGCTTGTGGAAAACATTGGGACCTAATGGCAATAGTGAGTCTTGACAGGGGTTTATATCAACTCAAGTGGTCAGGCAATACCTATAAGGAGTTTTGCTGACATTTCCCTAAAGATAGGATGCCTACTTAGGAAAAGGGGCCCTTTAGGAGCTTGAATTCTTAATCCATAAGCAAATTAATTTTTTTTATTTCATTTATTTTAGTTGTTTATTTATTTAAGTGTGGATCTTATTAGTTTGCGAGGGATCAAACTGAGAAGGAGCTTATATCAGCCTAGACCTATCTTAGATATACTAAACCAAGGAAAAATTTATGCATCTACTAAGATTTTCCAACCATAGGGGTGGCTACTAAGGAAAGAGCTGTCCAATCCAAAAGTAACTTGGTGCTAAATAAAGTAGGACATGATCCAAATAGAGTGCCTAGGTTGGGATAAGGGCTTAATCCAACACCCACAGAAAATGACATAGCTAGTCATATATCCAATAGGTATTCAGTGTCCAACTCAAAAAGATATCACGAGAACTCATATCTACCAAGAGTGGTGTACTCATCGGGTGAGTCATTGTCGACATAGTGAACATCAACCAACCTAAGGTGCCATTGGTTTGCAACAATCGAGAAAGCTCGGGGACTCACATCCTTATACATAATTAACTATTGGGATGATGTATTCGACGGTGTTATCGACCTGGGAAACTCTTAAGTAAATGCCATGGGGACTTAGATCAACTCAAAAGTACTCAAAAGGAAAGGAGCCTCAAGGGGACTTATCCTAAACCTCAAATATACTTAAACTAGTTAGAACATGATGGCTAGTTCAAGAAGAAAGCACGGGGACTCACATCTTCTTAAGCAAAGTCAACATGAGGTAGCTTAATGGATGGGCAGTGATGCTTGGCACACTAACAAGGTGCTCATTGGTTTGTAATGGTCAAGCTTGTGGTGAGCTTGAATCATTTTGGCCTTGTACAACTCAAGGTTCTAGCACACCCATAGGTGATTCTCCTCCAAACCTTCGAGCTCTTCTAACCACAACTTTGCATTCTGCTCTGTAGTGAATTTTCTACCCAATGCTATCCTTAGTGATAAGAGTTAAACTTCTAAAGGATGAATGGCTTCGGACCCATACACTATAAAAATGGGGTAGACTGAGTTGGGGTTCTGTATGTGGTGCGGTAGGCCCACAAACCTTCAACCAACTGTGCATTCCACTATCGTCAAGAGTCTTCTTCAGTATCTGGATGATAGTTTTGTTGAATGCTTCTGCTAAGCCATTTTCTCTAAGGAAATAGATGGTGGAGTATCTCTAATCTATGTCGTGTCTTCTAGCGAAGCTATTGATCTTGGTATTTTTGAATGCAGTACCATTATCATATATAATTCATTGAGGCACCCCAAACCTATATACGGTATGGTTCTTAAAAAACTGAAGCAAATGGTGAGCTGTGACCTCTCTGAGCAGGATGGCTTCCGCCCACTTGGAAAAGTAGTCAGTGGTAGCTAGAATGAGTCGATGCCCCTTGAAAGAAGGAGGATTAATCAGACCTACAATGTTAGTACCCCAACACTCAAATGACCATGAGGCCAATGTAGGGTTTAGAATGCTGGGTGGCTGGTGAAGGACCACAGTGTACACGACCGATGGCATCTCAAGATACATCCATGCGATCTATAATCATCGAAGGCGGTAGTATCTTAGTCTCTTGATCTTTATCTTCATCTTGGTTGGATTGATGAGCTCCATATATACACGAGTGTACCTCGGTTATAATGCAATGGGCTTTTGTGTTATCTAAACGCATAACCACATTTAGTCAAAGGGCCGTGGTACAGGTGCCATCAACAAGAGCGTAGGAGGAAGCTCTCTATTCACCTGATGGGCTTGTGACTATTCTTGAGGTAGTTTGTTGGTGTTCAAGTAATCTATGAACAATTTCCTTCAATTCAATTCCTTGTCCATTTTGGCAGTGGCACCCACACCCCTGCTCCCCACGAGAGAAAGTCTCTCGATGAGTTGACATCAATAAGGGATGACTTATTTATTTTGGACCCTTAAAATGGACTCATTTGAGCATGCAAACCTTGGCAAGTTGTAAAGCATCTATATGCATTCTCTTCAGGAACCTTGTAGATGGTGACTTGAAAGGCCAATAGCTTCATGGTATACTGGTAGAATATGCTTGAGAAGGACAAGTTAGACCCAATAAGTTGATGACCAACAAGAATCCCCAAAGATGTTGATGCTCTTGACACTGATATTGATTGCTAACTCTAGACCGATAATCAAATCCTCATACTCAACTTCGTTGTTGGTGTAGGGGTTGGAAAGATAGTTTGAGAATCTCATTACATTGTGGATTAGAGTTAGAAGAATTATTCCTACCCCTTCCTTTCCTGAGAGAATAGATTATAATGCTTCACCTTTAAGAAAAGAAGCACACCATCAAAATACATCTCCCATTGGTGGTTGCCGGCCTCCTTAAAGTTCATGATTTGTTCATTGGGGAGATCATCACTAAGCAGAGAATCAACAGGAAGTGGGTGTCCTGCTAAGAAATCCGCTTGTGCTTGTCCTTTTACATCACAGTGGGGTATGACTGTGATATGAAACTGTGAGAGTATCATGGACCAAGAGCCAAAAATCCAAATAGTAATGGCGTCATAAGATACTACGGATTGGTTCGGAGATCAAGTTCACCCATGAGAAATCATATAGTGTCATAACTTAAGATCCAAAGATCAGTAATGTTTTCAATAGGTGGATAGTTTGCTAGAAGAGATGGTGAGGTAGTGAGAGTGCTCACCTTCCTTCATCATTGGCTTTGGCCAACAGAGAGTCATCTAATGCCACAAGAAAGGATGTGGCTGCCCGGATGGGGCTATAGACAGACTTCACCACATACTCTTTGATATCTTCAAAAGGCATGTTGCACTTGTCATCCACTTGAATTTGGCATCCTTTATAATAAGTGCTAAAATGGTTTCACCACTAATAGGTTTGAGATAAAGCATCTTAGATACCAGCCATCCTTGAAAGGATCCGAGTTGATTTAACTTTTAGAGGTATTTCTAAGATAGCATTAATCTTTCAGATCTATTTCTATTTCCTTGAACAACAAACCCAAGAATTTCCAAGCTACTCAATGCATATCTGTGGGATTCATTGAGGTTATATTATCTTAAGCATTCAAAACTACTCAAGTCAAAGAGGTGGTCTTCCTTTTCTCTGCTCTTGATTACTAGATCATCAACATGGAACTCAACCTGATGATGGATGAGTTCATTGAATATCTCAGTCATGGCCCGTTGGTATGTACCACCAGCATTTTTAAGGTCAAAAGGCATGACCCTATAATAGAAGATTCCGATCAGGGTTCAAAAAAAGTGTTTCTTTCATCTTCAAGAGACATGTTGATTTGGTTATAGCTAGATGACCCAGCCATGAAAGAGATAATTGCATGAGATAAGACAATATCCACCATTAAATCTGGTATAGGAAGAGGAAACTCATCCTTAGGACATACCTTGTTTAAGTCCCTAAAATTAACACAAATTAGAATTTGGCCATTCTTCTTCTTAATTGGGACGACACTAGCTAACCAGGAAGGATATTATTCTTCCCTAATGAAATCAGCATCGATCAGTTTCTTGACTTCAGAAATGACCTATTGTTCAATTTCTAATCACATGCATCTAGGAGCTTGCTTAATAAGGGTAACATTAGAGTCTATTGCTAGTTTATGGACTGCTACGTTAGGAGATAATCCAAGAATTTCTTCATAACTCCATGCAAAGTAGTCTTTAAACTCAGTCAATAGCATAACTAAGTCATTGGTTTCTTCTTCATTCAGTAACGAACTGATGAATGTCGGGCGTATATTTTCTTCTGTCCTGAGGTTGATTTCTTAAAGCTTATCGATTGTTAAATGAATCTCCTCTTCAATTTCTGGTGATGCCTCTTTGACTTGGAGATCATCTGATATCAAGGTTTCTAAACACACATTCTCATAAGAGTTGGGGATGTGTGAGAAGAAACTATCATACTCCAAATGGATGGTAACAACAAGGAAATAATCTTCTTCATCTACTAGACCCACTATATCAAATCTAGTCCTACTCTTGATTGTGCTTCCTTGCCTGTATTATTCCATAGCTTTGTTAAGTATTCTGACCTGTGCTTGGACCATGTGTGAGGAACTAACCTTTCTGTATAAGATTTTGAACACAAGGAGAGTAAAATCAAAAGGCAATTCCATTAATTCTTTAAAAGTATCTTCCTCAAGCTCTACATCAACTTCAGGGCTTGAGGATGATGATCCCAAAAAGAGCTTCTTCTACTTCATGTCACTAGAAGACTTAGGTACTTCCTTAACTGCTAAACCTTCAACTTTCTAAGATGTAAGTGAGGTAAGAGTTAAGGTTCCCAACTACCTAATAGTCATGCAATTAGAATTCTTACTTTGCTTGGAGGCCTGGTCTTCATCTCTATCGATCAAAGTCACGCAATGGAACTGAGAGGGTTTGGTATACTAATCTCATTAGACTAGTCCTCAGTTGATTCCAAGTCGTGAATAGTTTTGTAATTGAACACGACTGTGGTGAAGGCCAACTAGGTCTCACCTCTGGAACTACCTCTTTCTTCCTCTTCTACCCATGGAGGTTGAGCCATCCTACCCATATCTCCATATGATGGAATGAATTATGGGGAATGTGATAAGTAGATCTATTTCTTCTTCATTTCCCTTTCTTGTCTTGGACTTTATTTTCTTTTCATTTTCTTTTATCTTTTCTTTTCTTCTTTTCTTTTGGTTTTACATTTTCATTTTGTCCAAGTTGAGAAAGGGTGTTTTGAGGAAGATAGTAGGTCCTCATAAATTAACCTCTAACTAAAATGGCTTTTCATCTCCATTGACACCTCAATTCCATCTTCTAACTTGATCCCATGAAGGGAGGATGGAATGATCTTGTTCTGATGTATCAAATGCCTACCAAGCAAAATAGTGAATGAAGTATTCAAATCAATAATGTAGAACTTAGCTTTAGTCTTCTAGTCACCTATCTCCAACAGCAACACTATGGAACCTAAAGCTCATTCACCTTGATCATTGAGTGCTCTCAACATCATCATATCTCCTGAGTGTGGATAAGTCAATCTTCAAATAGGTAAGGGTCTTTAGACTTATAATGTTCACTGATGCACTTAGATCCATGAGAACCCAAGAGAGTCTAAACCTATCCATGTCGACTGTGATGTAGAGGGGATGGTTATGCTTCAAGTCCCCTAGAAGAAGGTTTTCATCTGTGAAGGTGATCCCTTGGGCTTCTTTTGCATAATGTACTTCCTCACCTATAGTAGTCAGCTAAGCATATCTCAGGATCAAAAAGAGCCTTGATTAGTGATTCCCTCATCTCTTTGGATAAGACAAGGGCATCGTATATGCTTAGCTTAGATGATAACTTTCTTAGATGAGAATGGACATTGTTGTCCACCTTCGGCTGGTCTTCCACAAGGATGGAGCATCCTATGGATTGGCTTCTTGATCTTTAGTACCAATGACTTGTTTCTCTTGAGGTGCTTCCCTCATAGGTAGAACCTTCCACTACGGAGTTTGACTTTGGTAATCTCTTGAGGCAAGGTGGTGGAAGGTTCTACCTGCACTTCAGGCTCACTTATAGCTTCTCCTTTGGGACCCTTGAAATCAAGTGATTCTAAGTCTATCTTAAGAGGTGAACCCATAGTATTCAGAGTTGGAAATTCCAACTCTGAATTAGAAAGAGGAAGATCAAAATTGTTATAGTTATTTAGACTTGAAGAGTTATAATTAGAAATAGAAGAAGACAACCCATCACAAGTGACACAGATGTAATTCAAACTAGCTTTATTCTTCAATTTCTTGGAATTATTTGGGTGTACAAAGTAGAAGTCAAGTAAGATGATTGGAGTAAGGGATTTGTCCTTATCCACTGATACAAGAGTTCTACTAGTAGAAGAAACAGATGAGCTAGTTGAAGTTGAAGATGTCGCCTATGTGGAAGCTACAACTAAAGGATGGAACATCAATGGTAACAAAAGGCTATCCTTCATTACCCGCCATACTGAAATTCCCATTCTTAGTTAGATTGAAACTTGCAAACCTTCCTTGGTGTTCGAGGTTTGAGTTGACTTAAGCACCTATAAGGAAAGCTTCTTAATCTTCTGAATGATTTTCTTAGAGGTTTTGGATAGAGAAATATCCCAACCTTCTTTACTTTTAGTAGGATCACATGTATCCCCAAGGATTACCCTAATGGAACTGGAAGGTTATTCCACAAGGTATTCCTTTAGGATAATTAATTAAATGACGTATGCCATTTTCTTGAAACTTTATTTTCTAAAACCTTTTTAGAAAATCCTTTACAATTTTATTCCAAAGACAAGCCTGTTGCTCATATTGAACCACTTCATTAAGTTTTTTATAGTTAATAACCATATGAGCCTTTCCATGAACCTGCTCAGCATGTATATGAAGGTGTACAAAAACATGAATAGTATTTTTTACATTGATCTTTATCGTGCTGATACCTTTTTTTTTACATCTCTATCTATAGGTTTCTTTACTTTTTTGGTGAAGAGTTTACTTTTTCTATCTTTTCCATAATTAATTATCGTAATAATTTTGTGGTTTCTTCTAATTATTTTTATAATTGTTCTATTCTCAAAGTCATGATTTAAAACCATCTCCCTGACTATAAATGTTTGCTTTAATCTTATGGGTCCAGTACGCTTTAATCTTAAGTTTTAATTCATTCCAAAAAAGATGCCTTATTAGGAGTTATACAAGGAAACTTATGAAACATTATTCAATCTACATCAATTGTTATCAACATTATGAACATTTAGATCAACACTTACTTTAAAACACAAACAAATCCTATACAATTATGACAAGAAAGTGTTATTTATAGCATAACCTATCAAATGACATATGCTTATAATAATCATAATACCATAGATTTAAGAATGAAATCATATTGATCCCTATTTTCAAATTGGACAAACTATACAACCTAATGATTATGCTTACACCAACAATCTACACTTTGAGTAGTATAATTAATAAGAATTTTAATCTACCATAAAAACAACAGAGTTTTAATGAAATAAATAAGGTTTTAATAATTCAACCTATGTATGTAAGTTTTTAATTTTATGTTTTTATATGCTACTGTAAGGTTGTCTTATCTTCTTGCAATAATATATACTATCTTTTTGTTTGCATTTTCAGGTTACACCATGGGTAGAAAAAACTTCGCTCTTACTCAAGTAATATTTTGGTCTTTTTTGAGCAGATCTTCTCAATCAAGTGATTGAAGAATACTATAAGAACCATAGAAGTTGGTCAATCCATCAAATAATCCTTAGATTATATCACCGGTGTTGAAACTGTTCAAGCCAATCCTAGAATGTGAAGCAATCCTCCAAAATGTGGCCTAGCATATCTAGGGGGCAAAAGTTTGGATCATGACTTTTGCCTACTCTCCTCCTAGCTCAGTAGCGAAATTTTCTTTAAGAGATTCTTAAAGATTTTCGATTGCCCCTCTTAAAAGAATAAGGTTTGTTTATCTAAATGAGATAGCTACTGGAATGTATGCATGCCACTAGGTGGTGAAATGGTCGAGGCTGCCGGAGGTCGCTGGAGGTCGAGGGCTACCCCTGGTGGTGGCAAAGGAGGTGGAGGCTGAGGTCATGGTCTCTGACCGATCTCTCCGCTTCCTTGTCAACCGCACTCCGTTTTTTTTCATAGACCTATGTGCTTTTCAGTAACCGATCTTGAAAAGGCAACTATTTTCTCCTCCTAGACTAGCCACCTTGTTGATTAGCTTCTCAAATGTCTTGATAGTAAAGCCCTTAAGCATGAAGGCGACCGGGCCATGTATATTCTTCAAGAGAATCTCAATGGCATGTTATTCAAAAAGCTGTAGCTCACACTTCATACTCAAGTTATGTCATTGGAGAATATAATCAATAAGGACTCACCGAGGTGTTGTTATGCTACAATGAGATCACCTACTACAAATCTCTTTATGAAGAGTTGCTCTAACTCAGCAAATGTCTTTACTTAACCATTGGTAGTTCAACATACCAATTGAAAGCAATACCTGCTAGGCTACTAATGAAAAGTCAGAAAAGCAAAGCATTGCTGCCACCTGCATTGCAATAATTGGCCCTGAAATGTGTTATATGATGCTTTGGGTTTCCACTGCCATCAAAGCTTTTGAAGGAAGGAGGCATGAAACCCTTGGGATATTGGAGAGCATTGAATTTCTCCAAGTAGGGTCTACCCTTTGGAACCGATGATCCTCCCTAGACTTGAGCCAAAGCTTCCTTCATCTGCTGCTCAACCATGGATTTTTTATGTCCTTTTCTTGTATGAGGTACTTTCCACTACCTTCTTAAATAGGCTAGTGCTACCTTGCTCAATGGGAGGTAGTCTTGGTCCAAGACATGCACTTGTGTTAACTAACATCAACAGTAGGATGAACTAAAGGGGATGTTTCTAAGCACCACATCGCTAATTGAGAATGACCATTCTATCATCTGATCCTTCTACCGATGTCGAGGGGATATGATGTCTTCGATCAACCTCATCACCTTCCATGCTTGTTGTTAAGAAGAGATCCTCTAGTGTCAACCATGCATCACTGAGTCCCCAACAAGTTCTTAGGATCAAAGTGACTTTCTCTTATCGACCCAGCATCAAATCTCCTTCTTCCATAAAATAATGTGCACTATCTCATCTAAAGAGATCCATCATCAGTAAATAATTAAATATAGGTGTGATCTCTATCATGCACCGAGAGGCACCTCACTTGTCACAGAGTCAATATGTGGACTCATCACTGGATGAATGAAACTCACTACTAGCTATGAGAGGGTACAATCCTAGGATGTTCCACTACCACGTGTAGACTCATCTAGAATAATAATCCATCACCATCTCCACATCCCACAGATGTGGGCAAGTTGGTGAAGGGACAACCACGATGCTTCGGGGTCACCAGTCCTTCTGCACCACCATTGGGGTAGAAAGTCAGCAGGAGAGCTCATCCCTACCACAATGGGTGGTGTAGAAGGGGTAGGATCCCTTGGCCATAGCTAGATCACCAACGGGTGCAATTTTTCTCGGATGTGGCCTTCAAGGCCTTAGATGGAACAGGAGATGTTGTAACCTGAACTAGAGATGGCGGACGAGGGGTAGAGCAGTGGGGTGGAGACACCACTAACTCTCTATGTATAGAAACTGCCCTCCTATGGTGGCTAGTCCCAATGATAAGGATACTAGTATGGTGCTGCAGTGCGAGCTGAAAAATCAATCAGGCAACCATGGTGAACTACCTCTCTCTGCGATGTATGGGGCCTCATGGGCCCTCCTAGTGAATCTACTTCCCACCTAGGGGATGGGATTGAAGATTAAACCATGACCAAAACTTTAGATGCTCCTACATAAGATAGATGGAGGACATGATTTCCCGCCTGAAACTCAAGTAAAATGCACCATTGGAGGAGGTGATGAGCGGATTCTCCTAGCATCCTCTTTGTTTGATCCAGAGAAGGATGGAACTATTTTTCTGTAACTAGTGGTTAAGTAACAACAAGAAACTCATCCACAACCCAAATTATCTAGCTCCATGGTGGTACTACTTGATCATGCTTATTACTACATGTAGGATGGGAGGAGTGAGCTAGACCCATACTCAAATGTAGGGAGGCAAGCCTGAGACCAATTAACCCAGGGGTGCAGATGAGATGGTGCTAGCCTCACTGGGCAAAGACATGAAACCTTGGGTGCATCGCAATCGGAGTTTGCTCTTGGAACTTTAATGAGCTTGTGGGCCACATCTTTTCTCTTGAATGGTGAGACATCAGAGTTGCAGGATAAGTCAATCCTAATGACCAATTTTGGCCAGTCATAGTGGTCCTACTAATTGTAGTAAGGGGAGTGCCCTGACAAGTAATCTTGGCTCCATCGAATCCTCGACCAAAGTGAATCAGATGCATATGGTCCAGATGGGGGAAGTTGGCTTGATCCAAAGCCAAATCCATACCATGTAAGAGACTAAAATTGAATTGCTACTGCATTGACTGTAAGAATCTGCAATCAGAAATGAGTTTGTATCAGATTTCTATCTTCATAGATTTTTGAATTTTGAATTTAAAAAGTTGAACCCACATCCAACAACTTGGAAGTTTAAGTTGGGTTCAAATGGATTTGAGAATATTTATTGAAAGAGGAATTTGAATATGAATCCAAATTTAACAAATTTAGGTATGTTGAAATGTGAAATTAAAATTTTTGACAAATATGGTTCCATAGGTTCATGTTTGTTTTTGAATTTGAATTTTTGATTTGAGGACCCTTTTTTTTTTAACAAATATAGGTATGTTAAAGTAAGGGTCATTTGATTTTTTTTTGTTTGATTGTTTTGGAATTTTTACTTACATAGAGAATTTAGGTATGCTAAGTGAAGTATTGGAGAAAGTGATTGTTTCTTTTGTGAATTTTTGTTTTGATTTTGGAAAATATACCACTTAGCAAATTTAGGTATGCTAAATGAAGAATATAATTATGTTTTGTGTGATTTTTTGAAAATAGGATTCTTAGCAAATTTAGGTATGCTAAGAAAATCCTAAGTGTTTCATTTTTGTTTTGATGTTTGATTTTTTTTGAAAAGGATCCTTAGAAAATTTAGGTATGCTAAGAAAATCCTAAGTATTTCATTTTTTTTGTGATTGAAAGTGGAGACTTTACTTTAGCAAATTTGTATGCTAATGATGAAGTCCTAGTTTTATGAAATGGAAATTGACTTAGCAAACAAATTTGGGTGCTAAATGAACCAAAATGGTGTGTTCAAATTTTGATTTGTTTATTTTGAAAATGGAAACTTCCTTAGCAAATTTGGTATGCTAAGGAAAAGTTCCAAAAGGTGTTTGAAGATTTTGTTTTACTTTGGAAACTTCATTAGTTAAAATGAAGTCCAAACAAATGTGTTTTGAAAATTTTGATTTTGGATTTGGAGACTCCACTTAACAAATTTGGGTATGTTAAATGAAGTTCAAAATGTGTTTTGAAAATTTTTTTTTTGGATTTTTGATTTGGAGACTTAACTTAACAAATTTAGGTATGTTAATTGAAGTTCCAAAAAGTTATTCAAAAATTTTAAAATATGATGATTTTTTTTGATTTTGGATTTGGAAACTTCACTTAGAAAAATTTGAGTATGCTAAATGAAATTCAAATATATTTTGAAAATTTTGATTTTGGATTTGGGACTTCACTTAACAAATTTAGTATGTTAAATGAAGTTCCAAAGTTTAAAATTTTGAAATATGATTGTTGATTTTTGATTTTGGATTTGGAAACTTCACTTAGCAAATTTGAGTATGCTAAATGAAGTTCAAATTATGTTTTGAAAATTTTGAATTTTGAATTTGGAGACTTCACTTAATAAATTTGGGTATGTTAAATGAAGTTCCAAAATGTGTTTAAATTTTTAAAAAATATTGTTAGTTCTAATTTTGAAAGAGGACCCCATTCAAATTTGGTATGTAGAATGGAGATCAATTTTATTTTAAAATGTGAACTTTTTTTGTGTGTATTATTGCTTATTTTGAAAGAGAGGAATTCCATTAAATCATGTGAGATATGTTTAAGTGGGATTTCAAATGATATTTATTTTAATTGAATGAAATCTTCATTTAATAAATTTGAGTATATTAAATGAAGATGTTCATGTGTGCTTTTGAAAAGTTTAATTTTATTTGAAGATGAAACTTCCATTCAATATGTGTGAAGATTTTGAATGGAAATATTCATGTATGCTTTTTGAAAACTTAATTTTTGATTTTGATTTTTGAAAAGATGATTGCATATATTTAAAATGAAATCTTCATCAAAGTGAATTGAAAAAGAGATATTTGTGCTTTTGAAAAATTTATTAGTTTTATTTTTGAAAATCCTACATGTAACAATTATGAGAATTGTTAAATGAAGAAGATAAAATTTGTGGAAAATATTTTTTTAAGTTTATTTTGAAAATGTGCTTTTTAAAAAGCAAAGTCTTTATGGAAGATTTATTTTATCTTCTTTATTTAAGATGAACCTTTCCTTATCATGAAAATTATAAGGAGGGAGTCTTTAAAATGTTATCTTTTTTATTTATATTTTTTTCATTTTTACCCATTGGAGAACCCAACGGGGGTATTAAGACCAACAAGGAATGCGATCCTAAAACTTAAAGATGTTGGCTAACTCAACTTAAGAATGAAATGAGCTAAGTGCCAATGGAAAGAAGGATAGTCTTGGACTCATACCAAAATACAAATCCACTATCGATACTTAAAGACAATAATCATTTACCAAAGATGGAGAGAGGAACCATCCCCAGCAAATTCACAAGAAAAATCTGTGATGAAAAATTTCTATAGAGGAGTTGCCTTCAAATCTGTGGGGAGAAATGAAAGAGAGGAAAGCATATAAAAATTCATCTTTTTAGGATGCCACACAGCTCTGCAGATGTACTTATTCAGGTGATCGAGTACATTATTAATAAAATAGTGTACTATCTCGAGAGATAGAACTCACTACCCTTTAATGGACCTAATCATCTCAATAAGGACTCCTCAAGATGATGGGTCTACATATGTATCAGAGATTCTTCCCCTACTTTACATGGAAAAGTAAAGTGGTTATTTTTAAATTGGTTCATTGTTCTAAAGCCATAGTTAATTTACATCCTAAGGTATGGGGATTCCATAAGAAAACTTTGATTAAGGTAAATGATCATTATCTTCAAAGATTTCAATAAGAAAGGACAATCAATTGATTAGTTCATTTTTGAAAGATCAAATGGGATTTATCAAAGAGAGGGAGTTATTATTGAAGCCAAAATGAGAGATAAATAGGAGATGCCCATGATGCTAGGAAACTTAACGAACATCTCAAACTATCCTATAGTTGGGCTTTACATTTTTGAAATTGATTTAGTTTATTTGAGTTACATTTTTCATTAGAAATTTAGGACTTATGATTTTTTAACACAAGATTAAGGAAATGCCTAAGAGGTGAGGAATTATGCTTATGGCCCACAAAGGAGAGAAGCTACCTAACCTAAATCTAGGGAGCTTTGGTGAAAAGCACAACCTAAACATAAGGAGAAAATGAGTATTTAGTTTGTCTCTATAAGAGAGGACAAATCACCCAACAGCTTGGACATACAACCGTCTGGGGGTGTTCGCCAACTAACTCCTCCTATGATTTTAAATACATGTAAGCAAGTCTTTATGCTTATGCAAGATAACTAGGTTGTTATTTATTAGAAAGAGACTAAGTCCTTAAACTCACTCCCTAAAGAGACTAGATCATGTAAAGGGACATGCTTCAAATGACCTAAATCTAATGCAATTCAAATTTCATTTTATTTTCATTTTGGACAATTATTTTCACTCGCTTAATGATTCATATGACTAATGCATGAGAAATAAAGTTATTGGCCAAAATCGAGAAGGAGGAGGTGAGTTTCCACCATGGATCTCAAAGGTCAAGCAAGTTTCTCTGAAAATGGTGGAAGCCCTCCAATCAAGAGTGATATAAGATGTATTTATGCATGATATTACAAAAGAAATACTCATCCAGCTAAGGGGTTGCTAATTCTTTTATCTTGATTTTAAACCAAAGCTTTAGGTGACGTTATGAGTTCTTTATTTTTAATTTGAATTATTAAATTGGGTAAAAGATTTATTTTTTTATAAATAGCCTAATCCACATCCAGGCCATACATAAAGTAAAGAAGAAATAAGGAAAAATATACCACTTAATGCAAAAGCTAAACAAATCATCAACAAATTTATAAATCTAAACACAAAAGAATAAAAGGTCATGGTCACCACCGCACAAACTTGAAAATATCAAATTGGGTAGCCTCTACCCTTATACAACCATTACAAATGAATTAGAATACAATTATAAGGAATTCATTGTTATGGGTCTTCAAGCTTTATTTCTTCTTTCTTCTTTTCTTCTTTCTTTTTTTTTTTCTTCTTCTTCTGGTTCCTTCTTTTGGATGGTTGAAGATGATCCAAGGCTTCACATGGTACATAAGGTAGGATCTTATGACCAATGCTCATCCTAATCACCATAACAATCATTCCAAAATCCTAATTGCACAAATTTACATGAAAAGGAAGAGTGGAAATCCAACTAATACCTGCAAAACAAAGGTTAGAAAAAATAAACCACACAAATCCCAAGAATGTATATTGGACTTATCACCCCCACACATAGGTGACTAAGTCCACCTGGCCTATTATTGCTTAGGGTATAAAGCACCAAAGCAAAAATATTTATATTTATGATAGCCTTAAGCACAATCTCAGAAAAGAATAGTTAGACTAAAAGCATTTTACATATATCATATATATATCATCCAACATTGATAAGCTAATGTGTGTGCTTTGAAGGTTTGGTATGCTTAGCTATGGCTTTAGGTTCATTTTCTAAGTGTGAAACATATTCAACTTAGAGGAGGGTTTCATTTAATTTGTTTAATTATTTTAGGTTGATTTTATTTCATGTTTTGATTAGGTTCAAGTGAATCCTATACAATTAATTATGTTATGAAGAGAGGGAAAGAGAAGAAAACTTCTCTTTCCTTCCCTAACCTAAGTAATTTCTAAAGTAGATTCACATTTTAGTTTTATTTAGGTGAATGTTTTGATTAAATCTTTTAATTAATCCTAAGTTTAGATGAACTCTAAACAAACCTATTCAAAAAGAAAGGCATTTTAAGATTAAATAAAATGAATCAAAATTCACATAACACACATTACTCCATTTCTTTCCCAACATGTATAACATGCATATGGATGAATCCTAAGAATATCTATACACACAAATGAGAATATTTAACATACTTTATGATGCTAAGTAATTCATTTAAGGAAATTTAGAAGGATTAAGATGCATGATTTTCTTTTAAGTAGAAAAGGGTTTCTTTATCCAATTTTCACATACAAATAAGTAAGAAAGTCATAAGTGAATATACGCATTGTTAACCGTGAGGTGTAAGGTACAAGACCTACTTAGGGCTACTTAAAGCCTCACATCCTCGGGGTTGTCCAGACTGATATACCACTTTCCTTAAATACAAACATGTGTATAAAAGAAATGAAATGGAAAAAAAGAATGAAAACGTTATATTAAATGGATTCATTTTGTTTATGAAATTTATATATGCAAGTATAGGTAACCCCTCTTAGGTGATATCATAGGGTGAATAGGATATGAAATTAGGTGAGTATTAGGTCCTTTTCAAATGAACCATATATCTCACCAAATTCTTATTCAAAACTATACCAACATAAGAGAAAGGAAACCTATGCTAAGCATACCTTTATAATCTTTCACATGCAAGCCTATAATTAAAATATAAGTAGCACTTTCATATTTGATAATTGATTTATATGTTTTAAAAAAATTTGGATTTAGTAGTGATAATAGCCACTCATATTTCTACTTTAGCCAACACATGCAATTTGACATAAAGTAAACAATTTCATTTTTAAATTTGAATTTGAAAAATATGAATGCATGAAACCACATGACATACAAATTTAACATGTTGGAGAAAGATTCAAAGCAATGAAAGAATGTAAATAAATTCACTTTATTTAAATCCTAAAGAAATTCTTATGGAATAAGAAAGTTTAAAATAAATCAAAGTGTATTCAATATGATTTTATTTAGTTTGAAGTTTGATTTAATTTTAAAAAAGGTTTGAGTTTGCGTTCTAACCCATTCCCACATGTTTGATATTTTTGTTTAATTTTTAGATGATTAGATTCATTTTTAAGTATTTATTAGGTTAAGATATGAATTAAGTAGCTTAATTAAACCTTACCAACACCACCTTAACATTGTTAACCGAATAATTATGAGCCAATGAGATGATATAAAAACTCACAAATAATTTAAATTTGTAATGCACCTAATAAGAAAAGGCCTAATGCAATTTGTCTCTTAATTAATGGTTAATTAAACTAAGGGGTTTAGCTTAAGTAATTTCAAAACACCCTTTCACACATATGAATTGGGTTTTGATTTCCTTACTTGAACTTAGGCTATTAAACACCTACGTATCTACCCAAAGTAGATTAATTAAGTTTTGGAACCTTTTAGAATTTTTAGAAATTAATCAAGGGGATAATTAGTGAATTAACTCTTAATTAAGAGAGGATTAAGGAAAGAAGAGTGGGGTTTAGGGAATAACTTAGGGGAGATGCACCAAAATTTTCCATAAACCTCCTTCGGGATCTAACCTTAATCAACCTAATCATGGATTAAAACCACTAATCACACCCTAATTATGCTTAATTTGGTAAGGGAGTAATTAGAAAATCCATATACTATGCCTTCAATAAATCCCAAGAAAATTAGGGGAGGCAGAGGTTATCCCCTAAAACATACCCAAGAAGTTTGGGATTAATCATTGGCTTAATTAAAAGATAATTAACAAAATAAAGTTTCTAATAAAACCCAAAATCAGAGAAAGAATAATTTAAAATCCATTGAAATAAATTTTAAAATACTCTAGGTTGAATTATCTTCCCATATAAATTTATTTCATATTTTTTTGAATTTTATTGAGAGAGATATGAATTTTAGAAGATTACTAGATTAATTAGAATTAATTAAAGATCCCTAACTAATCCCCACGCTCACAACACGACGCATGGTGGCGGCAGTCAGAGCGCTTTACATGCATCACGCGGTGAGCATCTCACTTAAACATAAAAAATCTAAAAGTGGCACGTATGCGTGCTTCTTTGATCTCATCCGATCAAAGATCGGGTGACTAGAGATCTCCCCACAGTTTTAAAAAGGATAAAATAAATTCTAATTGTGGGAATAATGTCAGCCGTCCATCCAAAATGCGTGGATGGATGGACAAGATCTCCCCAGTTCTTCCCCTTAGATAAACAGAAATCATCCATGATCTAGGGGAGGATCCGAGCTTGATTGAGCTTGATTTCAAACAAGACTTAACCCACACCATCTAAAGCCAATGAGCAAAGACATCTAATGGTGGATTTGCATGAATTGAAAATTCCCTTCACAAAGGACTAACACCTCCTATGCTAGGTGGTTGGAAAATTCCATACCTCACCGAAAGTGATCACCGGTGCTCAAGATTGATGAGGTAGCTTGGTCTAGTGGAGACAAAGCCCTGTTGAAATTCCTAGGCCTTGGGGTTGAGTGACTTGCTCTATGGACCAACACCACTTCAAGATCTTTGCGACTTTGATCCAATTGCTCCTCTCCTTGTTATGGGAACTCCAATGAAAGCTTGAGTGAGCTCATTGGTCCAAGGAAGTGTGCAAAAGGAATTGAGGATTTTTAGTGTGGAGGAAGTTCTAGATTGATTGAGCTCCCTTTTCACACTATGAAAACCGAGAAGTTTTGATTTCACTCTAAGAAGCTTGGGAGGTTGAGAATTGCTTCCTTACTTAGGTTCAATTAATGAGGAATGATTGAATTCAATGAGGGAGTATATCTCCCCTTGAAGGATCGGATGGCAAGCATATTTTCCATTTTGATCTCCAATTATCCATAATGGGAGGGTTATTTGATTTAGATGTTTGCATGGTGGTTTGAGGCCTTGAGTGGATTGCCAACCTCCCATGTGCTTGAAATTGAGAGAGGGAGTTTGAATTTGCCATTGACATGGGGTTTGCCTTTGGGGGCAATTGAGCAAACCCAAACCCATTGGGTTGGGTGCACCACTCTTCATTAGGTCCCCTTGAGCTACTAGGAAGGCATCAAGTGGATATGAAGAGGGTATGACCAAATTACCCATGGATTAAGCAAAAAGGTTTTCTATGGCCTAGGTGTGGGGATGGTCATTTTACTAATTTTTCAATTTGGATATGTATGTGAGAAACTAGGTTTGGCCAAGTTTCATCAGATTTGGAATTCATTTGATAAGGTTTTCACTCATGTTGACCCATTTAGGTCAAAATGGGACAACTTGGGTCAAGTTGACCAATTGGTCAAATTGGGTCAAACAAATGGTTGGGTCAAGTTCATATGACCATTTGAAATATTTTGGTGGCTTTGTTTGATTCAATTTATAGTTTTGAATTTGCTCATATGACTTCATTTAGGTCAAATGGGTCAAGTTGACCTATTTGACCTATTTGAGGTCAAGGGTAGGTTTAGGTTAGGTTAGTCATATGGAGTGGATTGGTATCTTTGTTTCCAATCAATTTTGGTTAAGATCAAATTTGGCTCAACACGACCCCTTTAGGTCATGTTCGGTCTAAGGTCAATTGGGCTAGGTTAGGTCTAGTTGGCCAATTGAGGCTTTGATCAAGTTCAACAAGTGATTTGGAATGAACTTGACCCATTGGTTTGGATCAATTTAGCTTAGATCAAGTTTTGACACATTTTGACTTTTTAGGTCAAGTTGGGTCAACTTAAGTGGCCAATCAAGGTTAGGCTCAAATGTTGGCTTGGTCAAGTTCAAACATAAGTCATGAGTGAACTTAGATCAATATTTTCAAACATATGTTAGGTTTCATTTTGGGCTAAGTGTTGACTTGGTCAACCCTTTGATTTGACTTAGTTTGACCCAATTTGATTGATTGATCATCCTATGATGATTGTTGATCATGAGAAGAGATATAGATGAGTTTGATTCAATCCAATTTGGTTAGGATTAGAATTTGGTTCATAAGGGTACTTTAGCTCACTTAGGATCAAGTGAGCCTAAGTGGGTCAAATGTCTTGGTCAAAGCTTGATTTGAGCTTGATTGATCTTGTATATAGACTTATGATTGAAATATAAATCCATTTGCAAGTGGTTTGAAGTCAAATGGGTTTTGATCTACTTTGACAATTTCATATTCAAAGGAAGAACATGAAGGGATTTTGGCTTTGATTTTGAACTAGGTTTTGATTTTGTGATTGAAGGTTGGATTTATATATGGGTTCATGATTGTAGGGTTGATTGAATCATGAAGGAAAATCAAGAGTTTGGCTTGATTTGAAGTTGATTTGGCTAAGTTCAAGATTTTGACTAAAGGCTTGGATTTTGAGTGGGTTTGAATATGATTTTGGAATTGGTTTGATTGATTTATATTTATATTTCATTTATATATGTCAATATAAATGAATATAAATGGATCATGAGAAAATTTCATTTGAAGGTTTAATCATGATTTTAAGTCCATTAAGAAGGATTTAAATGACTTAGAAACTTTCATGAAGTTTGGAGTTTGAATTTTGAATTTGGTTTGATTAATTTATATATGAGAATAAAAATGAGAATTTAAAAAAATTATGAGAAAATCCCATGACTTTGAGATGGTTTGATCAATATTTGATCAATATTTAGGCTAAGTCCATAAATGGAAAATTAAGGACTTAAGAAAGATTTTAGAATTGGAATTTAATTTGAGGATTTGATTTGATTGATTTATATTTATATTACATTTATATATGTGAATATAAATGAGAATATAAATGAGTTTTGAGAAAATCCCATGATTTTGAATTAGTTTGATTGGTTTTTGGATAAGTCCTTTAATGGAAAATTAAAGGGACTTAAGGAATTTCATGAATTGGAATTTTAAGTTTAGTTTGATTGATTTGAATTTATATTTCATTTATATATGAATATAAATAGGAATATAAAAGAATTATGAGAAAATCTCAAAGATTTGAATTGGTTTTGATCATGATTTTGGTTAAGTCCTTAAGGAAGATTAAGGACTTAGAAGGATTTGACTTGAATTTTGATGCATTTTAATCATGGGTTTCAATCATAGATTTCAATCATGGATTTAAATCATAGAGTTGATTAGAGTTTGGAAAAAATCAAATAGAATTGATTAGGAGTTTGACATGATAGAAAGTGAGGAAAGGTTAGTGAAATTTTCTAACACCCCAAGGCATGACCTATTCATATGGCTAACTCTTCTAAGTCTCTAGGGCTGGGTTGAGTGTCCACCTAATCACTAGATATATCTTAAGAATAAGGAACTCTTAAAGTCTAAGATGGGTCCTATGTCTAAGATGGAAGGGTTGAGTGGTCATCCTAAAAATGAGATCAACAATGACCTGTGCTGCCTTGATTTATAATCAATCATGCTAGAAAGAATGGGTAGTCTTACATCTTCCAAAGCAGAATGGCTGCCAAGGAAACCTATTTATAAAAAAATAGATTGAACCTGATCTAAGAGAGACTATGAATAGAGTGCCAACCAAGGACTTATCTTAACTCAAGTGTAGTCAGACAATTCCTATAGGGAGTTCTGCTGACACTGCCCTAAAGATAGGATGTCTGTTTGGGAAAGGGACAACTAAGAGCTTGAATTCCTAATCCATAAGAGAATAGATTTGTTTGTTTGTTTATTTGTTTATCGTCGACCTTGTTGGTTTGTGAGGGATCATACTGAGAATGAGCTTATATCAGCCTAGACCTATTTCAAATTTACTGAACAAAGGGAGAATCTGCGCATCTGTTAAACAAATTCTCCAACCACATGGGTGGCTACTAAGAAAGGGGGATTGTCCAATCCAAGAGTAACTCGGGTAGTGTTTAAATGGGGTCTCAAAGGACGTGATCCAAGTAGAGTGCCCATAGGGGAGAGGGGTCGCTAAGGGGTTGATCCAAAACCCTGGAGAAGATTATATCTGCAGGTATTCGGTGGCCAACTCAAGGAGAAAGCATGGGGACTCACATCTATTAAGAGGGGTGTATCCACCTTGTGTGTTACTACCAAAATACAACATCAACCACCCCTAAGGTGCACATTTGTAATAATCGCCTAAGAAGAAAGCATCGGACTCACATCCTCCTATAAGAACTGATTGTTGGGATAGTCTGCCTTCGACTCGACAAGCTATCCGACCTAGGGTGACTACTGAGTGAATGCCACTGGGAGACTTATATCAACTCAAGAGTAAGCAAGAGGAAAGGAGCCACTAGGGGACTTATCCTAAACCTCAGATATACTCGACCTAGTCAGTACATGATGGTTAATTCAAGAAGAAAGTGCAGGGACTCACATCTTCTTAAACAAAATCAACATGAGGTAGCTTACTAGCTAGGTAGTGAGGTCTACCAAACTAACAAGGCATTCATTGGTTTGCAATGGTCAAGTTAGGAAGAAGCATGGGGACTCACATCCACTGGACAAATGACCACTAGGGTGACATACTAGCAAGGTAGCATGTTAGCCAACTTAGAGCAGCTAATGAATGAGTGCCACAGGGGGCTTGCTCCCACATCAAAATAGCTCGAGATAAAAGATTTGTGTTCATGTTTGTTAGAAGGAAAATGATGTCTCTAAGGTTCTTTATACCTATCCTAAAAACATGTTGGGGAATTGATGAAATGGTGCCATGAATGATAGTGATCCCACCAAGAAAGGATTTTTTTCTTCTCTTACACCTAACTTAATTGTGCTAGTCAAAATAGGATGCCTCTTGGGTCTCTCACACTATTCTAGTAGCAGAAAATTGTGTTTGTGTTATGAAAGAGAGGGATGCCACTTGGGTTCTCTTACACCTATCCCAAACACGTCATGGAGGATTCACAAAATAAGCAAACAACGCTTCAAAAGAAGGGAAGATTTTGATGAATTGGAATGAAATTTTGTTCTTTTGATGATAATTATTTTCAAACATGTTTTTATGTGTAATATTTCATCAAATAGAGCCCATTAATTGGAAGCATAGGGTGTTCCCATTTACAATCACTAAGCTGATAAGTTCATCCTTGGTAGGCTTTTACTATGATAAAAGGGCCTTCCCAAGTGGGTTCAAACTTGCCTCCCATCTTTCGATGGGCAATAATTGGTCTCCTTAGAACTAAGACAAGCTCTCCTACTTGAAAAGCTCTAGGATGGACTAGCTTGTTATGAGCTTGAATCATTTTGGCTTTGTATAACTCAAGGTTCTAGCACGACCATAGGAATCTCTCCTCTAAACCTTCGAGCTCTTCTAACCGCAACTTTGCATTTTGCTACCCATTGCTATCCTTAGTGATAGGAATTGAACTTCTAATGGTAGAATGGCTTCAAACCCATACACTAAGGAGAATGGGGTAGATTGAGTTGGAGTTCTGTATGTGGTGTGGTAGACCCACAAGGCTTCAACCAATTGCTCATGCCACTATCACTTATTATCGTCGAGTGTTTTCTTTAGTATCTGGATGAGAGTTTTGTTGAATGCTTCTGCTAGGCCATTTTCCTTGGGATAGTAGATGGTGGAGTATCTCTAATCTATACCATATATCCTAGCAAAGCTGTTAATCTTGGTGCTCTTAAATGTAGTACCATTATCAGATATAATTTGTCGAGGCACCCTGAACCTATATAAGATATGGTTCCTGAAAAACTAGCACATGCTGAGTTATGACCTCCTTGAGTGGGATTGCCTTCACCCACTTGCAAAAGTAGTCATTGGAAGTTAAGATGAATCGATGACCCTTGAAAGAAGGAGGATCGATCAGACCCACTATATCAGTCCCCTAACACTCAAATGGCCATGAGGCCAATATAGGATGTAGAACATTGGTGGTTGATGCAAGACCACAATGTGTACTTGACATTGATGGAATCTCCTAATCATGTTCATGCATGCATCAAGACCAAGTAGTATCCTAGTCTCTTGATCTTTGCTTTCATCTTCAGATTAGAATGATGCACTCCACATAGAATTGAATGTACCTCAGTCATGATCCTAAAGGGCTTCGTGCTTGTTTAAAGAATGTAACCAAATTTGATCAAAAGATCATCGATAGAAGGTGCCATCCATGAGAGCATAAGACAGAGCTCTTTGCTTCATCTGATGGTCTTGTGATTTCTTTTAAGGTAGTTTTCCGGTGTTCAAATAACCTATGAATTGTTGCCTCCAATCATCCTCATCTTTGGCAAAGGCAACCTCCCTTCAAGAGAAAGTCTCTTGACGAATTCATCATCAATAAGGGATAAGACTTGTTTATTTTGGACCCTTATTGGAATGAACTCATCTTTAGGACATGCCAATTCCTTGGCATGTTTGGCCAAAGCATCTACTATTGCATTCTCTCCTCGAGGGACCTTGTAGATGGTGACCTCAAGGATTTGGGCCAACAACTTCATGGTATACTCATGGTAGTGATGAAGCTTAAGTTTTAGAACCTTGCTAGGCCCGGTAATCTGGTTGATAACCAGCTGAGAATCCCCATAGATGTTGATGCTCTTGACACACACTGTAATGTCTAACTCCAGACTGGTAATCAAAGCCTCATACTCGGCTTCATTGTTGGTGTAGGGATTAGAGAGATAGTATGAGAATCTCATCACATCGTGGTCTAGAGTTAAGAGAACTATTCTTATCCTTGCCTTTTCTAGAAGAGTAGACCATAGTTCTTCTCCTTTCTAAAATAAAGGCACACCATCAAAATACATCTCCCAATGGCAATTATCAACCTCCCCTAAGTTCATGATTTTTTTTGTCAGGGAGATTGTCAGTAAGCAGGGAATCAACAAGAAATGGGTGTGCTGCTAAGAAATCTGCTAGTGCTTGACCTTTCACCGCACAGAGGGGTATGAATATAATATCAAACTATGAGAGAATCATAGACCAACTTATGAACCATCTAGATAACGTCATCCATGTCATGAGATACTGCAGTGGATTGATTCTTGAAATCAAGTTCACCTTATGAGAAAGCATATAATGTCATAGCTTTTGGGATGTAAAGATTAAAAAGGCAATGTTTTTTCAATAGGTGGGTAGTTCACTGAGAATCGATGATGGTTGAGCCAGTAGAGAGCACTCTCCTTCCCTTCATCATTGGCTTGGGCCAACAAAGTGCCAAGGGAGTCATCCAATGCAGTAGTGTAGAGGATAAGTGGCCTGCCTAGGATAAAGGCTGCTAGAACTTACAACTTCACCAAATACTGCTCGATATGTTCAAAGGCATGCTGACACTTGTCATCACACACGAACTTGGAATCATTTTTGATAAGTGCTAAAAATTGCTTTCATCTTCCCGATAGATTAGAGATAAATCATCTTATATACGCCAACCACCCTTGGAATGTTCTGACTTGAGTTAAACTTTAAGGTGGTGGCATTTTTAAGATAGCTTTGATCTTTCTTGGATCTATCTCTATTTCCTGTACAACAAACCCAAGGAACTTCTTAAAGCTACTCAAATGCACACTTGGGGATTCATTTTGAGGTTATATTATCTTAACCATTTGAAAACTACTCAAGTCAAAGAGATGGTCTTCATTTTCTTTACTTTTGACTACTAGATCATCAACATAGCACTCAACATTGATAATTTGATTCATGGCTCATTGGTATGTAGCACATTTTAAGGCAAAAGCATGACCTTATAATAATAGATTTGATCGAGTTTAAAAGCGGTTTTCATTTCTGGGGCCATCTTAATTTGGTTGTGATGACCCATCCATGAAGGAGAATGTTGCATGAGATGTGATGTCCACCATTAATTTCGGTATAGGAAGAGGAAACTCATCCTTAGACATGCCTTTTTAAGTCCCTAAAATCAACATATGTGAATTTGGCCATTCTTTTCTTAATTGGCATGACATCGCAACCGTAGGTATTTTTCTTCCTGATGAAACCAAATCGATCAATTTTTTTTTGACTTTAAATGACTTGTTCGATTTCTAATCGCATGCATCTAGAAGCTTGATTGATAGGGTTAGTGTTAGGGTTTATTGCTAGTTTATAGATTGCTAGGTCAGGAGAGATCCAAGCATCTCTTCTTAACTCCATGCAAAATAGTCCTTAAACTAAATCAATAGCCTAAGTCATTGGGGTCTTCTTCATTTAACAATGAACTGATGTATGTCGGGCATGGATTTTCTTCTATCTCGAGGTTGATTTCTTTGAGCTTATCAATTGTTGAATGGATTTTCTCTTCAAATTTTCATGGTGCATCTTTGATTTGGAGATCATCTGGATCATCTGAAGTTTCTAAACATACTTCCTCATAAGAGTTAATGTGATTTGAGAAGAACCCATCAGATTCCAGATGATTGGTAACCACTAAGAAGTAATCATCGTAATCGACTGGACCCACTATACTGAATCCTAGTCCTGATCTTAATTGTCCATCCCTATCTCTATTGTTCCATAGCTTCTTGAAGTACTCTAACCTATGAATCAAGGAATCAAACCTGATAAAGTGCAAGATTCCATTAATTCCTTATATAATTATTAGTTTTACATCACTTTGGACTTGAGGATGATGATCCCAATAGTCTCTTTGGCTTGACATCCATGGAAGATTGGGAGGCTTCCTTAACTACTAAACTTCAACTTTTGAGAGGAAAGTGAGGTTAGAGCTAAGATTCCTAACGCCTGGTAGTTTTACATAAACTTGACTTGAATACATTCATGCTTTTCTTGGAGGCCTAGTCTTCATTGCTATCTGGCATGAGTGTCACCTCCAATGAAACCCACTGAGAGGGGTTGGCTGGTATGCTAATCACATTAGGCTCATCCTCCAAGCTGGATTCCAAGTCTATGTGAATAGTAAGGATACTCCTATGAACTAGAACATAACCTTTCTTGGTGCCAAACCGTGGGGTCTTCCACCTTTGGAACTACCTTTGATCCGCCTCTACTGGTGGTCGAAGTCATTCTACCCATATGTCCATATGGTGGAACAAATTGTGGGTGGAATGTGACATGTTGCTCTACTTCTTCTTTAATGTACTTTTCTCGTTCACTTGTATTTTCATTTTTCTTCTCTTTTTATTTATATTTTTCTTCTTTTTCTTTTTCTTTTGTATTTGAATTTTGACCAAGTTTATGAGAAAAGGTGTTTTGAGGAATATAGTAGGCCACATCTTCATATATCTCGCCTCTAACTAAAAAAATGTTTTCATCTCCTTTGACACTATTCATCCATCCCTTCTAAACTTGATTAATCGATGAAGGGAGCATGAAATCATCTTATTTTGGTGTATCCAAGGCCTACCGAGCAAAGTACTGAATGATGTATTCGAATCAATTATGTAAAACTTGGGTTTAGTCTTCCGGTCACCTATTTTTGAATGTAACACTATGGAACCTAAAGCCCTCTCGCCCTGTTCATTGAATCCTCTCAACATTATCCGATCTCTATGGACTATAGAGATGTCAATCCTCAAGTAGGCAAGGGTCATTAGACTCATAATGTTCATAGATGCACCTAGATCAATAAGAACACTAGAAAGTGTAAATTTTCCCATATTCACTGTAATGTAGTGGAGATGGTTGTGCTCCATGTCCCCCAAAAGGTCTTCATTTATTTATGTGACTCATTGGGCTTCTCTTGAATAATGTGCATCCCCTTCTACAGTGGTCAGCTAAGCTAAGCAAATCCCTAGATTAAGAAGAGCCTTGATTAATGATTCTCTTATCTCTTTGGATAAGACAAGGGCATCATATATGCTTAACTTTGCAACAACTTTCTTATGAGTGAGGACATTGTAATCAACTCTATGATCCTCATAAGCATATCCAAGTGGAGCATCTTGTGGAGGGCTTCTTAATCATCAACCAATGACTTGTTTCCCTTATCTTGAGTAGCCTAGAGGTAAAAAACCTGCACCACGGAGGTTAACTTGTGTGATCTCTTATTACAGGTTAGTGGAAGATTCTACTACTTATCAGGCTCACATATAGCTACTCCAATAGGACCCTCAGAGTCAGATGATTCCAAGTCTATCTAAAGAGGTGAACATTGTATTAGAGAAGGAAAGTCCAAATCAAAAGAAAGAAGATTAGAGTTGTTATAATTATTATTTAGACTTGAAGAGTTTTTGTAAGAGTAAATTAGACAACCCATCGGTGACATATGTAATTCAAACTAGCTTTATTCTCGATTTCTTGGATTTTGAAGGAGGTACATAGTAGAAATCTATTAAAATAAGTGGGTGAGGGATTTGATGCCCTCATCTACCGACAAGATGTCTACTAGAAGAAGAGCAAGATAAATAAAAGTGCGAGTAGATGGAATGGAGACTGTGGCTATGGTTTCACTATTTGGCTATCCCGCAACTATAGGGCTAAGCTACTACTCTCCTACCTTTCCCAAGTTGTCTTTGAAACTTACAAACCTTCTTGATGTTGAAGTTCAAGCTACCTCATGCACGAAAGAAAGTTTCTTGATTTTGAAATAATCTTTAGAGATTTGAAATAAGGAGATATCCCAACCTTCTTTAGTTTTGAGAGGATCTGTATCCCCAAGGACTTACCCTAATGAAACTGGATGGTTATTCCACTAGATATTCTTTTGGGATAACTATGGTGCCCTTGTAGCTATTCTCAATCCCCTTGAATGTAAAATAATTCTAACATGACCTAGCATGCGGTGTTAGGGGCAAAAGTTAGGATCATTGCTCCTGCCCATTTTCTCCAGCTTCCTAGGCTCACGTAGTTGAAAATCAGGTTTCTTTCAAAGATTCTTAAAGATTTTCTTGGTTATCTCCCTCTTAAATAAATAAGGTTTTTTTAGTTTATCTAAAAGAGTAGGTGGATGGTAGCTACCTGGCGGTGGGTATGTGTACTGCTACTATGAGTATGGCTGAGGAGGTGAAGGCCATGGAGGCTATTGTGGTGGCCAATAGGATGACCTAAGTTGTAGTAAAGTAGGTGGAAGTGATGGCTATGGCGTACGAGGTCTCTCATATTGATCTCTGGTCAGTTGCTTCCCCTTGTCCAACACTGCTAGTACCCCTAGCTTCTTCTCCTAAAGTTCTATGGCTTTGTCATTATTGATTGAACTTGAAAAGGCAATTGTTTGGCCTCTCCTTATAAACTAGCCCCCTTATTGATTAGCTTCTCAAATGTCTTGATGGTAAAATCTTTGAGCATGAAGGAGACCAGGACATGAATATTCTTTAGCAAAATTTTAATGGCATGTTGTTTAGACAGCTGCGGTTCACATTTCATACTCAAATTATGCCATCTGAGAATATAATCAATGAAGAACTCACCGTGGTGTTGTTGAGCCACAACGAGATTGCCGATAGTCACCCTTTGTTGAGCTCCAGCAAACCTCTTAATGAAGAGTTGCTCCAACTCAGCAAAAATCTTCATTGAACTATTGGAGAGTTCAGCGTACTAATCAAAGGCTATCCTTTTAAATTGTTGACAAAAAATATGAAATAGTAATGCATCACTGTCACCAGTGTTGCAACAACTGGCCCTAAAGTGCACTATGTGTTGCCATGGGTTCCTACTGCCATCAAAGCTTTTGAAAGAGGTGGCATAAACCCTTAGATATTGGATGGCATCGAATTCCTCTAGGGTCTACCCTTTGGAACTGATGATCCTCCTTGGGCTTGCACCAACGCTTCTATCTCTTGTTGCTCAACCTTGAGTTTAATGTCCTTTTCTTATACGGAGGTATTGTCCACTGCCTTCCTATATAAGCTAGTACTGTCATGCTCTACTGGAGGTGAAGTCTTGGCTTGATCCAAAACATGCAACAACGAACGTCTATAATAGTAGGATGCAGGGGCTTGGCTCAAGTGCCAAACCCGCTAGAAAGTCTTCAAGCCTCTTTCCCATCCTATCAATTTTTTTATCCTTCTATTTTAGTTGTTGAAGGAGGTGTTGGGTCGAGTAGGTTGTATCATCATGCTCGGCCATAGAACCTTCCAAACTGTGATCAAAGGAGGAACCTGCATCAACCATATGTACTCCTGCTGAATCCTCCAACAAATCATCTTCATTGGGATCAAAACTAACCTTCTCATCCTCTAGGTCAGACTAATCATATCCTAGAATTTCCTTCTTTTCCATAAGATATTATGCTACAATAGCATCTAGGGAGCGGTCCAACTATGGCATAAAATGATCATACCGACTAGGTAGGATCATTCTCATGAACAAAATACATTTAACACCCTCTAATGCTAGAGAGTTAACCCTATGAGGGCTACATACTAGAAGAAATATGCTCATGCTATCCTGTCATGGGAGGAGTGCAACTCTTAGGAGGGTCTATCACCATGGGCATAGTGGTATTATCTCCTTCCCCCTCTGCTGTTGCTATCTCTATGCTTTGCTGTAGTGGTGGTGGTGATGGCACAACTACGATGCTTCATGGTTGCCATTCCATCTTCAGCACAACTAGAGCAAGAGGTTGAGTAGGAGAGCTTGACCTCACCTCAATCTATGGTGTAGAAGGAAATGGATCTCTTGGCCATAGCCGGATCACCAGTGGGGCTCTCTTTTCTTCAGATGCAGCCTTCATGGCTTTTGTTGGAACTGTGGATGATGAAACTTGTACCGGAGATGGTGGGCGTGGAGTAGAGCAGTGTGACGAAGGCACCACCGACTCTCTGTGCACAGGAGCTCCTCTCCTATGGTGGGTAGTACCCATCAATATAATACTATCAATATGACCGTAGGTAGCACGTCGATCGGGAAAGTCCACGAGGGCGTAGGCTGACGCCTAGCGCACCTATGTCTCTCTCACAGTGACATTGATACACGAGCTTTCTAGCCCTCTTCTATCCGATGTGCTCACCAACTCGTGAGGGATGAGATCATAAGTCAATTTGGGCTTTGACTCATCATCCGTAAGCCCCACCAACTCGAGAAATTGATCAAAGGCCGCATATGACCTTCTCCTATCTCTAGTAGACCCTCAAAGTGAACCTGTGGAGGTGAAACTGAGATCCTTCTAATATCTTCCTCACCATCAGAT
This sequence comes from Cymbidium sinense, assembly GCA_021442155.1. Lineage (NCBI taxonomy): Eukaryota > Viridiplantae > Streptophyta > Magnoliopsida > Asparagales > Orchidaceae > Cymbidium > Cymbidium sinense. Next base: position 38,777,480 of record CM038222.1, on the reverse strand, counting down.
CCAGAGAGGGGATGAAACTTATTCTTTGTGATCAAAGGAGAGACTATCCTGGGTAACTCCTCTACTGTAGACTAAGCAACTACCTCGATCTCTTTAGCTAGATGCACATAATGTCGCTTGATCTTGCAACATCTGTTAGACTGGTCACCGAGAGGAGCAAGATGGGAACTAGATCCTACCTTATAGGTATGAGAGATTATCCCTAGAGCCTTCCCCTTGGAAGAAGCCAATGAGTGGGTAGCATAGTAGAAATGGGAACCACCGGCGCACCGGCGGAAACAAAACTACAAGGAACGCCAGCCTTTCTCTTCATTGAGAGAAACTCTGAATCTGATGGCATCTCAGCATGGTTGACCGACTTCCTCGATCACCACACTCGATGGTTTGAGGGTGGTCCCTCACAAGTGATACTAGCTCTCAAAACCTCACCAAAATGAATGAGGTGACAAAGTCGATGGGAGGTGGTCCAATCCAAGGCCAAATCCATCCCAAAAGAAAAAGTAAACATGTACTTCTGAGCTTCCATTAGAATTGAACTGAACTGAACTGAAAACTGACTGAAACTGAGTTGAAATTCTATAATTTTGAAAAATAAACTCAAATTAGATTTCTACTTTAATTTGTTTTTATAATTTGAACCCACACTCAAAAATTTGAATATGTTAAGTGGGGCTCTTTGATTTAGGAGAGATTTTTGAATTTAGAATTGGAGAAGATATTTTTGAATTTAGAATCCATTTTAACAAATTTGTGTATGTTGGAAATGGTTCAAATATTTTGAAGGGATTGATGCTTCCATTGGTTCATATTTGATTTTGATTGTGTTTGGGGACCCTTTATTTAACAAATTTGAGTATGTTAAAATAAAGGGTCAATTTATTTTATTTAGGATTTACTCATTTAGCAAATTTGGGAATGCTAAATGAGTTGTTTGAAAATAATTTTCTTCTTTTTTTGCTTGTTTGGTGAATCATGTGTGAATTTAAAAATGGAACCTTTACTTCGCAAATTTGTGTATGCTAAATAAAGTCCAAATGTTTTCTATTGGTTTGATTTTTTGAAAGGAGGATCTTTACTTAGCAATTTTAGGTATGTTAAATGAAAATCCAAATGTGTTTGATTTTATTTTGATTTTGATTAAAAAGATGGACCTTTACTAAGCAAATTTGGGTATGCTAAATAAAAGATCCAAATGTGTTTTAATTTTTTTATTTTTTAAAAAGAGGATCTTCACTTAGCAAATTTGGGTATGCTAAATAAAGAATCCAAATGTGTTTCATGTTTTGATGTTTTGATTTTTTAAAAGAGGATCTTCACTTAGCAAATTTGGGTATGCTAAATGAAGAATCCAAATGTGTTTTGATTTGTGCAATTTGATTCTATTTTTTTTTGAAAATGAGAACTTTACTTAGCAAATTTATGTATGCTAAATAAAGTTCAAATGTGCTTTTGATTTTTGATGTTTTGCTTTTTGAAAAGAGGGATGTTTATTTAGCAAATTTGGGTATGCTAAATGAAGAATCCAGATGTGTTTTGATTTTTTTTTATTTTTGAAAAGAGGTTCATCACTTAGCAAATTTGGGTATGCTAAATAAAGAATCCAAATATGTTTTATTTTATGAGTTTTTATTTATGAAACTCTCATTTAACAAATTTGGGTATGTAGTCAATTATGTTTTATTTTGCAAAGATGAAATTTTGTTCTATGTGTGATTATTGCATTTTCTTTAATAAAAAGAAAGCAATTCTAACTTAACACATGTGGAATGTGTGGAGTGGAATTTCAAATGGTTTAATTTTATTTGAAAATAAAGCCTCCATCCAACATATTGAATGGAGAGGCTTATTTTCAAATTTGAAATTTTCAAAAAGAAAGAATTTAACTTCAACATATGTGAGATATGTTGAAATGGAATTTTAATGTTATGATATGATTTTATTTGGAAATGAAATCTTATTTCAATAAATTTGGGTATATTGAAAGAGAATTGTTCATTTTCAATATGTGCTTTTGAAAAGGTGATTTTTATTTTGTTTTTGTAAAGATGATTATTTATTTTTGAAAAGATGATTGTTGATTTTGTTTTTTAAAAAGATGGTTGTTGATTTTATTTTTGAAAAGGTGATTGTTGATTTTATTTTTTGGAAAGATGATTGTTGATTTTATTTTTGAAATATGTGCTTTTTGAAAAGATGACTACTTTTTGAAATATGTGCTTTTTGAAAAGGTGATTTTTTATTTTATTTTTGTAAAGATGATTATTAATTTTATTTTTGAAAAGATGATTGTTGATTTTGTTTTTCAAAAGATGGTTGTTGATTTTATTTTGAAAAGATGATTGTTGATTTTATTTTTTGAAAAGATGATTATTGATTTTATTTTTTTGAAAAGATGATTATTTATTTTATTTTTGAAAAGATGATTGTTGATTTGAAATGAAGTCATCATTCAATAAATTTAGGTATAATGAATGAAGGATGTTCCTTTGTGCTTTTTGAAAAGATGATTTTTGAATTTTTTTTAAATGATCCTACATGTGACAATCATGAAGATTGTTAAATGAGTTGAAATATTTTATTATGTGTATTTTGAAAAAATTTTTTTTGGAAATTATTTTTTATAAAGGATTTATTTTTCTTTATATTTTTTTGGAATGAACCTTTCCTTACAATAGAAATGGTAGAGGAAGTCTTTAGTTATTTCTTTTTATTAAATTTTATTTTCACCTATTGGGGAACCCGGGGTTTCAACTTACAGAGTGAGGTCCTAAAACCTAAAGGATGTTGGCTATCTTAGCTTAAGAATGAAATAAACTAAGTGCCAATGGAAAAAAGATAGTCTCTTTCATATGAAATACAAATCCACTATCGATACTTGGAGATAATGATCATTTACCAAAGATGGAGAGAAAACTATCCCGAGTCAGAAAAATCTGTGGTGAAATATTTTTATCATCGTCTCTCTTTTAGAAAAAATAAATGAAGACAAAAATATACACTTGGTGGACACCACGTAGATCTGCAAATGTTCTCATTAGGGTGATCAGTGACATTGAGGAATGATGTATCTCGAGAGGAAGTCACCATCGCAATGGACCTAATCACCTAATGTACTCCTAAGGACTATGGGTCTTGGATGTACCGGAGATTCTTCCCTACTTTACATGGAAAAATGTAGGGTTTATTTTAAATAAGTTCATTAAGTTCCTATGGAGGCAAGCCCCATAGTTAATTACATCTTAAGGAATGAGATTCCTTAAGAATACTCTTGATTAAGGTAAATGATCATCTCCAAAGATTTCAAAGATAGGACTATCAATAAATTGGCTATTTTTTGGAGATCAAGTGGGATTGATCAAGAGGAGGAGTTATTAAACTAAAGAGATAAGTAGGGATGCTCACGATGCTAGAAAACCTAGCGAGCATCCAAACTATCTATGGTTGGGCATTATATTTTAAAATTTGAGAGGAATTATGTGTTTGAGTTGAATTTTATTGAAATCTGTACAATTGATGAATTTAGGGTGAGATTATCTAGCTTACAATTCCACAACACAAGATCACAGGAATGCCTAAGAGGTGAGGATTTATGCTTATAACCTACAAAGGAAACAACCTCATCCTAAATCTAGGGAGCTTTGAGGGCCAAAGTATAACCTAAATCTAATGCAAAATGGGCATATGGTTTTCTCCATAGAGAGGATAAACCACTTGGACTTACAACCACAGGGGTGGCCAACTCTCCTCCTATGATTTTAAATATATGTAGGCAAGTCATATGCTTTTGCAAGATATATAGGTTATTGTATTTTGAAGAGACTAAGTCCTTAAACATACTCTCTAAGAGACTAGATCATGTAGGGCATGATTAATGACTTAAATCTAATGCAAATTTTGTTAAGTTTTATTTTTATTTTTGGACAATTTATTTGACACAGGCTATGGGATTCATATGCCTAATGCATGAGAAATTGGTTATGGGCCAAAATCAGTGACCAGCAGGTGTGTTTCCACCATGGCTCTCAAAGGTCAAGCCAAATTCTCTGGCAAAGGTGGAAGCCCTCCATAAGCAAGAGTGAAGCAAGATGCTTTTTTATGCATGATGTGAGACATACAACATCCAGCTAAGGGGTTGCTAAATCTTTTATCTTGATTTATAACCTAGGTTTAGGTGAGATTATGAGTTATTAATTTTAATTTTGAGTTGATTAATTGATAGAAAATTTATTTTTCCTAAGAGCCTAATCATCCAGGCCATTCATCAAAGCAAGAAGAAACTAGGAAAACATGTCATCTTAATGCACAAGCTAAACAAACATCAAACAATTTTATAAAGCTATAAAAAAAGAATAAAGGCCTTTGTGGTTGGGCTCACCACAAACCAAAAGAAATGTGTAGAGCTCTACCCTTATACAACTAGATTACAAATGAATTAATTACAATTTAGAAAGAATTCATGTTATGGGGTCTTCATTCTTTATTCTTTCTTTTCTTCTTTTCTTCATTTCTTTCTTTCCTTCTTTCTTCTTTCTTTCTTTCCTTCTTTTGGTTGGTTGGGATGTGGTTACTCCAAGGCTTCACATGGTGCATAAGACATAATGACCAATGTTCATCCTAATTCCCCATAACATTCATTCCAAAATTAAATTACATGATAAAGGAAAGTAAATCTAACTAAACTTGTAAAATAGAGATTAGCTAAAATACCACACAATCCCAAGCATGTATATGAATAAATTGGACTTAGCACACATGGGTAACAAGTCCACTATCTAATTTGGATTATGCTTAGGGTATAAGCAACCTACATATAAAGCATTTTTATATTTTTTATTACAATGCCCCTTAAGCATAATCCCTGTAAAAAATAATGATTAAACTAAGATCATCCTATCATCTATCATACCTAACATCCAGACTAAAATATTACATCATAAAATAAAATCGCATCAAACCATGCATCTAACATAGAGCTAGAAATGGTGACTTAGCCTAATGTGTGCCATTTAAGGCTTGTGTGGCATGTCTTAGCTAGGCTTTAAGGTTAGAATTTTCTAAGTGTGAAGGATTCAACTTAGAGGGTGGTTTCATTTAAGTGATTTAGTTGATTTGTTAATTTTATTTGATGATTTGATTTGGTTTGAATGAACCTACACTTAATTATTAAGTGTTGTAAAGAGAGGAAAAGAAGAGAACTTCTCTTTCCTCCCTACCTTAAGTAATTTCTAAGGTAGATTCATTAATGATTTTTCTTTAGTGAATGTTTTATTATGTGTTTTAATTAATCCTAAGTTTAGATTTGCTCTATTCAATAAGGATTAATTAAAAGTGAATTACTATCACAAAACACACAACCATTTATTTCTTTCCAACATGTGTCATGCATATGAATGATCTTAAAGCATATCTATACATGCAAATGCAAACCTTAGCAAACTTTGATGATGAATGCTAAGAAATGTTATTTAGGAAAATTTTGGATATTTCATGATGCATGATTTTGTTAAGTAGAAAAGAAAGGGGGTTCTTTTATCCATTAATCAAATGTACATTTACATTTATGAAAGACATAAGTGGGTATGGTGCCATTATTTTCTCACTAAGGGTATAAGGTACAAGACCTTCTTAGGCTACTTAAAGCCTCATAACCCAGGATGTCGGACTAATATACCACTTTTCTTAAATACATGTGCATGTACAAAAAGAAAACAAATGGATGAAGAATCATGCAAAAGGTTTATGTTTGTTTGTTTGATTTTGATTGTTTAATTTACATGTGGAATGTGAAGATCCTTCTTAAGCCATAACATAGAAGTGTATAGGAATTGATTTAAGCAAGTGTTATGTTCTTTTCAAATGAACTATACAAATCTATACAAACTATGTTAAGAAAAGAGAAGAAAATCACATAACACATTTTATGCTATAATCATGCAATATAATTAATATAAAAGATAATCTTATAAATTAGATTTTAAAATGATCAACATTTTTAAAAGATTTTTATTTTTATTTTTGATTTACTTTAGGAAATGTGAAAATTTGACATAGAACATTTTCATTTATTTGTTTAATTTTTAGAATGAATTAGATTGATTTTATGGTTTTTTTTAGGTTAATGTGTGATTAAATTCATTAATTATTATTACACCATTTTATAGTTTTGTGAGAAAGATAAGAAACATGGAATTTAAATGATTTAAAGAAGGTGTTTTATTGTTAATTATTTAATTAAATTAAGTTTTCATTAAGTACTTTCATTCCCCATGCATGTGGGTTGGGTTTTGATTTCCTTAATTTAAGCTTTGAGAACCTAAGGATCTAGAAGAGATTGATTAATTTTATTGTTTTGAAAGTTTGATTAGATTAATTAAGTAGAACATTAATTGGATAAATCCTTAATTTTGTTTGGATTAAGGAAGAAAGGGGTTTAGGAATAACTTAAAGTGCCCCAAGCCCATTCCATAAACTTCCTCTTCACTTAAACAATGATTTTAATTAAGTGATTAAACCATTTGTTCACATGCTTAATTACTCTTAATTACATTAAGAGGGTGAGATTCATTAATTGATTTAATTAACTCATTAATAAATTTTAAGAAAATTAGGGATAGTCATCCCCTAAACATGTCTAAGAAGTTTGGAATTGATTAATAAATGATTAGGAGTAATTAGGTTATTAAGTTTTTAATTAAACCTTAATTAAGGAAAATTAACTATTTAAAATCAATTAGGAACAATTTTATTGAATTCCCTTCTGAATTACTTTAAAATGAAGTTAAGTTTGCATTTTTTAGATTTTTCTACATTTAATTATGAATTTATAAAGTTTCAGTGATTAATAAGTTATTAAATAATATAATTATATAACTAATCTTCAAACCATGGGACTACGTGGCTCCATGTAATGATGAGATTGGTTATTTAAGTTATCAATGACATGTCATTGATTGCTACTTTCCCAGGCGCCAATCAGGATCGGTTGGTTAGGATCAAACCCACGATTATGAAGGATTAAATCAACGGATCTATGTGGATTAATCAGGACTATCCATCCCAAACATGTGGGATGGATGATCCATAATTCATCCCTGCCTTTGCTTATGGGAGACGGAGACCATCCATCCTCCATGGCTTGATCTGAGCTCACTTGAGCTTGGATAAGGCTGAGATTCAATCCTTACCATCTAGAAGCAAGGAGAAGAACATCCAATGGTTGAATTTCAAAGTGATTACAATTCCCTTCACAAAGGACCAAGAAATTTTCAACTTAAGCTCGATTTTGAGGCATACCTCAGAGGCTATTACCAGTGCTTTCAATAGTTGAGGTAGCTTCGTCTAGTGGAGACGAACCCCTGTTGAAGGTTTCAAGGTTTAATTTATAGTGGATCTTCCAATTGACCAATGCTTGATTCAATGACTTGCAGCTTCGATCGAACTCCCCCTTCTCATGGCTTGGAGACTTTGAAAAAGCTTTGGGTAAGCTAACTTGGTGCCTTGATGGTGCTTGCAAGAGAAAATTGGAGTTTGATTGAGGTGGAAATCTCCTCACCTCCCCTATTTGACTTTGATGAAGTGAAAATTGGAATGAGCTTAGAATGCTTGGGAAACTTGGAGAAGCTTGCCTTTGATCCTCACGAGTTTCAATGCAAGGAACTTGGTTTGAGTGGAAAGAGGGAGTATATCTTCCCTACTTGGATCGACGGCAAGCTTTGCTATTTTGATCAAATTGAGGAGATTGAATGGGTTATTTTGGTTGTTGAGTGCCATGTGCTTTGATTTTGGCAGAGGAAGTGAGAGGTGCACATGTGTTAAATGAGTGTGGAAGGTGATCCATGTGGGATTGTAGGGTTTTGGCCTTGGTTGGGTCATGATCAAACCCATTGGGTCATACCACCTCCTTGGTCCAAATCCACTAGGAGGATGCCAAGTGGCCATGAAAAGAATTGACCAAATTCCAAGTGGATTTACCATAGGTTACCCTTGACCAAGGTAAAATGAATGGTTGGGTTTGATTTTGATTTGGCATATTTGGAATGATTGAAAAATGGGTTGTGCCAATTTTCAAAATAGGTCAACATGGATCAAGTTGACCAATTGGTCAAATGGGTCAAATCATGGTTAGGCTCAAGTTCAAATGATCATTTGTAATGATTTGGTATCATTAGTTTGGTTTGATTTGATTTATATTATATTTTGGTTCATTTGAGTTCACTTAGGTCAAATAGGTCAAGTTGACCAATTTGACCCATTTAACCCAATTGGGTTAGGTCATGGATTGGTTTAGGCTTGGTTGATCATTTGAAATGTTTTGCAAGCTTTGGTTTCAATCAATTTTAATTTGGTTAAGTTTCAAGTTGATTTGACCTTTTAGGTCAAGTTGGGTTCATGGTCAATTGGGCTAGGTTGGGTCTAGTTGGCCAATTAAATCTTTGGTCAAGTTCAACAAGTGATTTAGAATGAATTTGACTCATTGATTGCAATAAATTTGGCTTAGATCAAGATTTGACACATTTTGACTTTTAGGTCAACTTGGGTCAAGTGGCCAATTTGCTAGGTTTGGCTCAAATGATGACTTGGTCAAGTTCAATCATTTATCACGAATTGGTTTAGATCAATGGTTTCAATCAATTTATCCTATGGTGGATTTTTGCTAGTTTGGGTTTCATTTAGGTTAGGTGTTGACTTGGTCAAAGGCTAGGTTAGACTTGGTTTAACCCAATTTGAGTGATTGATTATTCTATGATGATTGTTGCTCACAATGTGAGGCTTAGATGGGCTTAGTTCGATCCAATTTGGGTAGGATTAGAATTTGGCTCAAAAATGTATTTTAGGTCACTTTGGGTGAAGTGGGCCTAAGTGGGTCAACTGACTTGATCAAGGCTTGATTCAAGTTTGATTGAACTCACATATGGACTTATGATTGAAATATAAATCCATTTGCAAGTGATTTGGAGTCAAATGGGTTTTTATTCATTTGACAATTTCAAGTTCAAAAGGGTGAACATAGGTTTGATTTGGTTTGATTTGATTTGATTTGATGATTGAAGTATATGATTGAATTTGGTTTGTGATTGAAGAATTGATTGTTTGGAGAGAAAATCCAAAGGTTTAAATTGATTTGAGTTTGATTTGGCTAAGTTCAAGAATTTGACTTGAAAGAGTTTAGGTTGGATTTTGATTGAGTTTGGATTTGTGTTTTAAATTTGGTTTTGGTTATTTGAATTTATATTTCAATTATATTTGTGAATATAAATGAGAATATAAATGGGATATGCAAAAATCTTTTGAATTTGAAGTGATTTAATTTGGTTAAGTCCATAAGATAAAATCAAAATGGCTTAGGAAAGATTTTGGATTTAGAATTGATCATGGATTTCAATTACTTTGAATTGATTCATGGTTTGGATTATGGAATTGATCTGAATTTGAGAAAATAAATTAAGTTGGAATTGATTTAAGATTTGATTTGAAATTTATTTGAATTTAGAGTTGATTTGAATTTGAGGTTGATTTAGATTTGAAGTTGATTTGAATTTGGAGTTGATTTGAAAGAAGTAAGGATTTGGTTTAAGCTATCGGGTAGGCAAGTTTTCCTAACACCCCAAAGGCATAACGCTTCCTATGGCTAACTCTTCTAAGTCTCTAGGGTTAGGTTAAGTATTCACCAAATCACTAGAATCATCTTAAGACTAAGGAACTCTTATGTCTAAGAGGAGTCCTATGTGTAAGATGAAGAAGTTGAAAGCGCACTCCAAAAGTGAGGTTAACATAGCAGCAGCAAACTTCCTTTGGTCCGTCTGATACTAGCAAGATCCACCTACAAGACTATCCCAACCTATAAAAGAAATTTGCAACATACTTTTCAAAGGATGAGTACAATTAAGAAAGCATAAAAGTAAGAACAAATAAAAGAGTATATAGTAAAGAAAAGGCAGCTCTTATAATCATCTCAAGGAACAACACTATATGTAAGCATCCAAACTTCAGGAGAAGGGTTACAATTACATATAGCACTACTAGCCAAAAAAAGAAAGTGGAAACATCAAGGCCATCATAGCCACATACCTCATGTACCATCATCCAAAGTTTGTCATCGCAAGGTGCAAAATCCTCCAAACAATAAACATAACAGACACCATAAGGAAGATAATCAACCAACCATCGGGATAGCGTGAGCACCACCAAAGCCACCACAAAAGGAATAATAAAATCAAAAGGAGCAAGCATCATGATAGGGTAACAACACAAACTAAGAGACAAAAAAAAAAAGAAAACACAAGTGCTCATATCCTCCACCAATAAAGCAAAAAAGCCAATAAAAAAAAATAGGAAAAAGGGGTCACTTGCAAGAGAGAAAAAAACAAAGCGAGGAAACCAAAATATAGGTCATGAAAGAACACTAGATTCCAATAGTCACCAATAGAGCAAGAAAAATCAGCCAAAACAACCCTCCAACCAACCTAGACAAATACAACCAAATAGCCAACATATCCTCTAGCCAACCACCACAACAAAAAAGACTCAAGTGTAAAGACCAACAGCAGTCATCAAGCCAAAATTAGCCAAGATAACCTAGGAAAGGGTAGAAGCAAACAACAACCACTAAACCAAACTAAGGCAAAATAAAATTTGATCTAGGTATGTAGAATAGCCAGCCAAAGAGAAAAAGGTACAACGCCTAGTAAGATAGACTACAAGTCCAATAACAATAATCAATAAAGGCAACCAAGCCAACATCAACTAATAAAATAGCCTTCAACCATCCAATCCGGAACAATACCCAAACCCAAAGGCAGCAAGAGGAGGCCATACAAGGTCAAAACCATAATAGAAAAATTAACAACCTCCACCATGCCAAAATCAAGCTGAGATAAACCACCGCCCCAATCAATCGAAAATGAAAAAATAGCCAAAATAACCATCCAACCAATAACCAACCAAAACTACTAGTAGAAGCCTGTCAACCACCATAGTAGATCCAACTCAGTAAGTTAGCGGCCATAAAAGGCAAAACCCATATAGAAAAACAGACCATAACAACCCAAAGGAGGATATAAAAAAAAAAAACAAGGAAAATTATGGTAAACACCTAGCCGGATAGACAAGCTAAAAAAAACCAAAACAACCAGCTACACTATAATAACCAGGTAGAAAACCCAATCCAAAAGTAAGAGATCAAAAAATATAACCAAAGAGAGAAAATAAGTAGATAACAACCCAAAGAGGGTTTTAACAAGGGCAACCAAAAACAAAAGATCATAAAAAATTAACAACAAAAAGCAAGCCAAGAATTTATAATCTGAGAAAAGGCAATCTAGTATTATCCAGATTAACCAAACCTCTTAATAGTTTAGGCAAAGTTTGGTTATCAAATAAAGTGAACTCAGTTAAGTTGGCACCAAAGTTAGCCAAGTAATCAGCATAATCATTATGTTCATGAAGGATGTGGGAATTTTTTAAACAAACTTGAGAAAGAAGATTTTTTAGTATGATTAAGAAGATAAAATAATTCAGCATTCCCATTTCTATTGGAATTAAGCATGTCAAGAAGCAGAGCATCAACTTCAATCTAGATGTTGAGGAAACCTCTATTCAAACAAATTTCAATAGCTTTATTAATCATAAGCTCAAAAAATAACATAAAGAGGATAGGCAAAAGCACAAATGACATAACCTTTAAAATCTCTAAGGATGCCACCACAACCATATTTATTGGAAGCAACAGAACCATCGGTATTCACTTTAATCAAATTTTCTTTAGGATTGATCCAATGGATAATCCTAGCACTTTTAGAAAAGTCAAAATCAGGCAGAATGATACCCAATTTTTTAGCCACAAATTTATAACCTCTAAAATGAATATTACTAATAATATTGGAATTAACAAGAGCATGAATTTTTTTTAGTTCTAGCCAAGATCCTTTTATGGTTCATAGGAATACCATGATATTTAGCATCATTTCTATCCATCCAGATGAACCAGATAAGGTAATATCAATTAAAACTTTGATATGACCTTTATATTTTGAAATAGACTTCAAGAAGTTGATATAAAGAAGAGAACCCTAAAATAGTTGGTATTAAATAAATCATCAACCAAAACCATAGTTTAGAAGCAATAGCACCATTGATAAAAACATAATTTACATTTTCAATATGAAAGCAACAATAGCACTTTGAAGGTAAGTAAAATTAGTCTAGAGCAAAGAGTCCACACTAAAGTTATTCAAAATCCTCCAAGCTAAAATGAATAATGGGAATGATATTTTTCCAAAGTTTAATAAAAAACATTAGGGGTTTTGTTTATCTCTAATAAAATTCCAAACCTCTTTAAGAACAAAGTCACCATTATAAGAAAGATTAAAAGAATTTGGTTTGTTAAAAGAAATGGGGTTATTTCTAAAGTTGTCAAAAGAGAAATAGGGATATACTCAAGTTTGCTTTTATTCCAATTGTTATTAAGCAAAAAATTAACTTTTGATAGTGAGTGGGTAGATAAAAGGGTGTCAATAGAGCCATTGCCAATCCAATTGTCTTGCCAAAAGAAGGAAGAAGAACGAATACCCTAAGATATTAATGATTTGGACCCATTTAATGGAGCAAAGCCTTTTCCAAACCGAGTCACCAAATTTATAAGCACGTTAAGGGGTGTTTACCTTGACAATATTTTTCCATCATAAAATTAGCCCAAAGGCTATCATTCTTTCTAAAATTCCACCAGAGCTTATGAGAGAAGGTAGTGATAGCTTCACTAATAGGCTTACAACCAAAAGAACCTTCTCCCAAAGGACCATAACATTTATTCCAAGATGTCCAATGCATTGTTTTGGTAGAATTATTGGAACCCCAAAAAAATTTGTTAAGCAAATGATCAATTTTGATAAGTGTAGCATTAGTGGGGATAATAGTTTGAATAAAATAAAGAGGCATTGAATTGAGAGTGCTTTTAAGAATAGTGAGCCTACCACCAAAGGAAAGTAAATATCCCAAACAGAAATTTCATTTCAAATTTTTTGAATTAACTCATCAATGAGAAGGGAACATTTCGGGCCTTTAAAGAGTGTAGCACCCAAGTACTTAAGAGGTAATTAATGATGTTTAAAATTAGTGATATGCATGATTTGATTGATTTTATTATTGGAGATACTAGAGGAAGTGATAAAATAACTCTAATTATCATTGATAGAAAGAACACTTTCTCTACCAAATTTACTTAAAAAAGACTTGAGATGCTTGATGTGATGAATAGAAACATTGCAAAAAATAATGAAATCATCTACAAAACTTAAATGAAAACTAGGTAGACCACCAAGAGTTCTATAGTACATACTAGGATTATTTAAGAATAAATCATTGATGCTCCTAGATAAGTACTCAATAACAATAATAAATAAAGCAAGAGATAAAGGATCCTGTATTAAGCCATGGGAAGAGGGAAAGAAACACAAGGCAAAACTAATTAAAAAATAATAAATAATTTAATAAATAAATTTATCAGAATATAGAATATCAGAGGATGTTGCAAGATAATTTAATCATAAAATATTGTGGATTCTCTAACAAAACTAGTTTGGTTGAGAGAGATAATTCTATTAAGTAAAGGACTAAGTCTTGGTAAGAATTTTGGAAATCAACTTATTGAAGAAGGTGCAAAGACTAATAGTCTAAAATCACTCCAATAGTCTAGATTATCTTTCTTAGGTATGAGGACAATAAAACTAGAAAATATCTAGGAAAAGGATTACCATTAAAAAATCAATCACCCTCAATCAAATCATTTTAATGATAAAACAATTTTGAAACCCTGGAAGCGAGAATCTATGTTCATGCTATTCAAAACTTTGAAAATTTCATCTTCATTAGGCACAATGGTAAGCAAATCATTATCATCATTAATATTAAAAGAAGGAATCAAGTGCAATTGAGAAATAGTTTCATAAGAGAAATTCTTATTAAGCATATTTCTAAAGTAATTAATAATTGATTTCTTAATATCATTATTCTCCATAATCCAATCTCCGTTGTCATTTCAATTTTTTGAATATTATTTAAAGCTCTCCTTTTATTAACCAAAGCATGGAAAAACTTAGTATTCTTGTCACCATCCGTAATATGTTTACTTACAACTTTTTGGTGTTAATAAGACTCTTCCATGTTTTTGAAGCTAATAAGTTTATCTTTTTCCTCAGCCAAGTCTGTAATCTTAGAAGGATCAGACATAATAGAGACTTCAAGATCACAAACCAATTTTTCCATATCTTTAATATTAGCAAAAAAGTTTTAAAATAATGCTTGTTCCTCCATCCCAAATTTTATTTAAGTCTTTTAAGTTTAAACCAAAGTCTATTCATCCCCATAATCAAATTATCAAGATGTAAAGGAGATTTCCAATTATTAGCCACAACATTAAAAAAATCATTATGCTAAATCCACATGTTTTGAAATATAAAAGGAGAGGGGTTTTTTAGTCTATTAGAATTAACTATAATAGAAACCAAAAGAGGGCCATGATCTGACAAGGTTTTGCTAAATGGTCAATAGATGTAATAGGCCATTGAGTAATCCAATGAGTATTAAAAAGAATCTGGTCCAACTTTTGTCACAGTCTAGAGTTTTTCCAAGTATAATTAGGGCCCTTAAAGCCAATATCAATCAAATTACAATCAAGGATCATATTGGAGAAATCTTCCATGGAATGAATTTTAGGAGAGCAACCACCACTTTCAAGAGAATAAAATGGTGTTGAAATCACCACCAACAAACCAAGGTTTGTTGACAGAGGTAGCAAAATTCCTTAAATTATCCCAAAGAAGATTTCTACTACATCTATAATAAGATTCATATACAAAAGAGCACAAAACATAATAATCACCATAAGATATTTGAGCATTGACAACTTGATGAAAGTCATCAAGAATAGAGACCTCAATGAAATTATTCCAAAAACACCAAATCTTATTACTAACATTAGAAAAATTTATTGAAAACCATCATTCTAGCATGGTTAATTTTTTAGCATGAATAAGAGGCTCAGAACTATAAGAAGAGAAATATTATGAATGTGACTAAGATTTCTAATATGATTATGAATAGAGGTAATGGTCCCTAACATTCGAACAGAAAATTAAACATAAGGAAAATGGGGGTTAAGCAAAGGTTAATTAAGAGAGGAGTGAGAGGTCAGCAGATCTAGTGTTTTGGACAATTTGGGAGGGAAATTTTTAACATTTTTTTCTTTTAGCATGATAAGTTTGGAAGCCATTTCTTTTCCCTTAGAGTCATCATCAGTAAGATTTAGTAACATTGGTCATATATTTAGAGAAATCTCCAAGTGTTTGGAGGAGTTCACCTTCTTCCAAATCCATATTTAGTTGAAAAGTAGGATTAACATGAATATCAATATTAGAAATGAGAGATGGTGATGATTTAGAACCATTTAAAGCACAAGTATTAAAATCCAGATCAGAAATGTTTTTAGCTTGCTCAACATCATTTAAATCCTCATTAAAAGCTTTATTTTCATTGATCAAAGCCAGCATAGATGCAGGAATAGAATTAGATGAAATAGAATCATCTTCTAATAACTTAGAGAATTTATTATTCTCTGCATTAGAAATATTCAAATTCAAAGAAGGAATAAGAGGTAAATCATCCTTTCCATTTTGAATATCGGCCGAATCCCTACCAACATTAGAAGCCAAAACATGTTCAACAGGATTAACCCTGATATCCAATGAATCAACCTCTATAACAGCCTTCATACCATTCTTTGGATCTGAGGTTGATTTTTGAACATAAGTAGGAATCAACTTATGGGTAGAGACAACATTTTCTTTAGAAGGAATTCAATTTTTTAAGTGGGGATGGAGAATAAAACATTCTCAATTATCATCACCGTGTATTTTATAGTGGGAATAAAAATTGAAGTTTCTCAATTCAACCTTTTGAATACATATTTTTTGAGCCAATCCAAACTTTCTTAGGGTATTTTTAGTTATGTCTAATTCCATGAGGATCCAAGCCACAGAAGGGTGAGATCACTCAGCGGTCGCTTGGTCGAGTTGCAAAGGCCAACCAAATAAAACCCCAACAGCAAAACCACATGATGGGTAACAAAATGAATGTGCATATTAGGAAGAGATAACCATATAGGGATAATAGGAGATTCCTCCTTAATGTCAAAAAGGGGTGACCACTTCAACAAACGCATTTGATAATTATAGATG
Source organism: Cymbidium sinense (assembly GCA_021442155.1). Taxonomy (NCBI): domain Eukaryota; kingdom Viridiplantae; phylum Streptophyta; class Magnoliopsida; order Asparagales; family Orchidaceae; genus Cymbidium; species Cymbidium sinense. The sequence goes on along the minus strand of CM038222.1, from coordinate 38,761,251 downwards.
AAATAAGAATGATGCAAAAAACACATGAATAATCCAGATCATTAGAAAGTTGAATCAGGATATGCCAAGGGTCAATAAGACCAATCGAGAAGGCACCCATAAGCTTGAGATTATGGAAAAAAGAGTGGATCTTATCAAAATTCAAATGACGTAAAGCAAATGTATTGACAAGAGAAAATTCAAAGGGCTTTGCCAACTTTTCAACATCTACATCATTATGGCACAAACCTCTAAAAATATGTCAAAATGAATTAAGAATCAATAGGAGAAATCTTAGAGTGCTTCCTTAAAAGATTTAGTAGAAGAGAAGATGCAACATTAGGCCACAATCACCAAAATGTTAGATTAGCAAAACATCCATATTTTGAGGTGGAACCCAAGGAATAGAACTCGACCATGGTCAATTGCAAAACATCACCAAATTGAAAGATGTTGTTCAAGAAATTAATCAAAGCAAAACCACAAAATCCCCAATCGGAGAACACCAGAGGGAATTCAAAATGCAAAAGAATGAGAGCACTTGCGAGAGGAGGGTTTAAGGTTTAGGGTTGTAAGTTTAAAGTTTTCTTTAATATTTTTTATTTTTTTAAATTAAGTGAACTGGTAGGTTTAGGTTTATTTAGTTTATTTTTTTATTTATTTTTAGGTTTATTTTTATTTTTATTTAGTTTAGTTTATTTATTTTAAATTTATTTATTTTAGTTTATTTTCTAGGTTTAGGTTTAGGTTTATGTTTATGTTTATTTTTAGTTTAGTTTATTTTTTTTATTTTTTTTTATGTTTAGGTTTTATTTTTTATTTTTAGGTTTAGGTTTAGGTTTTTATTTTATTTTTTTAGGTTTTAGTTTCAGGTTATTATTTTAGGTTTATTTTCAGGTATTCTTTTTTAGTTTAGGTTTCAGTTTATTTTTAGTTTATTTTATTTTATTTTGTTTAGGTTTAGGTTTTGGTTTAATTTATTTTAGGTTTAAGTTTAAGTTTTATTTATTTTAGTTTAGTTTACCTTTGTTTAGGTTTAGATTTATTTTATTTTTATTTTAGATTTAGGTTTTTTTTACTTTAGGGTTTAGGTTTTATTTTATATTTATTTTTAGGTTTATGTTTTATTTAGTTTTTATTTTATTTTATTTTAGGTTTATTTTATTTTTATTTTAGGTTTAGTTTTCATTTTATTTAGATTTTTTATTTTTTTAGTTTAGTTTAGGTATTTTATTTATTTTATTTTAGTTATTTATTTTCTTTTTAGGTTTAGATTTTAGTTTATGTTGTTATTTTATTTTATTTTTTTTTAGGTTTTTTCATTTATTTTGTTTTTTAGTTTATTTAGTTTAGGTTTAGGTTTTAGTTTTTTAGTTTACATTTTAGGTTTTATTTTAGGTTTATTTTAGGTTTATTTTTTTAGTTTAGGTTTAGGTTTATTTTTAGTTTATTTTATTATATTTAGTTTAGGTTTTAGGTTTAGTTTATTTTAAGTTTAGGTTTAGGTTTTATTTAATTTAGTTTAGTTTTAGGATTATTTTATTTTTTTTATTTTTTTTTATTTTAGGTTTAGCTTTTATTTTTTTATTTAGGTTATGGGATTTATTTTGTTATTTATTTTTAGGTGTTATTTTTAGGTTAATCTTTTAGGTTTAGGTTTTATTTAGTTTTATTTTGTTTTATTTTAGGTTTATTTTATTTTTATTTTATGTTTAATTTTTATTTAATTTAGGTTTTTTATTCTTAGGTTTATTGTATTTTTTATTTAATTTAGGTTTTTATTTAATTTATTTTTATTTATTTTTTTTTTTATTTTTTATTTTAGTTTAAGGTTTAGGTTTTAGTTTAGCCTTATTTTATTTTATTTATTTAGGTTTAGGTTTATTTATTTATTTTACTTTTAGGTTTTATTTACTTTAGGTTTAAGTTTTTAGGTTTTAAGATTTAGGGTTTAGGGCTTTAGGGTTTAGGGTTTTAGGGTTTTAAGGTTTAGTGTTAAGGGTTAGGTTAGGTTTTTGGGTTTAGGGTTTAGGGTTAGCTTAGGGTTTAGGGTTTAGGGTTTGGGGTTATTTTGGGGTTTAGGATTTTTTAGGGTTTTAGGGTTTAGGTTTTAGAACTTAGGGTTAAAGGTTTAAGGTTTAGAGTTTAGGCTTAATTTTAGGGTTTATCCTTTAGGATTTAGGGTTTAGGATTTAGGGTTTAAGGTTAAGGGTTCTTTTTTCTTTTTTCTTTTTTTAATTTGGTAAACTGGTATGTTTAGGTTTTTTAGTTTATTTAGTTTAATTTTTATTTATTTTATTTTTATTTAGATTTATTATTTTTATTTAGTTTATTTTACTTATTTTAGGTTTATTTATTTTAGTTTAATTTTTTTATTCTAGTTTATTTTTTAAGTGTAGGTTTAGGTTTTTGTTTTTTTATATTATTTTTATGGTTTAAGTTTTATTTTTTATTTTTAAGTTTAGGTTTAAGTTTTTATTTTTTATTTTTTATTTTTTGGTTTAAGTTTTTGGTTTATTTTTAGGTTTTATTTTTAGTTTAAGTTTAGGATTATTTTTAGTTTATTTTATTTTATTTAGTTTAGGGCTTAGATTTAGTTTATTATAAGTTTATGTTTAGGTTTATTTATTTTAGTTTAGCTTATTTTAAATTTAGTTTAGGTTTATTTTATTTTGTTTATTGTAGGTTTAGGTTTTTTTAGTTTAAGGTTTAGGTTTTATTTTTAGGTTTATATTTTGAGTTTAGGTTTTTATTTAGTTTTTATTTTATTTTATTTTAATTTTACATTTAGTTTTCATTTTATTTTTTTTAGGTTTTATTATTTGTTATATTTTTAGGTTTTATTTAGATTAGGTTTAGGTTTTCATCCTTTTAGGGTTTACGGTTTAGGGTTTAGCTTTTAGATTTTATTTTTTAGTTTAAGTTTAGGTTTATATTTAGTTTATTTTATTTTATTTAGTTTAGGGTTTAGGTTTAGTTTAATTTAGGTTCAAGTTTAGGTTTTATTTATTTTAGTTTAGTTTATTTCAGTTGAGGTTTAGGTTTATTTTATTTTGCTCATTTTTTTAGGTCTAGTTTTTATTTTAATTTTAGGGTTTGGTTTTATTTTTTATTCATTTTTTGGTTTTATTTTTATGTTTATTTTTTAGGTTTAGATTTTTATTTAGTTTTTTGTTTTATTTTATTTTAGGTTTATTTTATTTTTATTTTACATTTAATTTTTAATTTATTTAGGTTTATTATTCTTTGGTTTATTTTTTTAATTTAGTTTAGGTTATTATTTATTGTATTTTACTTTCTTTTTAATTTTTTATTTTATTTTATTTTTATGTTTTGGTTTAGGTTTTTATTTATTTTATTTTATTTAAGTTTAAGTTTTATTTATTTATTTTATTTTTAGGGTTTATTTACTTTAAGTTTAGGTTTTTTAAGTTTTAGGGTTTAGAGTTTAGTTTTTAGGGTTTAGGGTTTAGGTTTAGTATTTATTATTTAGGCTTTAGGTTTAGGGTTTTAGTTTAAAGTTGGTTATCTTAGGTTAAGTGTTAGTTTAGAGTTTAGCATTTAGGGTTTTATCTTTAAGGGATTTTAGTGTTTAGGGTTTCTAGTTTGTGGTTAGTTTAATGTTTAGGCTTTAAGGTTTAGGGTTTTAGGGTTTTAGGGTTAGGTTTAGGGTTTAGGGTTAGGGTTTAGGGCTAGGGTTAGGGGTTAGGGTTTAGGGTTTAAGTTTAGGGTTTAGAATTTAGGGTTTAGTGTTTAGGGTTTAGAGTTTAGGGTTTTTTAAGGTTTAGGGTTTAGGGTTTAGGATTTAGGGTTCAGGGTTTAGGCTTAATTTTAGGGTTTAGGGTTTAAGGTTTATGATTTTTTTTATTACAAAATTAGGTAAATCGATAGGTTTGGGTTTTTTAGTTTGTTTAGTTTATTTTTTATTTTCATTCAGTTTATTTATTTTAGTTTAGGTTTTCTATTTTAGTTTATTTTTAAGGTTTAGGTTTAGATTTAGTTTTATTTTTTAGTTTAGTTTTATTTTATTTTATTTTTTAGGTTTAGGTTTTATTTCTTATTTTTAGGTTTAAGTTTAGGTATTTATTTTATTTTCTTAGGTTTAGGTTTTAGGTTTTTAATTTAGGTTTATTTTTAGGTTTTACTTTTTAGGTTAGGTTTAGGTTTATTTTTAGTTTATTTTATTTTATTTAGTTTAAGGTTTAGGTTGGTTTATTTTAGGTTTTATTTATTTTAGTTTAATTTTTTTTAGTTTAGGTTTATGTTTATTTTATTTTAGGTTTAGGTCTTTTTTTTAGTTTAATGTTTCAATTTTATTTTTTATTTATTTTTAGGTTTTATTTTTAGGTTATATTTTAGGTTTTGGTGTTTATTTTATTATTATTTTTTGATTAGTTTTTATTTTATTTAGGTTTTTTATTTTTAGGTTTGTTTTATTTTTTAATTTATTATAGGTTTTTAATTTATTTTATTTTAGTTTTGTTTTTATTTTTTATTCTATTTTTTTATAGGTTTAGGTTTAGGTTTTAGTTTAGGTTTATTTATTTATTTTATTTTTAGGTTTTATTTAGTTTAGGATTAAGTTTTTAGGTTTTTAGGGTTTAGGGTTAAGGGTTTAGTGTTTAGGGTTTAGGGTATAGTGTTTAGTGTTTAAGGTTTTAGGGTTTAGGGTTTTAGGGGCTAGGGGCTAGGGTTTTGGGTTTAAGTTTAGTTTTAGGGTTTAGGGCTTAGGGTTAGGGGTTTTTTTTTAATTTTTTTTATTTCTTATTTTTAGGGTTTAGGGTTTAGAGTTTATGGTTTAAAGCAAATCCAAAACCCTAGATAACTAGAACCTTTTGTACTGTAAAGATATAGTTTAGCGATTATTGATCATTCTTATTTCTCTAGTTTAGAACCATCGACCTCTCGGTATTAGGATCCACCATCATATATCTTTCCTCTACCAACACCATGGCTATAACCTCTTCCTCCACCTCCATAACCACCACTACTCGACCATTATCCACCAACACCTCAGATCTCCACCACCACTTGATAACCACCACCTTTGCCTTAGCCTCCTTTTATCTAGCATGTTGGTGATGTTCTTATCATCAAAGTTTGACACATTCTTAAGGTTTTGGTTTAGGTTTAGGTTTATTAGGTTTTAGGGCTTTGGTTTATTTTTAATTTATTTAATTACTTTAGGTTTAGGTTTAGGTTTTGGTGTTTAGGATTTAAAGTTTAGGGTTAGGGTTTAGGGTTTAGGGTTTAGGGTTTAGGGTTTAGGGTTTTAGGGTTTATGCTTTTAAGGCTTAAGGTTTAGAGTTAGGGTTTAGGGTTTAGAGTTTATGGTTTAGGGTTTTAAAGTTTAGGGTTTTAGGGTTTAGGGTTTTTAGGGTTTAGGGCATATGGTTTAGGGTTTAGGGTTTAAGGTTTAGGGTTTAGCATTTAGGGGTTAGGGTTTTAGGGTTTTAGGGTTTAGGATTTAAGGTTTAGGGGTTAGGGTTTAGGGGTTTAGGGTTTAGGGTTTAGGGTTTAAGTTTTAGGGTTTAAGGTTGTAGGTTCGGGGTTTAGAGTTTCAGGACTAGGGTTAGATTTAGGGGTTAGAGTTAGGGTTTTTTATTATTTTTATTTATAAAGTAAGTCAATTGGTAGGTTTAGATTTATTTAGTTTATTTTTTATTTTATTAGTTTTTTTTTTTGACTTAGGTTTATTTATATTTATATTTAGTTTAGTTTAGTTTAGGATTTTTATTTTAATTTATTTTTTAGGTTTAGGTTTAGGTTTAGGTTTATATTTTAGTTTAATTTTATTTTTATTTTATTTTTTAGGTTTAGGTTTTATTTTTTTTATTTTAGGTTTAGCTTTAGCTTTTTAATTTTTTTTTAGTAGGTTTTGGTTTTAGGTTTTTATTTTAGGTTTATTTTTTGGTTTTATTTTTTAGCTTAGGTTTAAGTTTATTTTTAGTTTATTTTATATTATTTAGTTTAGGTTTAAGTTTAGGTTTAGGTTTAGGTTTTATTTATTTTAGTTTAATTTATTTTAATTTAGGTTTTGGTTTATTTTATTTTTATATTTGGTTAGGTTTTTTTATTAGTTTAGGGTTTTGGTTTTACTTTTTATTTATTTTTAGGTTTTATTTTTAGGTTTATTATTTAGGTTTAGGTTTTTATTTAGCTTTTATTTTATTTAGGTTTTCTTTTTAATTTAGTTTAGGTTTTTATTTATTTTATTTTCTTTTAGTTTTGGTTTTTTTATTTATTTTATTTTTAGGTTTTATTTAGTTTAGGTTTAGGTTTTTAGATTTTTAGGGTTTAGCGTTTAGGGTTTAGGGTTTAGGGGTTAGGTTTTATGATTTAGGGTTTAGTGTTTTTTTGGGGGGGTTTAGGGTTCAGTGTTTAGGGTTTGGGGTTTAGGTTTTAGGGCTTTAGTGTTTAGGATTTAGGGTTTAGGATTTAGGGCTTAGCATTTAGTGTTTAAGGTTTTTAGGGTTTAGGGTTTAGGTTTAGGTTTAAGGTTCTGGTTTTAGTTTAGGATTTAGGGTTTTTGGTTTTTTTATATAATAGAGAACAAATTCAAATTCAATATTTCTTCTTTTCGATTTTATCAATCAAGTAACACACCAAGTATTTTAAGACCCAAGCAACAACATAGTTAAAAATTGAGCACACATAGAGGAAATAAAAAATCTTATATAACTAGAACCATCTCTATTGTAAATACATAGTTCCATAAGCAGCAGATTGGATTGGTCGTTCTTTAATTTCTCCAATTCCCATCAGAACCTCCTCGACCTCTCGAGTTGTGGGATCCACCATCATATCCCCGATCTCTCCCTCTGCCACCACCATGGTTGTAACCTTCGTCACTCCTCCTACCTCTATAACCACCACTGCTCTAACCACCACCTCCATATCCACTAGCACCTCTAGATCCCCCACCACCACTGCGGTAACCTCTGCCTCCACCTTCGCCTCCACCGCCAAATCTAGACTAAGCCTGATTAATGGTAATGTTCCTACCGTCAAGGTTTTGCCCATTCTTAGAGTTTAGATTTAGGCTTAGGTTTATTAGGTTTTAGGGTTTAGGTTTATTTTTTTATTTATTTAGTTACATTTGGTTTAGGTTTAAAGTTTAGGGTTTAGGGTTTATGGTCTAGGGTTAGGGTTTAGGATTTAGGGTTTAAGGTTTACGGTTTAAGGTTTAGGGTTTAGAGTTTATGCTTTTATGGTTTAGGATTTAGGGTTAGTGTTCAGGGTTTATGGTTTAGGGTTTAGGGTTTATGTTTATGTTTTTTATGGTTAGAGGTTTAGAGTTTAGGGTTTAGGGGTTTTAGTTTAGGGTTTTTGGGTTTAGTTTAGGTTTAAAGTTTAGGGTTTAAAGTTTAGTTTAGGGTTTTAGATTTGGGAGGGTTTAGGTTTTATTTGGTTTTAGGTTTTAGGTTTAGTTTAGAGGTGGTTTAGGTTTTAGGTTTATGATTTTAGTTTAGGGTTTAGTGTTAGTTTAGTTTAGTATTTAATTAGGTTTAGGGTTTTTAGGGTTTAAGGTTTAGGGTTTAGGGTTAGATTAGGATTTAGGGTTAGGGTTTAGAGTTTAATTGACCAATTGAAGATGATTCTAAGCTTTGGCTTCATTTATTTTGGATTTGGTTATATTTAGGGCAACTTGAACCTTTAGGTCAATTTGGGCTAAGTAGGTCAATTGGGTTCAATTGAGTTCAATTAGGTCCAATCATAGCTTTGGTCAAGTTCAACAATCAATTTGGTTTATATTTTGATTTGACCCAATTTAGTCTTTTATGTTAATTTTTGGTCAAATTGGATCAAGAGGGCCAATTGGGTTTGGTTTAACTCAATTGAAGGTCAAGTCATATTCAAATATTGATATTGATTTAGTATGAATTGTTAGTTTCATGGGACTTGGCTTAGGTTGCAATATGTCTAATTTGGGTTCATATGGCTTAAGGGGTTGACTAGGTCAAATGACCAAGTTAACTTGGTTTGACCCAATTTGTGACAATCGATCAACCTAGGGTGATCAACAATCATGATGGGAGATTTTGATGGGCTTGGTTAAATCCAATTTGGGTAGGATTAGAACTTGGCTCAAATAGACCAAATTGGCCACTTTGGGTCAAGTGGATCAATTGAGTTTAGTTGGCTTGATTTTGGGTTGAGTCTGATTTATTTGTGTTTATATATGGATTTTGGATTAATATATAAATTCAATTATGGTTCAAATGGGTTGGTTTTATTTGAACATTTCAAGTCAAAAGGGTTAAGTTGAGTTTGACTTTGATTGAATTTAGTTTGGCTTGATGATTGTAGATTTCTTTTATATTTGTGAATATGATTGAAGGTATGATTGATTCATGAGAAAATCAATTGAATTTGGGTTCTAGAATGAAGGAATTTTGCTAAGTCCATGGAGTTGGGTCATGTGGCTTAGGTTTGGATTTTTATTTGGATTTATTTAGTTTTGATGATTTAAATGTATAATTCATTTAAATTTATGAAGATGATTGAAAATATGATTGATTATGAGAAAATCAATTGAGTTTGACTTGATTTGGATTAATATATGGCTAAGTCCATGGGATAGGTCATATGGCTTAGGAAGGGTTTTGATTTAGTTTGATTTAGTTTTGATCATTTGAATGTAGATTTGATTTATATTTAGGAAGATGATTGAAGATATAAATTGATTATGAGAAAATCCATTGATTTTGAATTTATTTGGATTAAGATTTGGCTAAGTCCATGGGATAAGTAATATGGCTTAGGAAGGGTTTAAATTTTGCATTTGATCATGGGCTTCAATCATTTTGTTTTGGAATTTGGGCTTGGATTTGGATTTGGATTTGAATTTGATGTTTGAATTGAACTTGAGGTTTGGTTTAAGAACATGAACATGGATTGGATTTGGGTTTTAGGGTAGGTCGATTATCCTAATGCCTAAGGCATAACTTAATCCAATTGTTAACCCTTCCAAGTCTTTAAGCTTAAGTTAAGTGTTTACCTAATTGTTAGAAGTGTCTTATGATTAGGGAAGTCTTAGTGTCTAGAAGACTCCTAAGTCTAAGATGGGAAGATTGAATCTGCACTCCAAAAGTTGTCAATAGGCTTTAGGCTCCATAGTGTTGCCCTTGGATATAGATGATTGGAAGACCGAAGCCAAGTTTCACATTATAGACTCAGATACATCTTTCAATACTTTGCTTGGGAGACCATGGATACATGAGAATAAGATAGTTCCATCCTCTCTACATCAGTGTATGAAGTTTGTGAGAGGTGGCATGTCTATTCAAAGGAGATCTCAAGCCATTTACCAGTTCATATGAGGATGCCTTGCTACCCCTCAAAATCAACAAGTCTATTCTTGCAAACTTGGCAAAAGTTTAAAAAAAAGAAAAAGAAAAAGAAAGAGAAAAGGAAAGAGAAAAAGAAAAAGAAAAGAAAAGAGAAAATGAAAAAGAAATTAAAAGGGAGCGAAAATAGACTTGGAGGAGGAACTAGAGCCTGACATTAAATTTCACCCACAGTTCGTTACTGCATTCGAACATATGGGTAGGGCGACCTGACCTCCACCAGGCAGAGGAAGAGGCTAGTTCAGAGACAGTCCTAGGGGTGGAAAACCTCATTATTGGCCATTAAAAAGAAGATATGTCCCAGCTACCAGGAGTATACCTACTATTTATAAAGACTTAGAATCTAGTTCATAGGATGAGTCTTATATGATTAGCACAGTAGCCAACTCTTCTCAGTAGTAGATTCCCTTGGAGGTGACACTTGAGCTAGATAGCGATGAAGACTAGGCTCCAAAGCAAAGCATATGTGTATCCAAGTCTATATGTGAAACAATTATGCATCCGTTGGGAACCTTAGCTCTAACCCTACTTTCATCTCAAAAATCTAAAGATTTGGTAGTTAATGAATCCCCTAAGTCATCCACAGACGTGAAGACTCAGAGGTTCTTTCTAGGACCATCATCCTCAAGTTAAGAAGTTGATGTAGAACATGAGGATGATTCATATAAAGATTTAATAGAATTACCTTTTGATTAGTGCTTGCCTTGTGTTCAAAATTTAGCAAAGAAAGGGTTAATCCCACATACTTGGTCAAAGCAGAGGTCAGACTACTTTGAAATAATATGGAAGAACAAATCCAAAAGCTCTCCATCAAGACTGGAACTAGGATTTGGTACAGTGGGTCTAGTCAATGATGATGATTACTGCTTAGTCATCACCAATCATTTGGAATATGATAGGTTCTTTTCAAATCACATTAACTCATATGAGGAGCTGTGCTTAGAAATTTTAGATAATCTAGATGATTTTGAAGTCAATGATGCACTGCCAGAGTTTGAAGAAAAGATTAAGTCAACCATCGACGAGCTCAAGAAAATAAACTTAGGAACTGAAGAAGATCCATGCCTGACATACATCAGCTCTTTATTGAATGAAATTGGAACTAATGGCTTAGTTAGGCTATTAATTGACTTTAAGGACTACTTTGCATGGACTTATTAAGAGATGCTTGGATTGGCTCCTAACATAGTAGTCCATACACTATTAATAGAGCCTACTGCTAACCCTATCAAGCAAGCTCCTAGACACATGCGATTAAACATATAACAATAGGTCATTTATGAAGCTAAGAAATTGATTGATGTTGTCTTCATCCAGGAAGAAAAATACCTTAGATGGTTAGCCAGCATCATACTAGTTAAGAAAAAGAATGATCAAATTCATATATGCTTCAATTTTAGGGATTTAAATGAAGCATGTCCAAAGATGAATTTTCACTAACAATCTTGAAGTTGATGGTAGACATTGCCTCATCTTATGTAGTCTTCTCTTTCATGGATGGCTCATCTAGATACAACTAAATAAAGATGACCCCTAAAGATGAAAGAAAAGCTACTTTTAGAACCCCTGAACGGAATTTATTATTATAAGGTCATGCCTTTCAACCTTAAAATTCTCGTGCTACATACCAATAGGCTATGACTCAAATCTTCAACAAACTCATTCATTTTGAAGTCCATTGTTATGTCGATGATCTCTTGGTCAAAAGTAAAGAAAAGGAAGATCATCTCTTTGACTTGAGAGCAGTTTTTGAACAGTTAAGACAATTTAACCTTAAAATGAACCACCTGAACTGTTCATTCAGAGTAGCTTTAGAGAAATTCCTTGGGTTTGTTGTCTGACAATAGGGAATTGAAATAGATCTAGAGAAGATCAAGGCGATATTAGAAATGCCACCTCCTAAGAGTTTAACTCAATTCAGATCATTCCAAGGGTGATTGGAGTATCTAAGACACTTTATATCCAACCTATCAAAAAGATGTCAGTCATTCTTAGCACTTATCAAAAAGGACACTAAGTTCAAGTGGGATGGCAAGTGTGAGAATGCCTTTGAAGACATCAAACATTATGTGATGATGTCATCAGTTCTAGCAACCCCTATCCCGTGCAAGTTGCTCATACTTTACACTGCTGCATTAGATGACTCCCTTGGTGCTTTGTTGACCCAAGCCAATGACAAAAGAAAGGAAAATGCACTCTAGTACCTCAGCCATCATATAATCCCTGCTGAGGCTAATTATCCACCCATTGAGAAGCATTGCTTAGCTTTAATCTTTGCATCCCAAAAGATATAGCACTACATGCTTCCTCATCAGGTGAACTTAATCTCTAGGATCAATCCACTATAGAATCTCATGACACAGTCAATGCTATCCGGACGGTTGGCATGATGGTCAATGATCCTCTCGTAGTTTGACATTACCTTTGTACCCCTCTATGCAATGAAAGGACAAACATTAATGGATTTCTTAGCAGCACACCCACTTCCTGCTAACTCTCTGCTTACTGATGATCTCCTTGATGAACAAATCATAAACTTTGGGGATACTAGCATTCACTACTAGGAGATGTACTTTGATGATGCATCTTCCTATCAAAGAGGTGAAAAACCATAATCTACTATTCTAGGAAAGGCAGGGGTAGGAATAGTTTTCTTAACTATGGACTGAGATGTGATGAGATTCTCATATCATATGTCCAATCTTTGCACCAACAATGAAGCTGAATATAAAGCTCTGATTGCCAGTCTGGAGTTAGCTATTACTCTAAGCATCCATAACATCAACATCTTCGGGGATTCTGAGCTAATTATTAACCAAATCACTGGGTCCTATAAGGTTATAAAGCCCAAGCTCCATCACTACCATAGGTATACCATAGAGTTGTTGGCTCAAATCCCAGTGGTTACCATTTTTAAGATTTCTTGAGGAGAGAATGATGTAGTGAATGCTTTAATCAAGCTTTCCAAAGAGTTGTCATGTTCAAAGGATGAGTCCATATCAATAAAAGTCCAAAAAATGCAAGTCTTATCCCGTTTTAATATTCAACTCATCAAAAAGTACTCTTCTAATGGGTTGCCATTGCTAAGAAGGATGATGAGTTAGATTGGAGGCAACCATACATGGATTACATAAATAAAGGAAAACTACCTTAAGGGAAGTCCCAAACCCATCTGATGAAGTAGAGTGCACTTTCTTTTGCTCTTGTGGATGGTGTCTTGTATCGGTGGTCTTTCGATCATTTGTGGTGTTATTTAGACAAGCACGAAGCTTGTAAGATCATGATTGAGGTACACTTAAGATTATGTGGAGCCAACCAATTTGGTCTAAATATGAAAGCCAATATCAAGAGACTAGGATACTACTGGCTGTCGATGAGTAAAGATTGCATGGATACAGCTAAGCGATGCCACCAATGTCAAATACATGGTGTGGTCCTACATCAACCACCCAATATTCTATATTTTACATTGGCCTCATGGCCATTCGAGTGTTTAGGTACCGACATAGTGGGTGTGATTAATCCTCCTTCTTCCAAGCGTCATCAATTCATCTTAGCTGCTAATGAGTAATTTTCCAAATGGGTGAAGATGATTTTGCTCAAAGAGGTCATAACTCAGCATGTGCTCCAATTTTTTAGGAACCATATCTTATATAGGTTTAGAGTGCCTCGAAGAATTATAAATGATAATAGTACTACATTCAAGAGCATCGAGATCAACAACTTTGCCTGGAGACACAACATAGATTGGAGATATTCATTCTACCATCAACTGCCCAAGGGAAAATAGCTTAGCAGAAGCCTTCAACAAAACTCTCATCCAAATACTAAAGAAGATACTCAAAAATAATAAGTGATAGTGGCATAAGCAGTTCGTTGAAGCCTTATGGGTCTACCGCACCACATTTAGAACTCCAACTCAGTCTACTCTTTAGTGTATTGGTTTAAAGCCATTCTACCATTAGATGTCCAACTCCAATAACTAATGATAGCTGTGGGTAACAAGATCATAACAGAGCAGAATGCCAAGTTACGGTTAGAAGAGCTCGAAGGTTCGGAGGAGAGACAGCTGCACGTATGCCAAAACCTTGAGTTGTACAAAGCTAAAATAATTCAAGCTTATAAGAAGTTGGTTCATCCTAGACCTTTTTAAGTAGGAGAGCTTATTTTAGTTCTAAGGAGATTGATTGTTTGCCATCGTAGCATGGGAGGCAAGTTTGAACCCACTTGGGAAGACCCTTTTGCCATAGAGAAGGCTTACCAAGGAGTATCTTATCAGCTTATTAATCATAAGGGACAACGCCCAATGCTTCCAATCAATAGGCTCTACTTAAAGAAATATTATAAATCATGTTTGAAAATAATTATCATCAATGAAAGTTCCATTTTGAATTCAATCTCTTCCATGTTGAACGTATTCTTTTTTGTTAATCTATCATGATGTGTTTAGGGTAGGTGCAAAGGGCTTGAGCAACGTCTTATCCTTTATCAACATAATACAAACACAAACTACACACAAACATATAAAATAAATACATATCTTTTATCTTGAGCTACTCTAAGTTGAGATAACACCCCCAATGACACTCACTCAATAGCTGCTCTAGGTCGAGCTGACGTGCTACTTTGCTAGTGTGTCACCCCAGTGGTCTTCTTTACTTCAAGGATGTAAGTCTACTACACTTTGCTTCCTTACTTGACCACAGCACACTGACGAGCATCTTGTTAGTTTGATAGGCCTTACTATATGGCTGGTAAGCTACCTCATGTTGGCTTCATTTAAGAGGATATAAGTCTGCTACACTTTCTTCTTGGATTAGCCTTCATGCACTAAATGGGTCAAATATATTTGAGGTTTAGGAGAAATCTCCTAGTGACTCCTTCCCTCCTGACTGCTTCAAGTCTCATTCTAATCCTTCCTCGGGGCTCCCCTCTTAGTAGTTTCTCTAGGTCAGATAACATATGTCCCGTCAATAACAGACTATCCCGATGGTCAGTTTCACTTTGAAAGTTGTAAGCCTACACGCTTTATGTCTGAATTGATTGTTGGACACTGACGGACACCTTATGTTGGTTGGTTCTCACTATGTTAACGTATACACCACTCATGTTGATGAATACACCTTAGGTTGGTTGGTTCTCGCACCATAGGATACAACACTCATGGTAGATGTAAGTCTACTACACTTTCTTTTTGAGTTGGCCACCGTACACCTATAAGCTTTCATTTCTAGGGCTCAAGATAATGCCCCTAGTAGCACCTCCCTTATGGGCACTATATTTGGATCATGTCCTTTGCTGCCCCATTTAGACATTACCCGGGTTACTATCAGATTAGACAGTTCCCCTTTCCTAGTAATGTGGTTGGAAAATTCATCCTGCGGATGTGCAAATTCTCCCTTGGTCCAATAAATCTAAGATAGGTCAAGGGCTAGCCCTTCTCGTGTCCACACACAAACAGGGTCCACGTAAACATATAAAGAAAATATATATTCACTTGTGGATTAGGAGGACACCCCTAGCGATACCATTTCCTAAGTAGGCATCCTATCTTTCGAGCAGTGTTAGCAAAACTCCCGATAAGAATTGCCTGACTACTCTTGAGTTGATATAAGTCCCCAGCAGCATTCACTCAATAGTCACCCCTAAGTCAAGTTTGATTTGTTGTGCTACCAATAGGTAACCCCAACAATTGATCCCATCTATAGAAAATGTAAGTCTGCTATGCCTTCTTCATAGCACAATCGTTGCACACCGAAAGGCAACCCCTTAGGTTGGATAACTCTACCCCATGGCTAGTAGACTATCCATTTAGATTTGTAAATTTGAGATAGGACAAGTTCGATATAACCCCTTCTCAGTGGGTCCATCGCCCACTGACATGGTCCATAAATTAAATCTATCAAATTTGACCGAGCTCACATCCCCAGTGGAAGTGCCCTTAATTTAAAATCAAACTAAACCAAATAAACCATATCAAATCACATGAAATTAAGATAGAATTAACTTTGACTACTTTTGGGTTGACATATGTCCCCAGCAATATTCATTATATAGTCACCCTAGGTCAGGTTCAATTTGTTGTGCATCCAATAGGTCAAGCTAGGGTTATTCCTCGCTTTGGAAGATGTAAGTCTGCAACGCCTTGTTCCTAGCACAGACGTTGCACATCGAAAGGCAACCCCGTAGGTTGGCTAGCTCTACCTCAAATCCAGTAGACTATAGCTTAAGGATTTGTAAACCTGAGGTAGGTCAAGGCTGATATAGCCTCTTCTTAGTGGGTCCATCGCACACCGACAGGGTCCATACATTAACTCAGATTAAATTAATCCCAATTTTTGACCTCATTTTTAGAATTAGCTCTCAACCAATCCATCTTAGACATAGGGCTTATCTTATACTTTAATAGTTCCTTAGTCTTAAGACACATCTAGTGATTAGGTGGACACTCAACCTAACCTTAGAGACTTAGAAGAGTTAGCTGTAGGAAAAGGTCATGCTTTAGGGGTATTAGAAAAACTTTCTACCCTTAGCTTAAACCATTCCTCACTTTCCTTCATCTAATTCAAACTCCAAATTAATTCTATTTGATTTTCTCTAAACTTAAATCAAATCCATGATTGAATTCTATGAGTGAAACCCATGATCAAAATCCATTAAAAATTCTTAAGTCAAAATTTTTCCTAAGTCCTTAATCTTCCCTTAAGGACTTAACCAAAATCATGATCTAAACTAATTCAAATCTTTGAGATTTTCTCATAACTCATTTATATTCTCATTTATATTCACATATATAAATGAATTATAAATACAAACCCATCAAATAAAACTTAAAAATTTAAAATCAATTCATGAAATTTTCCTAAGTTCTTTAAGTTCTCTCTTAAAGACTTAGCCTCATAATGATCTAAATCAATTCAAATCCTTGGAATTTTCTCAAAACTCATTTATATTCACATGTAAAAATGACATATAAATATCAATCAATCAAATCAAATGCAAAAGTTAAATTCCCAATTTAAAATTTTCATAAGTCCTTAATTTTCCATTAATGGACTTAGCCAAATCATGATCAAAATCAATTCAAATCTTAGGGATTTTCTCAAAACTCATTTATATTCTCATTTATATTCACATATATAAATGAATTATAAATATAAATCAATCAAATCAAACCCTCAAATTAAATTCTCAATTTAAATTTTTCTAAGTCCCTTAATATTCTATTAATGGACTTAGCCTAAGTCATGATCAAACCATCTCAAAGTCATGGGATTTTCTTATAAATCATTTATATTCTCATTTATATTCACATATATAAATGAAATATAAATATAAATCAATCAAACCAAATTCAAAAATTCAAACTCCAAACTTCATAAAATTTTCCGAAGTCCCTTAAATCCTTCTTAATGGGCTTAGCCCAAATCATGATTAAACCACTTCAAATCCTTGAAATTTTCTCATGTTAAATCTATATTCTCATTTATATTCACATATTTAAATGAAATAAAAATTCAGACAATTAAAACCAATTCCAAAAATCAAACTCAAATCAACTCAAAATCTAATCTATGCCTCTCAAGTAAAATTCTTAAACTTAGCCAAATCAATTTTAAATCAAGCCAAAGTCTTAATTTTCTCTTATGATTCAATCAAACCTACAATCATGAGCTCATATATAAATCCAAACTTCAATCAAACAATCAAAACCTAGTTCAAAAATCAAAGCCAAAACCCTTTCATATCTTCCTTTGTATATGAAATTATCAAATGGATCAAAACCCATTTGACTTCAAACCACTTGTAAATGGATTTATATTTCAATCATAAGTCCATATACAAGATCAATCAAACTAAAATCAAGCTTTGACCAATCCATTTGACCCACTTAGGCCCACTTGACCCAAAGTACCCTAAAGTACCCTTATAAGCCAAATTCTAATCCTAACCAAATTGGATTGAACCAAACTCATATATCCCTCTCATCATGATCAACAATCATCATGGGATGACCAATCAATCAAGTTGGGTCAAACCAAGTCAAACCTAAAGGTTGACCAAGTCAACACTTAACCCAAAATGAAACCTAACATAGCCAAATTCCACCATAGTCCAAATTGATTGAAACCATTGATCTAAGTTCACTCATGACTTATGTTTGAACTTGACCAAACCAACATTTGAGCCTATCCTAGCCCAATTGGCCATTGAAGTTTTGACCTAAAGGGTCAAAATATGTCAAAACGATCTAAGCCAAATTGATTGGAACTAATGGGTCAAGTCCATTCCAACTCACTTGTGGAACTTGACCAAAGCCTCAATTGGCCAACTAGACCTAACCTAGCCTAATTGACCTTAGACCCAACATAACCTAAAGGGGTCATGTTGAGCCAAATTTGAACTTAAACCAAATTGATTGGAAACAAAGATACCAATCCACTCCATATGACTTACCTAACCTAAACCCACCCTTGACCTACCTCAAAGGTCAAATGGGTCAAATAGGTCAACATTTGACCTAAATGAAGTCATATGAGCCATATTCAAAACTAATCCAAATTGAATCAAACCAAAGCAACCAAAACATTTCAAATGGTCATATGAACTTGACCCAAGTTGACCCATTTTGACCTAAATGGGTCAACATGAGCCAAACCCTATCAAATGAATTCCAAATCTAATGAAACTTGGCCAAAACTAGTTTCTCCACATACCCAACATATCTATAGGCCATAGAACAAATTCCTAATCCATGTGTTCACCTCTTCACATTCAGGGTTTGGAGTTCCCTAAATGTCAGACCAAACCTGACACCATTAGTCAAAATGCAAAATTTAAACTCCCTCTCCCACTCAAATTCAAGCACATGGGAGGTTGGCAATCCACTCCATGGCTCAAACTGACCATGTGCACACTCCTAACTGATCAAACAACCCACTGCCTAAGCTCAATTGGATCAAAATGATAAGTGCATTGGCAGCCATTCGATCCTTTAAGGGGAGATGTACTCCCCCAAAATAAACTCAAATCTATCATTCCTCAATTCAATTAAGTACTAGAGAGACTTAGGAGCCATCAGACAGTGATCCTTAGTCTCCTAGAGCTCTTGCCATTTTTCCATTTCTCAATTTTTGAACAGTGAAAATAGGGGAGCACAATCCATTCTTGAACTTCCTCTTCACTCAATTTCCATCCAATTGCTCTTGCATACTTCATTAAAGAGCTAAGTCAAGTGCACCCCAACTTCCTTTGGAGTTCCCACAGCAAGGAAGAGCTGAATTGGAATAAGGACACAAGCTAGCTAAGGAGGAGTTAGTCCATACACCAATCCACTCAACCTCAAGTGCTCATACTCTTAACACAGCTTCGTCTCAACTAGAAGAAGCTTCTCCAAGGGAATCGAGCACAGGTGATCACCTCTAGCGAGGTATGAGATTTTTTGACCATTAAACTCAATGTAGTGTGGAGCTTTGTGAAATAAATTTTAATCCCATGGATTTTTTATCGATGGATTTGCCGCTCTTTAGGTTTATATGGTGTGGGTTGAATTTGGTTTGAATCCGAGCTAGATCGACCTTGGATCTTCCCCTTGATCATGGGTGATCTTTGTTGATCAAGGGGAAGAACATGGGAGATCTTAGTCATCCATCCACGCATTTTGGATGGATGGTTGAGATAATTACGCACGTTTAGAAATTCTTTAGCTGTTTTAAAACTGTGGGGAGATCTTTGGTAGCCCGATCTTTGATCAGATGACAGAGATCATACCGCATGCAACACCAGTCGCCATTTGGGATTTGACAACTTAAGTAAACCCCTCACAGCATGACACGTGGAAAGCACACTGACCGCCACCACCACACATCTTGCCATGATCTAGGGGATTAGTTAAAAATGTTTTAATTAATTTCTATTAATCTAGAGATCTTCTAAAATTCATAACTCCCTCTAGATAATTTAGAAAAATATGAAATAAAATCTTTTGGAAAGATAATTCAACCTAGAATATTTTTAAATTAACTTTAATGAGTTTTGAATTATTATTTTCTCTGAATTTGGGTTTTATTGGAAATATCATTTTGCTAATTATTTTTTAATTAAGCCTCTGATTAATCCCAAATTTCTTGGGTATGTTTTATGACTTTCTTTGAAGACTTGATTAGAAGAATTGCATATGGATTTCTTAATTACCCTCCTTTTGTAATTAAGCATAATTAGGGTATGATTAGTGGTTTTAATCCATGATTAAGATTGATTAAGGTTAGATCTAGTAGATAGGAGGTTTAGGAAATAATTTTTTGGTATTTCCCCTAAGCTATTCTCTAAAACTCCTTTTTCTCTCCATAATCACTTCTTAATTAAGGGTTAATTTAGTAATTATCCCCTTAATTAATTTCTAAAAATTCTAAAAATTTCTAGAACTTAATTAATCTACTTTAGGTAGATGCTTAGGTGTTTAATAGCCTAACTTCAGTTAAGGAAATCAAAACCCAATTCATATGTATGAAAGGGTGTTTTGAAATTACTTAAGCTAAACCTTTTAGCTTAATTAACTTTTAATTGTGAGCCAAATTGCATTAGGCCTTTTCCTTATTATGTGCATTACAAATTTAAATTCCTTGTGAGTTTTATATGTCATCTCATTGGCTCATAATTATTTGGTTAATTATTCTAAGGTGGTGTAGGTAAGGGTTAATTAAGTTACTTAATTCACACCTTAACCTAATTAATGCATAAAAATGGATCTAATTATCTAAAAATTAAACAAAAATATCAAACACATGTAGGAATAGGTTAGGAATAGCAAACTCATCTCACCTATTCAAAATTAAATCAAACTCCAAACTAAACAAAAATCACTTTGAATTCACATTGATTTATTTTAAACTTTCTTATTCAATAAGAATGTCTTTAGGATTTAAGTGAAGTGAACTTTTTTACATGCTTTAATTATTTTGAATCTTTCCCCATCATGTTAAATTTGTATGTCATGTGGTTTCATGCATTCATATTTTTCAAATTCAAAATTTAAAAAATGAAATTGTTTACTTTATGTCAAATTTGCATGTGTTGGCTAAAGTAGAGATATGAGTGGCTATTTTCACTACTAAATCTAAATTATTTTCAAAACATATGAATCAAATACCAGATTTGAAATTATGCTACTTATATTTTAATTATGAGTTTGCATGTGATAGATTATAAAGGCATACTTAGCATAGGTTTCCTTTCTTTCTTATGTTGGTATAGTTTTGAATAGGAATTTGGTGAGGGGTATGGTTCATTTGAAAAGTACCTAACACTCACCTAATCCCATATATTATTCATCTTTATGCTACCACTTAAGGAGGGTTACCTATACTAGCATACATAAATTGCATAAATAAAAATGAATCCATTAATACAACTTTTGCATTCTCCTTTTCTATTTCATTTCTTTTATACACATGTTTGTATTTAAGGAAAGTGGTACATTAGTCTGGACAACCCTGAGGTTGTGAGGCTTTAAATAGTCTTAAGTAGGTCTTGTACCTTACACCTCTGGTTAACAATGGCACTGTACTCACTTATGCATTTCTGACTTTCATCAGTGTATGTGAAGATTTGGATAAGGAAAACCCTTTCTACTTAAGAAAAATCATGCATCTAAACTTCTAAATTTATTTAAATGGATTGCTTAGCATGAATCATAAAGTGTGTTAAATACTCTCATTTGTATGTATAGATATGCTTAGGGTCTATCCAAATGCATGTTATATATGTTGGGAAAGAAATGAAGTAATGTGTATTATGCGAATTTTGATTGATTTTATTTAATCTTAAAATGCCTTTCTTTTTGAATAGGTTTGTTTAGAGTTTATCTAAACTTAAGATTAATTAAAATATTTAATCAAAATATTGACCTAAATAAAACTAAAATGTGAACTTATTTTAGAAATTACTTAGGTTAGGGAAGGAAAGAGAAGTTTTCTTCTCTTTCCCTCTCTTCATAACTGAGTAATTAATTATAGGATCCACTTAAACCAAATCAAAACATGAAATAAAATCAACCCAAAATAATTAAGCAACATAAATGAAATTGTCCTCTAAGTTGGACATGTTCTTCACACTTAGAAAATTTAAACTTAAAGTCATATCTAAGCATAACACACAAGCCTTCAAAGCACACACATTAGCCTAAGTCACCACTTCTAGCCTTAGGTTAGATTAGTGCATGGTTTGATGCTTGTTTTATTTTGTGATATATGTTTTAGACTAGATGTTATGGTGTATTCTCGTAGAATGAATGGAAGGACGCTCTTAGTCTAACTATTCTTTTTTGTAGGGGATTGTGCTTAAGGGACGCTATCATAAATAAAAATATAAATGCTTTTGCTTGTAGGTGCTTTATACCCCTAAGCATAATCAAATAGGCCAGGTGGACTTAGTCACCCATGTGTGGGGTGATAAGTCCAATATACATGCTTGGGGTTTGTGTGGTTTGTTTTAGCTAACCTTTATTTTGCATGTGTTAGTTAGATTCCACTTTTTTCTTTTCATGTAAATTTATGCAATTAAGATTTTGGAATGATTGTTATGTGGATTAAGATGAACATTGGTCATAAGATCCTATCTTATGTACCATGCGAAGCCTTGGAGCATCCACCTTCCAACCATCCAAAAGAAGGAACCAAAAGAAGAAAGGAAAAGGAAAAGAAGAAGAAAGAAGCAAAGAAGAAAGAAGAATAAAGCTTGAAGACCCCCATAATAATGAATTCCTTGCTTAATTGTAATTTAATTCATTTGTAATCTGGGTTGTACAAGGGTAGAGCTCGGCTACCCACATTTGACATTTTCGGGTTTGAACGGTGGTGTCCGACCACAACGACCTATTATTCATTTTGCGATTAACTTTATAAATTGTTGGATGATGTGTTTAGCTTTTACATTAAGTGGCATGCTTTCCCTACTTTATTTCTTGCTTTATGTATGGTCTGGATGTGGATTAGGCTCTTTAGAGAAAAATAAATCTTTTACCCAACTTAACAACAAAAAATAAAACTAAAATAACTCATAATCTCACCTAAAGCTTAGGTTTAAAATCAAGATAAAAGAATTAGCAACCCCTTAGATGGATGAACATTTCTTTTGTAATATCATACAAAAATGCATCTTATTTCACTCTTGATTAGAGGGCTTCCACCTTTTCCAGAGAAACTTTTCTTGACCTTTGAGAGCCATGGTGGAAACTCACCTCCTCCCTTCTTGCTGATTTTGGCCAATAACTCTATTTCTCATGCATTAGTCATATTAATCCTATTAGCCTGAGTCAAAATAATTATTCAAAATGAAAATAAAATGAAATTTGAATTGCATTAGATTTAGGTCCTTTGAAGCATGTCCATTTACATGATCTAGTCTCTTTAGGGAGTGAGTTTAAGGACTTGGTTTCTTTCTAAATAAACAACGGCCTAGCTATCTTGCATATGCATAAAGACTTGCCTACATATATTTCAAATTGTAGGAGTTAGTTGGAAGCCACCCCCAGGAGGTTATAAGTCCAAGCTTTCGGGTGGTTTGTCCTCTCTTTTGGAGGCAAACTAATTATCCATTTTTGTCTTAAATTTAAGTTGTGCTTCCGGCCCTCACCGAAGCTCCCTAGATTTAGGTTTTCAGATCACTTCTCCCCTTTACAAGCCATAAGCAAAATTTCTCATCTCTTATGCATTTCCTTAATCTTGTGTTAAGGAATCATAAGTCCTAAATTTATAATGAAAAATGCAACTTAAAAAAACTAAATTAACTTCAAAAATATAAAGCCCAACTATAGGATAGTTTGAAATGCTCGCTAGGTTTCCTAACATCATGGGAATCTCCTACTTGTCTCCCATTTTTGCTTCGATAATAACTCCCTCTTTTGATGAATCCCATTTGATCTTTCAAAAATAAACCACTTGATTGATAGCCCTTCCTATTGAAATCATCAAAGAAAATAATAATTTACCTAAATCAAGATTTTTCATAAGGAATCCCCATTCCTTGGGATGTAATTAACTATGGGGGCTTGCCTCTATAGGGAACTTAACGAACTTGATTTAAAATAAACTATATTTTACTTTTCCATGTAAAGGAGGGGAAGAATCTCTGGTACATATACAGACCCATCATCTTTAGGAGTCTTTATTTGAGGTGATTAGGTCCATTAAAGGGTTCTATCTTTCGAGATAGCACATTATTTTCTTGATGACATACTGGATCACCTAAATAAGTACATCTCTAGATCTACATGGCATCCTAAAAAGATGAATTTTCTATAAGTCTTGCCTTTCATTTCTCTCCAATAGATTTTAAAGGCGACACCCCTAATAGGAATTTTTCTCCACATCAATTTGATTTTCCACAGTGGAGTTAAAACACACCCTTCTTTCTAGTGGAGCCCTAAATTGTTGGCTTAATGAGCCTCATGTTTAATCCGATCAATTTTGAAGATAACAAATGAATGTTTGGATGTTCTAATGAATGTTTTTATGTATTTCAAATATATCAATTGCTAATTACATGTCCAATACATCTCACAATATGTTTGAGTAAATTGCAAGAGTAGAAGAATGAAAGATAGATCAAAATGGATAATGTGAAGCTCAAGATACAATATTTTAGGTGATATGCATTTATAACTATCTTAGAAATTCATATGAGTTTATTGGCATGAATCAATTTGCTCACAACTTAACATATTATTTTAATAAGGTTAATTTATATAAATCTCAATGTAATTTACATTCAATTATATATTTCATACATAGCATTTGAATTGTCAAAATAATAAATCATAATGACTATTAAGTGTAATTATTTTATTTACTTAATATAATTAAATATTTTAATATAATTTGAAGGTTATATGATAACTAACATATGTATGATTATATATAAATTATATCATAATATTTAAATGCCACATGTCAAAATTAATAAAAATATATGAAAGTTTGTATTTCTAGCCAAAGTCATTTAATAATCAAGGAATTTATATATGATTTCATCTCCAATGGATTCTGTGGATTTTTTTCCTTTAATTTGATAGGTCACATGACCAATGTTTGATTAAAATTGAATTTATTATGACTTTTCAAACATTAGCAGCTTTTAATAATGAATGCCTGCTACATGCTTTGAATATATTAAGAGCCATATTAGATTATTTTTGACTTACCCATGTGAATAGCCAAATTTTGGCTGCTCAAATTTAATATTTATTTTATATTATTTTTATTGAATATTAAATTATTAGATGATAGCATGAGGTTAGAATAATATATTTTTTTTGAAATAATTCAAAATGACCTTCTTGCCTATAAATAGCCCTGATTCTCTTTATGAAAGTATTCCTCATTCAAAATTCATAATCCCTCCAGAAAATCTAAGAGAAAATTTCATAGATTTTTCTTCCAAGTGTTCTCCAAATATTGCAAGATCAAATCTTTGGTTTGGAAGCTTCAACATCTTCAACTAAGCAAGCTTTCTCAAATTACTTGAGTTTATTTTCTTGATCTTAATCCTTTTTAGTTGTTCATGCTATTTTCACCATCTATTTATTCTTTCCAATTTATACTTTTTGGTGGATTAGTCTTTGGACATTATTTTGACATCAAAGTTTCTCAATCATTTTTTGTGAAAAACTCTTGTGATAGCTTGTAGGATCTATTTCAACTTGTTGAAATTTTTTAACTTCCTACAAATTTCTTTTGGTTTCTTTAAATATTTCTTCATTAATCTTATATTGAAAGATCATTTATTCTTAGATCTATTTTAGAAGTATATTTTAAACATTTTAAATTAAATTATTATGTTGAAATTATTTTCATATTTGCTAGATCTCTCTTTTTAATTAAAAGCTTACTAGCCTACTTAGATATATCATATACTCCTTTTATTTAAGTATTTTGTGACCACTAGCTTTAATTGAAAGAATCTTTCTCTTTAAAATAAAACATGTTATTCCTTGCTAAAATTTATTTTATTGTGCAAAAGAATATTTTGAATTTATTTTGAAATCATTTTTATATTAGTCTACAAATTGTAATAACATAAACAAATTAGTAAGATCACTTCAAGATATTTATTTTATTATTTCTTATCAATATTAAGTGAGCATTTTATCTTGCCAAAATTTTTAAGTTGTAAGTGATCATTTATAAGTTCTAAGATCATTTTTTGAATTGGATAGCTTGGTATATTTGTGAGAGATTTATTTTATCAAAATTTATTATTTTGTATTTTTCTTTTTCTATTGTAAAATTTATATTAGGGTTGTACTCGCCCCTTTGTAGAAGAGTACATATTATTATAGGGTTGTACTCACCGTTATAGAGTACTATTTGCTATTTTGCATTTAGTGGATTCCTAGCCGAGGGGTGGCTAGATAGCCGATTTTGGGGTTTGGCCGAATCACGTAAAAATTGTGTGCCTATTATCTCTCTTTACTTTACTGTACTTTAATTTTTTCTGCATTAAGAATTATATCTTATCATTATAAAATTAAAAATTAATTTTTTGCTAAAACTTAAAATTTAAGATTTAACTTTTAAAATTTTTAATATCGCCCAATTTCAAAGGTATAAGAAATCTAAAAACTATAAATTTCAAACTAAGAAATTTCCTGCAGGTGAAAGGATCATTTGCTACCATTGTAAAAAGCCTGGACACATAAGAGGTGATTATACAAAACTTGTT
Organism: Cymbidium sinense; assembly: GCA_021442155.1. Classification (NCBI taxonomy): domain Eukaryota; kingdom Viridiplantae; phylum Streptophyta; class Magnoliopsida; order Asparagales; family Orchidaceae; genus Cymbidium; species Cymbidium sinense. The sequence goes on along the minus strand of CM038222.1, from coordinate 38,735,203 downwards.
GAATCAAAGAAGAAAGAGATTGATGTGAAAAGAAGAAAAAATATGAAGGAGAAAAGTATCATAAGAATAAGAAGACGGCTTTATGGGTCAATCCAGATTCAAATGAATTAAGTTCTTACTCATCTGATGAAGAGGTCAACATATGTCTTATGGAAAATGGAGAATCTGACTTAGATTCTCAAGAGGAATGCCTTCAAAGAAAAATCAAAGAAGGCATGTGGTAAATAGTGGATGTTCAAGACATATGACGGAGATAAAGATAAATTCACAACTTTAGAATCAAGTGATGGAGGATTTGTTACATATGGAGATAATGCAAAGGGAAAAATCATTGGCATTGGTTCTATTTGTAAGAATTCTATCACTTTAGATAAAGTTTTCTAGTAGAAGGATTAAAACATAATTTAATTTGTATTAGTCAATTATGTGATAAAGATTTGAATGTAGTATTCCATGCATCATATTGCATTATAAAAAATAATGAAAATGTTCTGTTAGTAGGAAAAAGATATAAAAATATTTATGTCATTAATTTTGATAGCTTTCATGATGTGAATTTAAATTTACTTTGTTTTAAAAGCATCATGATGATATATGGTTATGGCATAGGAGACTATGTCATATTAACTTGCACACACTTAATAAAATTGCCAAACATGATTTAGTAGTTGGATAGCCTAAATTAAATTTTCATTCAAACTATGTTTGTGATGCATGTATTCATGGTAAGCATTCTAGATGCTCATTTAAAAGTAAAAATATCATTTCTACTTCTAGACCTCTAGAATTATTGCACATGGATTTATTTGGTCCTATTAGCACCACTAGCTTAGGTGGAAAAAATTATGGTTTTGTGATTGTTCATGATTTCTCTAGATATACTTGGGTTTTATTTGTAATTTACAAGGATGATGTTTTTGGTGAGTTTAGAAATTTTTCTAAATATATTCAAAGAGAACAAAACCTTTTGATTAATAAGGTTCAAACTGATCATGGTGGCGAATTTAAAAATAAATTATTTGAGGATTATTATAATGAACATGGGATTAGACATAATTTTTCTGCACTTAGAACTCCGTAACAAAATGGAGTGGTAGAGAGAAAAAATAGAATATTAATTGAATTAAGTAGATCTAAGCTTGATAAGTGTAAATTGCTAAAATATTTTTGGGCAGAAGCAGTAAATACTGCATGTTATGTGATGAATAGGATCTACTTTAGACTAATTTTGAAGAAGACACCCTATGAATTATTTTTTGAAAAGAAGCTTAAGATTGAACACTTTCATGTATTTGGATGTAAATGATTTTGAATAATGGAAAAATAGCATTTAGGTAAGTTTGATTGCAAATCAGATGATGGTATTTTCTTATGATACTCTCATTCTAGTAGAGGTTATAGAGTTTTCAATAAGAAAAAAATGATTGTAAAAGAATCAATACATGTTATTTTTGATGAAAATTTAATTGATCCAATTAGAAATGAAGTGATTTATGAAGTGATTGATAATTTTAAGAAAATATCTTTAGAAGATAATGTGGATGTTTCATTTCCTAAAGAATGGAAATATAATAAAAATCATCCAAAGGAACTAATTATAGGAGATCCTTCAAAAGGATTTATGACCAGAAGACATAGTAGAGAGGTTGTAGATCATTCAACATTTTTATCTAAGGTTGAACCTAAAAATTTAGAAGAAGCATTAAATGATAATTTTTGGATTATTGCTATGGAAGAGGAGTTGAATCAATTTATAAGAAATAATGTTTGAGACTTAGTCCCAAGACCCCTAGATCAAAATGTCATTGGAACAAAATGTGTCATTAGGAATAAGCTAGATGATTTAGTTTGTTTTGTTAAAAATAAAGCTAGGTTAGTTGTACAAGGGTACACACAAGTTGATGGTATAGATTTTGAAGAATCTTTTGCACCCGTAGCAAGACTAGAAGCTATCAGGTTACTCCTTGCATATGCTTGTTTTAGGGATTTTAAACTTTTTCAAATGGATGTCAAAAGTGCATTTTTGATGGATTTATTGACCAAAATGTATTTGTAGAGCAACCACCTAGATTTGAGAGCCTTGATTGTCCAAATCATATATATAAATTAAGGAAAGCCTTATATGATATAAAATAGGCTCCTCATGCTTGGTATGATAGGTTAAGTAACTTTTTGATAGATCATGGATTTAGAAAGGGTAGAGTAGATACCACCTTATTCCTTAAGACCATATATGATGATTTGATTATGGTACAAATGTATGCAGATGATATATTATTTGGAAGTACAAATGAATCTTTGTGCCATGAGTTCTCATCTTTGATGTCTAAAGAGTTCGAAATGAGTATGATGGGAGAACTTAATTTTCTCTTAGGTCTTCAAGTGAAGCAACAAGAAAATGGCACATTCATCTATCAAACCAAGTACACAAATGAATTGTTTGAGAGGTTTGACATGAAAAGATTTAAATATAGTAAAACTCCTATGAGCCCATCTACAAAATTAGATTTAGATGCATTGGGAAAATCTATTGATCAAAAAATTTATAGGAGTATGATAGGTTCACTTTTATACCTTGTTGCTAGTAGGCTTGATATTATGTTTGCTATTTATTTGTGTGCTCATTTTTAGGCCAACCAAAAGAATCTCATTTAATAGCAGTTAAGCGTATCTTTCGATATTTGATAGGCACTACTAGGTTAGGTTTATGGTATCCTAAAAATTCTTTATCATGTGATTTGGTTGCTTATTTTGATGTTGATTTTGCGGGATGCAAAGTAGATAGAAAAAAGCACATCAGGCACATGTCATTTTTTAGGATCATCGCTTGTGTCTTGGTCATCTAGGAAAATTTTTTTTTTAGCTTTATCCACTGCTGAGGCTGAGTACATAGCTGCGGTAGTTGTGTTGCTCAGGTCCTTTGGTTAAAGCAACAATTAGAAGATTTTGGTATTAAGCAAAATCACATTCTTGTTTAGTGTGATAATACTAGTGCTATTAGTTTGACTAAAAATATTATTCAGCATAAACCAATCATATAGAAATTAGTCATCATTTTATTAGGGATCATGTTTCAAAAGGTGATGTTGATATTAATTTCATTAGTATCGATTTACAAATTGCAGATATTTTTACAAAACCATTACTAAAAGAACGTTTTTGTACTCTAAGACACATGCTTGGAATGTTAGATCCTAATAATTAAACTTATATTTAGTTTGTTCTCACTTTTTGATGTTGTCAAAAGGGGGAGAAGAGTAAAATGTTGGTTAGTATTAAGTCTATTTTATGCATACATTTAGAGGGAGCAACATTATACATCGCTTGTGAATAAATTTTCTTTAGAAGAGATTTTTTTTTCAAAAGCTATGATGAAAGGTCAATTTACACCTTCATCAAAATCAATGCCTAACATTAATTTGTCATCATCAAAAAGGAGGAGATTATTGGCTTAATGAGCCTCATGTTCAATCCGATCAATTTTGATGATAACAAATGAATGTTTGGATATTCTAATGAATATTTTTATGTGTTTCAGAGATATCAATTACAAATTACATATCCAATACATCTCACAATATATTTGAGGAAATTGCAAGAGTAGAAGAATGAAAGATGGATCAAAATGGATAATGTGAAGCTCAAGATACAATATTTTAGGTTATATGCATTTATAACTATCTTAAATATTCATATGAGTTCATTGGCATGAATCAATTTGCTCACAACTTAACATATTATTTTAATGAGGTTAATTTATATAAATCTCAATCTAATTTGCATTCAATTATATATTTCATACATAGCATTTGAATTATCAAAATAATAAATAATAATGACTATTAAGTGTAATTATTTTATTTACTTAATATACTTAAATATATTAATATAATTTGAAGATTATATGTTAACTAACATATGTATGATTATATATAAATTATATCATAATATTTAAATGTCACTTGTTGAAATTAATAAAAATATATGAAATTTTGTATTTTAGCCAAAGTCATTTTATAATCAAGGAATTTATATCTGATTTCATCTCCAATGGTTTCCTTGGATTTTTTTCCTTTAATTTGATAGGTCACATGACCCACATTTGATTAAAATTGAATTTATTATGACTTTTCAAACATTAGCTGATTTTAATAATGAATGCATGCAACATGCTTTGAATATATTAAGAGCCATATTTGATTATTTTTGACTTGCCCATGTGAATAGCTAAATTTTGGCTGCTCAAATTTAATATTTATTTAATATAAATTATATTTTTATTGAATATTAAATTATTAGATGATAGCATGAGGTTAGAATAATATATATTTTTGAAATAATTTAAAATGACCTTCTTGCCTATAAATAGCCCTGATTCTCTTCATGAAAGTATTCCTCATTCAAAATTCAAATTCCCTCCAGCAAATCTAAGAGAAAATTTCTTAGATTTACCTTCCAAGTGTTCTCCAAATATTGCAAGATCAAATCCTTAGTTTGGAAGCTTCAACATCTTCAACTAAGCAAGCTTTCTCAAATTACTTGAGTTTGTTTTCTTGATCTTAATCCTTTTTAGTTGTTCATGCTATTTTCACCATCTATTTATTCTATCCAATTTATACTTTATGGTGGATTAGTCTTTGGACATTATTTTCCACATCAAATTTTCTCAATCATTTCTTTGTGAAAAACTCTTGTGATAGTTTGTAGGATCTATTTCAACTTGTTGAACTTTTTTAACTTCCTACAAATTTCTTTTTCTTTCTTTAAATATTTCTTCATTAATCTTATTTTGATAGATCATTTATTCTTAGATCTATTTTATAAATATATTTTAAACATTTAAAATTAAATTATTATTTTTAAATTATTTTCATATTTGTTATATCTCTCTTTTTAATTAAAAGCTTACTAGCCTACTTAGATCTATCATATACTCCTTTTATTTAAGTATTTTTTGATTATTAGCTTTAATTGAAAGAATCCTTTTGGTTAAAATAAAATAAATTATTCTTTGTTGAAATTTATTTTATTGTGCAAAATAATATTGTGAATTTATTTTAAAATAATTTTTATATTAGTTTACAAATTATAGTAACATAAACATCTTAGTAAGATCACTTCAAGATATTTATTTTATTATTTTTTATTAATATTAAGTGAGCATTTTATCTTGACAAAATTTTTAAGTTGTAAGTGATCATTTATAAGTTATGAGATCATTTTTGAATTGGATAGCTTAGTATATTAGTGAGTGATTTATTTTATCAAAATTTATTATTTTTTATTTTTCTTTTTGTGCTGTAAAATTTATATTGGGGTTGCACTCGCCCCTTTGTAGGAGAGTACATATTATTCTAGGGGTTATACTTGCCCCGTTATAGGAGAGTACTATTTGTAAGCTATTTTTGCATTTAGTGGATTCCTAGCCAGGGGTGGCTAAGCATGGACGTAGGCCGATTTTGGGGTTTGGTCGAACCACATAAAAATTATGTGCTATAATCTCTCTTTACTTTGCTGTACTTCTATTTTTGCTGCATTATGAATTTTATCTTATCATTATAAAATTAAAAAATAATTTTCTACTAAAACTTAAAATTTAAGATTTAACTTTTAAAATTTGTAATATCCCCATCAGGGTCTATAGTGACTCACACAAATCATATAAAAATAAGTCAAGCAAACAAATCAAATTCAAAACCAACCTCCCAGTGAAGCCAAATTAAACCAACTCCTAAGTTGAGTCTAAATCAAAGAAATCCAACCAAACTCTTATTCCCAACGGATACTTTTCTAAACAAATATATGAAAGCAAACTCAAATCCCAATCCCTAATGGTTAGCCCGAACTTGCTTCCCTAGTGGAAGGTTCATATACCCGATCTCTAGGAGACTCGAGCCCATATCTCTAGCAGATATGCCTCCAAATTGATTTAAAAAAAATAAATTAAAGTCAATTTGATCTTAATCCCCAGTGGATTAAAGATTCTTATCACTTTATCCCTAAAAGATTTTCTTCTTCTATGCCCTTGACATAGACCCCTCACATGTCATGTCCAATGCATGTGTGATCCGTTAGCGAATCTCCATCCATGTCCTTGACATGGAATTCTCATTAAATCTTATTTCTTTTCTTATGCACACTTTTAATACTTCAACCAAAAGTCAAACAATGTATTCGTTAAAATTACATCATCTTAACATTGTAATCAACATTTTATGATTTGTGATGGTGCAATCTCAAACTAACTATATAATATCATGCAAAACATATTATAGTGTGAATTAACATAATATATTATATTATAATATATGATGTTATATTATAATTTATATAATATAATATATTGTCTAACATTAGACCTCATTAAAATCACTTAAAAGGAACAAATAACAAAATTTTCTCAAAATATGAATAATGTTCATCTTTGATGTAAAATTGTTAATTTTCTATTAGAAATGGTACAAAATATCATAATTTTGGTGTTGCTTCTTGGTGTGTACCATGAATTTGGCCAAATTCTTCCATCTCAACCTTCAAATTAACATTTTTGGTGTGTTTTCACCTAATGTATTATAACAAAAGTAAAACATACTAAAATATACAATGACATTTAGTAGCACACCACCACATTCATATATATATGTGAAGTTATATTATTATGTACATTATATTTTAATATGCTTTCATAAAATATATTATCTTACATCACACCTTAAAATGAATCACTTTAAGAAAAAACTTTGGTTGAAAAATAAACATTTATTTTGGATGCAAAATTCCATTCTTTTGATTAAATGACACACCATAGCACACCCCCAATGATATTCCCTAAAGCTTACCTTAAATTTGGCCAAATCCCATCATCTCAGCCCATAAATTAATATTTTTATGAATTATACTAGTACAAACTCTACTACATCATACTATAACAAACTAATACAAAATAGTATGCTATAATGCATGATGCTACACTATGTTATGGCATCCTATATTATAGTACACTATAACATATTATATTATATTATATTGCATATCACATCACAAGGGATTGCTTAAGATAAAAAATCATAAAATTAGTCTAAATAATAAAAAACCATATATTTTAGTCGTATCACTTACATATTTTAAATTGGAACAATATATTATGATGCCATGCTCTTCTTATTATGAATTTGGCCAAATTCCACCATTTTAAAGTCTAAATCAACATTTTTATAAATAATGATAGTGTTGGCTTGACTGCATGATTGTAAAATACTGAAAGAATTTGAAATGCATAGAACAATATATTATGATATATGATGTTATACTATGTTACAACATATAATATTTATTTTGAACATAAAATCTTACTTGTTAGACTACAAGTGGTTTAGCACACCTTTCGTACTACATCCTAATTCCCATTTCAAATATAATAAATTTCATAATCTGATTTATTAAATCAATATTTTTATCATTTATATTAATATAGACTATAGGGCACAATACCATAATATACTAAAACATTTTGAAACATCTTATAACATCCAAAAACACATCACTACATGCTCAAATATATGATGCTACATTATACTATTATATATGGTATTATAATATGATTTAGGGTTAGGGTTTAAGGTATTCCAATTTTTAATAGTCAAGGGAAAGTCTCTCAAAGAAATTTTCTTTAGCTACCATAACTATGTTAGGATTAGGTCATTATTTAGATCTACTCCTAATACCATCTTTATTCAAGGCTTTGAGATTAAGGTTTAGGGTTAGTTTAGAGTTTAGGCTTTAGGGTTTAGAGTTTAGGGTTTAGAGTTTGGGGTTTAGGGGTTTTTTAGGTTATTAGAATTGTTAATTAGGTTAGGTTTAGTTTGTTTAGGTTTAGGGTTTAGGTTTAGTGTTTAATTTTAGTTTAGGGTTTAAGGTTTTTTTTAATAGAGAATAAATTAAGATTCAACATTTCTTCTTTTCGATTTCATTAACCAAGAAGCACCCTAAGTTTTCTAAGACATAAGAGTAAACATAGTTCATAAATGAGCACCCATAGAGCAAATCAGAAACCCTAGATAAGTAGAATCGTCCCTACTGTAAACACATAGATCCATAAGTAGCAGATTAGATCGACCATTCCTCAGTTTCTCGAGCTCCCATCAGAACCACCCAAGCCTCTCGAGTAGCGAGATCCTCCATCATATCCCCGATCTCTTCTGCCACCACCACCATGGCTATAACCACTGCCCTCCACCCACTCCTCCACCACCACAATATCCACCACCTCTAGACCCCCACCACCCTGCGATAAGCCTCGCTTTTCTCCGCCAGATCTAGATTGGGCAGGATGATGATGTTCTTGCCGTCAAGATTATGCCCATTCTTAGGGTTTAGGTTCAAGTTTAGGTTTATTAGGTTTTAGGATTTAGGTTCATTTTTTAATTTATTTAGTTACTTTAGGTTTAGGTTTCAAGTTTGAGGTTTAGGGTTTCAAGTTTTGGGTTTTGGTTTAGGTTTATTTTTTAATTTGCTTAGTTACTTTAGGTTTAGGTTGTGGGTTTTAGGTTTAGGGTTTAAGGTTTAGGGTTAGGGTTTAGGGTTTAAGGTTTATGATTTAGGGTGTACAGTTTAGGTTTTAGGGTTTAGGATTTAAGATTAGGGTTTGGGGTTTAAGGTTTAGGGTTTAGGGTTTGGTTTTTTTAAAAAAAAATTTAAATAAATGGTAGATTTTGGTTTATTTAGCTTATTTTTTATTTATTTTAGTTTATTTTATTTTTAATTTTTATTTTTGTTTATTTTTTATTTTTATTTAATTTAGTTTATTTATTTTAGGTTTATTTATTTTAGTTTAGGTTTTTTATTTTAGTTTATTTTTCAGGTTTATGTTTATTTTTTAGTTGAGTTTTGTTTTTATTTTATTTTTTAGGTTTAGGTTTTAGATTTTTATTTTAGGTTTATTTTTAGATTTTATTTTTTTGTTTAGCTTTAGGTTTATTTTTAGTATATTTTATTTTATTTAGTTTAGGTTTCAGTTTAGGTTTATGTTTAGTTTATTTTAGGTTTAGGTTTAGGTTTTATTTATTTTAGTTTAGTTTATTTTAATTTAATTTTAGATTTATTATATTTTATTTATTTTATTTTTATTTTAGGTTTAGGTTTTTTTTAGTTTAGAGTTTAGGTTTAATTTTTTATTTATTTTTAGGTATATTTTTTCGTTTAGGTTTTATTTTATTTTTATTTAATTTTATTTATGGTTTTGTTAATTTTTAAATTTTAGGTTTAAGTTTTTATTTTAATTTTTTTTTTTTTTTTTTAATTTTATTTAGGTTTAGGTTTTTTTATTTATTTTATTTTTAAGTTATATTTAGTTTAGGTTTAGGTTTTTAGGTTTTTAAGGTTTAGAGTTTTTGGGTTTAGGGTTTTAGGGTTTATGATTTAGGGTGTAGTATTTAGGCTTTAGCGTTTAGTGTTTTTCGGGTTTAGGATTTAGGGTTTAGAGTTAGCTTGGGGTTTAAGGTTAGTTTAGTGTTTAAGGTTTTGAGTTTAGGGTTTATGATTTAGGTTTTATGATTTTTAGGGATTAAGGTTTAAGGTTTAAGGGTTAAGGATTAGAGTTTAGGGCTAGGGTTAGGCTTTAGGGTTAGTTTAGGGTTTAGGTTTAGGGTTTAGGGTTTTGGGTTGTAGGTTTAGGATTTAGAGTTTAGGGTTAGTTTTAGGGTTTAGGGTTTACAGTTTTGGGTTTAGGATTTAGGGTTTAGAGTTTAGGGTTTATGGTTTTTTTTTTTAAAAATTAAGTAAACTGGTAGGTTTAGGTTTATTTAGTTTATTTAGTTTTCATTTATTTTTTCTAGTTTATTTTATTTTTAATTTTTATTTAAGTTTATTTTTAATTTTTATTTAGTTTGGTTTACTTATTTTTGGTTTATTTTTTTTAGTTTAGGTTTTTTATTTTAGCTTATTTTTTAGGTTTAGGCTTAGGTTTATGTTTATTTTTAGTTTAGTTTTATTTTTATTTTTAGTTTATTTTTTAGGTTTAGATTTTATGTTTATTTTTAGTTTAGGTTTAGGTTTTTATTTTAGGGATTTTAAGCTTTATTTTTTTTAGTTTGAGTTTAGGTTTATTTTTTGTTTATTTTATTTTGTTTAGTTTAGGGTTTAGGTTTAGGTTTAGGTTTTATTTATTTTATTTTAGTTTATTTTAGTTTAGGTTTAGTTTATTTTATTTTGTTTACTTTATTTTTATAATAGGTTTAGTTTTTATTTTTAGTTTAGGATTTGGGTTTTAATTTTTATTTGTTTTTAGGTTTAGGTATTTATTTTATTATATTCTATGTTTATTTTATTATTATTTAACATTTATTTTTATTTTATTTTGGTTTTCTATTTCTAGGTTTATTTTATTTTATAGTTTAGTTTAAGTTTTTATTAATTTTATTTTAGTTTAATTTTTATTATTTTATTTTATTTTATTTTTAGGTTTAAGTTTAGGTTTTATTTTTGATTTTTACTTTATATTGTTTTATGATTTTATTTAGGTTTATGTTTGTTTATTTATTTTATTTTTAGGTTTTATTTAGTTTAGGTTTAGGGTTTAGGGTTTTATGTTTAGTGTTTATGATTTAGGTTTTAGGGTTTAGAGTTATAGAATTTAGGGTTTAAGGTTTAGGATTTAGGGTTTAGGGCTTGGGTTTAAGTTTTAGGGTTTAAGGTTGTAGATTTTAGGGTTTATGATTTAAGGTTTAAGGTTGAGGATTAAGGTTTTAGGGTTTAGGGTTTAGGGTTTAGGGTTTGGGGTTTGGGGTTTAGGGTTTAGGGTTTAGGGTTTTAAGGTTTAGGGTCTAAGGCTTATGGTTATTTTATTTTTTTTACTATTTTTTATTTTTATTCTTCTTAAATTAAGTAAACTCATATGTTTAGGTTTATTTAATTTATTTAGTTTTATTTTTATTTTATTTTTTAGTTTCAGTTTTTAGTTTTTATTTTTAGGTATAGGTTTAGGTTTTTTTTTAAATTTTTTTAGGTGTAGGTTTTAGGTTTTTATTTTAGCTTTATTTTTAGGCATTATTTTTTTAGTTTAGGTTTAGGTTTATTTTTAATTTATTTTATATTCATTAGTTTAGGTTTAGTTTATTTTAGGTTTAGGTTTAGGTTTTATTTATTTTAGTTTAGTTTATCTTAGTTTAGGTTTAGGTTTTATTTATTTTAGTTTAGTTTATCTTAGTTTAGGTTTAGGTTTATATTATTATTATTTTAGGTTTTTTCTAGGTCTAATTTTTATTTTATTTAGGTTATTATTATTATTTTTTATTTAGCTAAGGTTTTATTTATTTATTTTTAGTTTAGTTTTTATTTTTTATTTTATTTTCTTTTTAGGTTTAGGTTTAGGTTTTAGTTTATGTTTCTATTTTCTTTTGGTTTAAGTTTATTTATTTATTTTATTTTTAGGTTTTATTCAGATTAGGTTTAGGTTTTAACTTTTTTGGGGTTTAAGTTTTAGGTTTTTTATTTTGGTTTATTTTTTAGGTTTTATTTTTTTCTTAGGGAGGATTACTTTAATTTATTTTATTTTATTTAGTTTAGGATTTAAGTTTAGATTTAGGTTTTACTTTTTTTAGTTTTGTTTATTTTAGTTTAAATTTAGGTTTATTTTATTTTATTTATTCTATTTTCATTTTTAGTTTAGTTTTTATTTATAGTTTAGGGTTTAGGATTTGTTTTTTATTTATGTTTTGGTTTTATTTTTAGGTTTATTTTTTACGTTGAGTATTTTATTTAGTTTTTTATTCATCAGTTTATTTTATTTTTTAATTTAGTTTAGGTTTTTCTTTATTTTATTTTAGTTTATTTTTATTTATTTTATTTCTATGTTTAAGTTTAGGTTTTTGTTTACATTTTCATTTTATTTTATTTATTTATTATTATATTTAGGTTTAGGTATTTTCTATTTTTTTTTTAGGTTTTATTTACTTTATTTTAAGGTTTTTAAGTTTTTAGGGTTTAAGGTTTAGGGCTTAGGGTTTAGGCTTTAAGGTTTTAAGATTTAAGGTTTTAGGGTTTAGGGTTTTGGGTTTAGGGTTTAAGGTAAGATTAGGGTTTTGGGTTAGTTTAGGGTTTAGGGTTTAAGATTTTTAGGATTTAGGGTTTATGGTTAAGAGTTAAGTTAGGGTTTATAATTTAGGGTTTTAAGGTTCAGGGTTAGGGTTTAAAGTTTAGGGTTTTTTAGGGTCAAGGGTTTAGGGTTGTAGGTTTAGGGTTTATGGTTTAGGGTTTAACATTAAGGATTTAGGTTTAGGGTTTAGCGTTTATGGTTTACGGTTTAAGGATTTCTTTTAAAAAAAAAAATTTAAGTAAACCATTAGGTTTCAGTTTATTTAGTTTATTTTTATTTATTTTAGTTTATTATATTTTTAATTTTTATTTAGGTTTATTTTTTATTTTTTATAGTTTAGTTTGTTTATTTAAGGTTTATTTATTTTAGTTTACTTTTTAGGTTTATGTTTACTATTTAGTTTAGTTTTATTTTTAATTTATTTTTAGGTTTAGGTTTTATTTTAAATTTTTAGGTTTAGGATTAGGTTTTTATTTTATTTTTTAGGTTTAGGTTTATTTTTAGGTTTTATTGTTTAGTTTAGGTTTAGGTTTACTTTTAGTTTATTTTATTTTATTTAGTTTATGATTTATATTTTATTTATTTTAGGTTTAGGTGCAGGTTTTATTAATTTTAGTTTAGTTTATTTTAGTTTAGGGTTAGGTTTATTTTATTTATTTTATTTTATTTTTATTTTAGGTTTAGTTTTTATTTTTTGTTTAGGGTTTGGGTTTTATTTTTATTTATTTTTAGCTTTTATTTTTACGTTTATTTTTATGCTTATGTTTTTGTTTAGTTTTTATTTTATTTTATTTTAGGTTTATTTTATTTTTATTTTATGTTTAGTTTTTATTTTATTTAGGTTTTTATTATTAGGTTTATTTTATTTTTTAGTTTAGATTAGGTTTTTATTTATTTTATTTTAGTTTATTTTTATTGGTTATGTTATTTTATTTTTAGGTTTAGGTTTACCTTTTAGTTTAGTTTTTTTATTTTATTATATTTTATTATTTTATTTAGATTTAAGTTTATTTATTTATTTTATTTTTAATTTTTATTTAGTTTAGGTTTAGTTTTTTAGGTTTTTAGGGTTTAGGGTTTAGGGTTTAGGGTTTAGTGTTTAGTGTTTAGGCTTTAGGGTTTATGGTTTTTAGGGAGGTTTATCATTTAGGTTTTAGGGTTTAGGGTTTTTTGTTTAGGGTTTAGGGTTATTGGGTTTAGGGTTTAGGGTTTAAGGTTTAGTATTTTAGGGTTTAGGGTTTAGAATTGTAGGTTTAGGGTTTATTTTAGGGTTGTAGATTTAAGGTTTATTGTTAATTTTAAGGTTAAGGGTTTAGGGTTTAAGGTTTAGGGTTTAGGATTGTAGGTTTAGGGTTTAGGGTTAGTTTTAAGGTTTAGGGTTTAGGGTTATGGTTTTATTTATTTACTTTTTAATTTTTTTAATTAGAATTTAGGGTTTAGAGCTTTAGGTTTAGGGTTTAGGGTTTAGGGTTTAGGGTTTAGGATTTAGGATTTATGGTTTAAGGTTTAGGGCTTTTTTAAATTAAGTAAACAAGTAGGATTAGGTTTATTTAGTTTATTTTATATTTATTTTATTTAATTTATTTTATTATTTTTATTTATGTTTATTTTTTTTTATTTAGTTTGGTTTATATATTTTAATTATATTTCTTTTAGCTAATATTTTTTATTTTTGTTTAGGTTTTTTATTTTAGTTTATTTTTCTTGTTTAGGTTTAGGTTTATGTTTCACGATTAGGGATTAAGGTTTAAGTTTTAGTTTAGGTTTTAAGGGTTTAGGGTTTTGGGTTGGCGTTTTTGGGATTAGGGTTTAGGATTTTAGAGTTTAGGGTTTTAGGGTTCACGGTGCAGGGTTTAGTGTTTAGGGAAAGTTTTAGGGTTTACGATTTAGGGTTTAGGGTTTAGGGTTTAGGGTTTAGAGTTTAGGGTTTTATTATTTAGGTTTGGGTTTATTTTATTTCTTTAGTTTAATTTTTATTTATTTTAGTTTATTTTATGTTTTATTTTTATTAAGTTTAGTTTATTTTTTAGGTTTAGGTTTAGGTTTATGTTTATTTTTTTGTTTAGTTTTAATTTTATTTGATTGTTTAGGTTTTAGTTTTATTTTTTATTTTTAGGTTTAGGTTTAGGTTTTAGGTTTTCTTTTTAATTTAGGTTTAGGTTTATTTTTAATTTAATTTATTTTTTTAGTTTGACTTTAGGTTAAGGTTTAGTTTATTTTAGGTTTAGGTTTATGTTTTATTTATTTTAGTTTATGTTTAGGTTTTTAGGTTTTTAGATTTTTATTTTTTAGGATTTAGGGTTTAGGGTTTAGGGTTTAGGGTTTCATGTTTAGACTTTAGGGTTTAGGGTTTTTAGGGTATAAGGTTTAGGGTTTAGTGATTTTAGGGTTTAGGTTTAGCTTAGGGTTTAGGGTTAGATTAAGGTTTAGGGTTCAGGGTTTAAGATTTTTGGGATTTAGGGTTTATGGTCTAGGATTAATTTAATGTTTTACATTTAGGGTTTTATGGTTTAGGGTTTAGGTTAGGGTTATAGTTTAGGGTTTAGGGTTTAGGGTTTATGGCTTAATGTTTAAGGTTAGTTTAGGGTTGAGGGTTAATGGTTTAGGGTTGTAAGTTTAAGGTTTAGGGTTTAGGGTTAGTTTTTGGGTTTACTGTTTAGGGTTTAGGGATTAGGATTTAGGGTTTAGCATTTAGGGTTAACGGATTAGGGTTTAGGATTTTGGGTTTAGGGATTTTAGGGTTAGGGTCTAAGGATTAGGGTTTAGGTTTTAGGTATTGGATTCAAGTTTTAGTTTAGGGTTTTGGGGTCTCTTTTTTTTAATAGAGAACAAATTCAGATTCAACATTTCATGTTTTATTTATTTACTTTTATTTTTTATTTATCTTAGTTTATTTTATTTTTAATTTTTATTTATGTTTATTTTTATTTTTACTTAGTTTAGTTTATTTAACTCAGGTTTACTTATTTTAGTTTATTTTTTAGGTTTAGGTTTACGTTTAAGTTTATTTTTTATCGAGTTTTATTTTTATTTTATTTTGAGGTTTATGTTTTATTTTTTATTTTTAGATTTTGGTTTAGGTTTAATTTTTTATCTTATTTTTTTAGGCTTAGGTTTTATGTTTTCATTTTAGGTTTATTTTTAGGTTTTATTATTTTAGTTTAGGTTTAGGTTTATTTTTTGTTTATTTTATTTTATTTACTTTAGGGTTTAGGTCTAGTTTATTTTAGGTTTAGGTTTAAGTTTTATTTATTTTAGTTTAGTTTATTTTAGTTTAGGTTTAGGTTTATTTTATTTTGTTTATTTTTTTTATTTTAGGTTTAGGTTTTTCCTTAGTTTATGGTTTAGGTTTTACATTTTATTTATTTTAATGTTTTATTTTTAGGATTATTTTTGAGGTTTAAGTTTTTATTTAGTTTTTATTTTATTTTATTTTAGTAATATTTTAAGTTTATTTTATTTTTATCTTACGTTTAGTTTTTATTTTATTTTGGGTTTTAATTCTTAGGTTCATTATATTTTTTAATTTAGTTTAAGTTTTTATTTATTTTATTTTAATTTATTTTTATTAGTTTATTTTACTTTATATTTAGGTTTAGGTTTAGGAATTTATTTTATTTAGGTTTTGGTTTATTTATTTATTTTATTTTTAGGTTTTACTTATTTTAGATTTAGGTTTTTAGGGTTTGGGGTTTTTTTTTTTCTTTTTGGGTTTAAAGTTAAGGGTTTAGGGTTTAGGGTTTAGGGTTTAGGGTTTAGGGTTTAGGGTTTTAGGGTTTCGAGTTTAGGATTTAGGATTTAGGGTTTTTAGGGTTTAGGGTAAGTTTTAGGTTTAGGGTTTTGGTTTTTTTTTAACAGAAAACAAATTCAGATTGACCATTTCTTCTCTTATTTATTTAGTTTATTTTTTATTTATTTTAGTTTATTTTATTTATTATTTCTATCTATGTTTTCTTTGTTTAGTTAATTTTTTTTAGATTATTTATTTTAGTTTAGGTTTTTATTTTAGTTTATTTTTTAGGTTTAGGTTTAGATTTAAGTTTATTTTTTAGTTGAGTTTTATTTTTTTATTTTTCAGTTTTAGGTTTTATTTTTTATTTTTAGGTTTAGGTTTAGTTTTTATTTTATTCATTCAGGTTTTGATTTTAGGTTTTTATTTTAGGTTGTATTTTTTAGTATAGGTTTAGGTTTATTTTTAGTTTATTTTATTTTATTTAGTTTAGGGTTTAGGTTTAGGTTTTATTTATTTTAGTTTAGTTTATTTTAGTTTAGGTTTAGGTTTATTTTATTTTGTTTATTTTATTTTTATTTTAGCATTAGGTTTTTTTAGTTCATGGATTAGGTTTTATTTTTTATTTATTTTTGGATTTAGGTTTTTATTTAGTTTTTTTTTTTGGGCTTATTTTAGGTTTATTTTATTTTTATTTTTTCTTAAGTTTTTTTTTATTTTGGTTTCTTATTTTTTGGTTTATTTTATTTTATAGTTTCATTTAGGTTTTTATTTATTTTATTTTAGTTTTGTTTGTATTAGTTTATTTTATTTTATTTTTAGGTTTAGCTTTAGGCTTTAGTTTAGGTTTTATTTTCTTTAGGTTTAGGTTTTTTTATTTATTTTATTTTTAAGTTTTATTTAGTTTAGTTTTAGGTTTAGGTTTTGAGGTTTTTAGGGTTTTTAGGGTTTAGGGTTTAGGTTTCAAGTTTTAGTTTATGGTTTAGAGACTTGGGTTTCTTTTAACAGAGAACAAATTCTGATTCAACATTTCTTCTTTTGTTTATTTTGTTTATTTTTTATTTAAGTTAGTTTTATTATTTTTTTATTTTTATTTATGTTTATGTTTTATTTTTATTTAGTTTAGTTTATTTATTTAAGCATTCATTTTTATTTTACTTTATTTTTTAGGTTTAGGTTTAGCTTTAGGTTTAGGTTTAGGTTTATTATTTAGTTGAGCTTTATTTTTAATTTATTTCTTAAGTTTAGGTTTTATTTTTTATTTTTAGGTTTAGGTTTAGTTTATTATTTTATTTTTTTAGGTTTAAGTTTTAGGTTTTTATTTTAGGTTTATTTTTAGTTTTTGTTTTTTTTATTTTAGGTTTAGGTTTTTTTTTAGTTTATTTTATTTTATTTAGTTTAAGGTTTTGGTTTAGGTTAAGGTTTTATTTATTTTAGTTTAGTTTAATTTAGTTTAGGTTTAGGTTTATTTTATTTTGTGTATTTTATTTTGTATTTTATGTTTAGGTTTTTTTTTAGTTTATGGTTTAGGTTTTTTTTTATGTTTTATTATTAGGTTTATTTTTTAGGTTTAAGTTTTCATTTATTTTTTATTTTATTATATTTTAGGTTTAATTTAGGTTTATTTTATTTTTATCTTACATTCAGTTTTTATTTTATTTAGGTTTTTTATTCTGAGGTTCACTTTATTTTTTAGTTTAGTTTAGGTTTTTATTTATTTTATTTTAGCTTATTTTTATTACTTTATTTTATTTTATTTTAGGTTTGGGTTTAGGTTATAGTTTAGGTTTTTTATTTTATTTTATTTTTTTAATTTGTTTAGGTTTAGGTTTTTTTATTTATTAGTTTAGAAATGGTGTAGGTGTGATTATAGATAAAAGTTTGAAGGATAATGTTATAAGTATTAATAGATGTGGAGATAGAATTATAGCTTTAAAGATTATTGTTGATACTAAGATTATCAATGTTATAAGTGTTTATGCTCCTCAAGTAGGTTTGGAGGTAAGTTCAAAAGAAAAATTTTGGAATGAATTAGAAGGATTAATACAAAAGATACCTCTTGAAGAAAAGTATTTATTGGGGAGATTTAAATGGACATGTTGGTAGAGTGGTAGAAGATTTTAAAAGTATTCATGGTTGTTATGGATTTGGAGTGACTAATGAAGAAGGTAGGACTATATTAGATTTTGCCTTAGCTTATGATTTTGTAGTTGCTAATACTTTATTTAAGAAAAGAGATGAATATATTATTACTTATAAAAATGGATCTAGTAAACACAGATTGATTATTTTTTGATAAGAAAAATAGATCGTTTAGATTGTAAAGATTGTAAGGTCATTCCAAGTGAAATTTTAAGTACCCAACATCGACTATTAGTTTTAGATTTTAAGATGAAATGTTGTAAGAGAAAAAATAAACTTAATTATTTTCCTAGGATTAGATGGGGACACTTAAAGAACATAAATAAAAATATTTTTAAGAGCAAGCTACAAGAAATTAAAGTTTGGGATGTTCATAAGGAAGCTAACGTTTTGTGGGAAAAAGTATCAAGTGCTATTAAACAAGTTGCTAAAATGCTTGGCGAATCAAAAGGAAAAGCTTCTTTTAATAAGAATAGTTGGTGGTGGAGTCGAGTGTGCAAGAAAAGATAAGAAATAAGAAGCATTGTTATAAAACTTGGTTTAGATGTAAAACTGGAGAATTGGGAAAGATATAAAATGGCTAGAGATTCTAAGAAAGCAATATATGATGCAAAAATTTAGCTTTTAGTGATTTATACAATAGATTAGATACCAAAGAAGGTGAAAGATGTATGTATAAGTTAGCCAACCAAAGAGATAGGAGAAGTAAAGACATAGTTCAAGTGAGGAGTATTAAGGATGAAAATAATAAAGTGCTTTTCTTAGAAAAGATATTGAAAATAGGTGGATGAGGTATTTTAATAAACTTTTCAATGAAGGATCTGAAAACGATTGATTTTAGCAACCTTAATACCCTAAACAAAAATAGAGAATTTCATTTTATCGTCATTAGTAAATGAAGTTAGTGAAGCTTTAAAGAAAATGAAATGTGGAAAAAGTAGGACGGATAATATTCCAATAGAAGTGTGGAAATGTTTAGGAGATCATGGAATTTCTTGGCTTACAAATTTTTTTAATGTTATTTTAAAGACTAAAAAGATGCCAGATGAGTGGAGAAAGAGTTTGTTGGTTCCTATATTTAAGAATAAAGGTGATGCACAAGATTGTGCAAATTATAGAGAAATTAAGTTAATGTGCCATACATTAAAATTATGGGAGAGAGTAATTGAGCATAGATTACGATGTGATACAGAAGTTTCTCACAATCGGTTTGGTTTCATGCGGTAGATCTACTATGGATGCTATACATTTGTTAAGAGGTTTGATGGAGAAGCATAGAGAAAATAAAAGGATCTACATATGATATTTATTGATTTAGAAAGCTTATGATAAAGTCTCAAGAGATGTTCTTTGGAGGTTCTAGAACAAAAGAAGTTAATATTGGTTATATTCAAGTCATTAAGGATATGTATACTAGAAGTCACTTGTGTCCAAACACAAGGAGGATTGACAAACTATTTTCCTATTTCGGTTGGATTACATCAAGGATCAACATTAAGCCCTTATCTTTTACTTTAGTTATGGATGTTCTTATGAGGCATTTACAAGAAGATGTACCGGTGTATGCTTTTTTCGATGACATTCTTCTTGTTGATAAGACTAGAGGGAGTCCAAGAAACTTGAATTATGGAGGTCAACTTTAGAGTCTAAAGGTTTTCATTTAAGCAGATCTAAAACTGAATATATGGAGTGTAATTTTAGTTGTAGAAATTTTAGTGGTAGTGTTGTGACTTTAGGTGATCAAGTCATTAATAAGAGCGATTGAATATTTAGGCTTTATTATTCAAAATGATGGTGAAATAGATGGAGATATTATTAGTAGAATTCAAGTTGGATGGTTGAAGTGGAGGAATGCATCGGCCTATTATGTGATAGAAAAGTTCCACTTAAACTTAAGGAAAATTTTATAAGATGGTGGTAAGACCTGCAATGACTTATGGTGCGAATGTTGGCCAATAAAGAGAAACATAAAGTAAGTTAAGTGTTCTGAGATGAGGATGCTCAGGTGGATGAGTGGCTTTACCCTTAGAGATAGAATGCAAAATGAGTATGTTCGGGAAAAAGTTGGAGTAGCTCAAGTGATAGATAAGATTAGGGAGAGTCGCCTTAGATGGTTTGGCCACATAAAGCGTCGGCCGTCCGATGACATGGCTAGGAGAGTAGATGCATTAGATTTTCCTTATGTTAAGAAAGGTAGAGGTAGACCTAAATAGACTTGGTTAAGATGTATAAAAATGATCTTAGTATACTCGAATTAAATGAGAATTTGACACATAATAGGACACAATGGAGACGAAGGATTCATGTAGCCGACCCCACCTAGTGGGATTAAGGCTTGTTGTTGTTGTTGTGGTGGTGTTGTATTTTAAGGTTTTACTTAGTTTAGGTTTAGGTTTTTAGGGTTTAATATTTTTTTGGGTTTAAGCTTTAGGGTTTAAGGTTTTGGGTTTAAGTTTTAGGTTTCAGGTTCAAGTTTTAGTTTAGGGTTTAGGGTTTTTGTTTTTTTTTCTAACAGAGAACAAATTTAGATTCAACATTTCTTCTTTTGCTTATTTAGTTTATTTTTTTATTTTTGTTTATTTTATTTTTATTTTTATTTTTATTTTTATTTATGTTTATTTTTTGTTTTCATTTAGTTTAGTTTACATATTTTAGATTTATTTATTTTAGTTTATGTTTTTTAATTTAGTTTATTTTTTAGTTGAGTTTTATTTTTAATTTATTTTTTAGGTTTAAGTTTCATTTTTTATTTTTAAGCATAGGTTTAATTTTTTATTTTGTTTTTTTAGGTTTCGATTTTAGATTTTTATTTTAGGTTTATTGTTAGGTTTTATTTTTTTTTGTTTAGCTTTATTTTTATTTTATTTTATTTTATTTTGTTTAGGGTTTAGGTTTAGGTCTATTTTTTTAATTTAGGGTTTAGGTTTTTTTCTTTATTTTATTATGTTTTATTAATAGGTTTATTTTTTAGGTTTAGGTTTTTACTTAGTTTTTATTTTATTTTATTATAAGTTTATTCTAGGTTTATTTTATTTTTATTTTAGTTTAGTTTTTATTTTATTTAGGTTTTTTATTCTTAGGCATATTTTATTTTTTATAGTTTAGTTTAGGTTTTAATTATTTTATTTTAATTTATTTTATTAGATTATTTTATTTTATCTTTAGGTTTAGGTATAGGTTTTAGTTTAGGTTTTCATTTTATTTTATTTAGGTTTAGGTTTCTTTATTTATTTCATTTTTAGGTTTAGGGTTTTTTATTTATTATTTTTTTAGGTTTTATTTTGTTTATTTTTAGGTTTTTAGGGTTTAGGGTTTAGGGTTTTAGAGTTTAGGGTTTTGAGGTTTAGGGTTTAGTGTTTAGTGTTTAGGCTTTAGGCATTAGGGTTTTGATGGTTTAGGGTTTAGGGTTTAGAGTTTAGGGTTAGCTTAGAGTTTAGGGTTTAGAGTTTAGGTTTATTTAGTTTATTTTTTATTTCTTTTAGTTTATTATATATATTTTATTTTGATTTAGTTTTATTTTTATTTTTATTTAGTTTAGATTATTTATTTTAGGTTTATTTATTTTAGTTTAGGTTTTATATTTTAGTTTATTTTTTATGTTTAGGTTTAGGGTTAGGTTTATTTTTTAGTTTAGTTTTATTTTTATTTTATTTTTTAGGTTTATGTTCTTTTTTTATTTTTTGGTTTAGGATTAGGTTTTTATTTTATTATTTTTAGGATTAGGTTTTAGGTTTTTATTGGTTTATTTTTAGGTTTTATTTTTTAGTTTAGGTTTTAGTTTATTTTATTTTATTTAGTTTCAGTTTAGATTTAGGTTTAGTTTATTTTTGTTTTAGGTTTAGGTTTTTTTGTTATTTTAGTTTAGTTTATTTTAGTCTTGGTTTAGGTTTATCTTATTTTTATTTTAGGTTTAGGGTTTAGAATTTATTTTTTATTTATTTTTAGGTTACATTTTTAGGTTTATTGTTTAAGTTTAGGTTTTTATTTAGTTACATTCAACGATTCAGACTTACTCTTAGAGACGACTGAGCACAATCGCCTCTTTAAATTACAGTGGATGTTGGCAGATATAGGCTATCCAGAGTTCTTGTTTACCTAGGTGTATCAGTCAACATTATGAGTCAAAGAACCCTTGCCTACTTGAGGATCGACATCTCCAAACTCCAAAAATAAAGGATGATGTTGAGAGGATTGAATAAACCAGGAAAGAGGGCCTTGCGGTGTTTATTTTTGGTTGTATGGGGGTGGGTGGGACACGAGTAGATTGTAGGGGAGGGGGCCACTTTTTGAGGTCATCGGGTACAATATTGAGGTATGTTGTACAATCTCTAAAGATAGAGGCATCACCCTATAGTGGACCTAATCACATAATAAGGACTCCTAAGGTGTGATGGGTCTTCGAATGTACCAGAGATTTTTCCCTTACTTTACATAGATGAATAAAGTAGGGTTTATGTTAAACTAGGCTTTTAAGTTCTCTATGGAAATAAGCCTCCATAGTTAATTACATCTTAGGAAATGAAATTTCCTAAGAATACTCTCGATTAAAGTAGACAATTATCATCTTTAAAGATTTCAAGGTCAGACTATCAAAGGATTTATTGTATTTGGAAAATCAATTAGGAATGTTCAAGGAGAAGACTAATTTTTAGAATCCAAATGAAATAAGTAGGAAATACTAATGATATTAGGAAGCTTTAGTGAGCATTCTAATCTATCCTATGATTGGGCTTTATAATTTTGAAGTTGAGGAGATTTATATGCTTTGAGTTGAAATTTAATTAGATTACTAGGGCTTATAATCCACCAACACAAGGTTATGGGAATGCCTAAGTGGTGAAGATTTATGCTTATAGCCTGAAGGAAATAGCTACCTCAGATCCTAAATCTAGGGAGCTTTAGTATGAGCTAAAACACGGCCTAAATCTAAGCAACAGGTGGACATAAGGGTTTACTTCCACAAGATACAATAAATTGTCTGACTTCTGGACTTATAACTACCTAGAGTGGCTGTCAACTAACTCCTTCTAAGATTTTAAAATCATGTAGTCCAATCTTATGAATTGCAAGATAGCTAGGGTAGTTATTTAATTAGAAAGAGACTAAAGTCCTAAACACACTCCCTAAGAGACTAGAACGTGAGGGGTATAAGCGTATGTCTTAATCTGTAGATGCAAAATCTTTTCAAATTTTATTTCATTTTAGACACATTATTTTGATAGAGGCTTTAGGATTTCTTATGCCTAAATGCATGATGAAATAGGTCATGGGTCAAATCAGCTAGAAGAAGGTGTTCTCCACCACAAGGGATGCCCTCATAGGTCAAGCATTCCTTTATGATCTAAGGATGGAGATCCTTCATGTTCTAGAGAGAAAGAATATGCATGTATGATGTGAAACATACAACCATACAGCTAAGAGGTTGCTAAATCTTTTAATAATCTTATTTATGTCTTAGGATTTATGATAAGGTTATGAGTTGTTTAAAATTTAATTATAAATGATTAATTGGGTAGAAAATTTATTTTTATCTTAAGCGCCTATTCATATCCAAGCCACACATTAAACCATCAATCATTTAAGAAACTATGAAAAGCATGTCATCCTAATGCACAATGTAAACCTAACATCAAATAATTTTATAAACTATCATAAAATTATAAAAGGCCAGTGTAGTCCTGTTATAGGTTTTAAGGTTTAGGGATTTTGATTTTAGGGTTTAGGGTTTAGGATTTAGAGTTTAGGGTTTTGGGTTTTAGGGTGTAGGGTTTAGAGTTTAGAAGTTAGGGTTTAGAGTTTAGGGTTCAGGGTTTAGGGTTTAGTGTTTAGGGTTTAGGGTTTAGGGTTTAACATTTATGGTTTAGGGTTTTTAGGGTTTAGGGTTTAGGTTTAGTGTTTAATTTTTAGTTTAGGGTTTAAGGTTTTTTTTTAACAGAGAATAAATTCAGATTCAACATTTCTTCTTTTTGATTTCATCAACCAAGAAGCACCCTAAGTTTTCTATGACACAAGAGTAGACATAGTTAATAAATGAGGACCCATAGAGCAAATTAGAAACCTTAGATAAGTAGAATCATCCCTACTTTAAAGACATAGATCAATAAGTAGCAGATTATATCAACCATTCCTCAGTTTCTCCAGCTCCCATCAGAACCACCCAAGCTTCCTGAGTAGCGAGAACCTCCATGATATCCCCGATCTCTTCTACCGCCACCACCATGGCTATAACCACCGTCGCTCTTCCCGCCTCTATAACCACCACTGCTCCGACCACCACCAAAATATCCACCAGCACCTCTAGACCCCCCACCACCACTGCGATAATCGTCGCCTCTGCTTTTGCCTTCACTGCCAGATCTAGATTGAGCCTGGCTGACGGTGATGTTCTTGCCATCAAGATTCTGCCCATTCTTAGGGTTTAAGTTCAGGTTCTGATTTAGGTTTATTAGGTTTTAGGATTTAGGTTTATTTTTTAATTTATTTAGTTACTTTAGGTTTAGGTTTTAGGTTTGAGGTTTAGGGTTTCAAGTTTTGGGTTATGGTTTAGGTTTATTTTTTTAATTTGCTTAGTTACTTTAGGTTTAGGTTGAGGGTTTGAGGTTTAGGGTTTAAGGTTTAGGGTTAGGGTTTAGGGTTTAAGGTTTAGGATTTAGGGTGTACAGTTTAGGGTTTAGGGTTTAGGGTTTAGGATTAGGGTTTGGGGTTTAAGGTTTAGGGTTTCGGGTATGGTTTTTTTTAAAAAAAAATTAAATTAATGGTAGATTTTGGTTTATTTAGCTTATTTTTTATTTATTTTAGTTTATTTTATTTTTAATTTTTATTTTGGTTTATTTTTTATTTTTATTTAGTTTAGTTTATTTAATTTAGGTTTATTTATTTTAGTTTAGGTTTTTTATTTTAGTTTATTTTTCAGGATTATGTTTATTTTTTTAGTTGAGTTTTGTTTTTATTTTATTTTTTAGGTTTAGTTTTTTTTTTTAAAGTTTAGGTTTAGGTTTTTATTTTATTTTTTTAGGTTTAGGTTTTAGATTTTTATTTTAGGTTTATTTTTAGGTTTTATTTTTTAAGTTTAACTTTAGGTTTATTTTTAGTATATTTTATTTTATTTAGTTTAGGTTTAGGTTTAGGTTTAGGTTTATGTTTAGTTTATTTTAGGTTTAGGTTTTATTTATTTTAGTTTAGTTTATTTTAATTTAAGTTTAGATTTCTTATATTTTATTTATTTTATTTTTATTTTAGGTTTAAGTTTTTTTTTAGTTTAGGGTTTAGGTTTTATTTTTTATTTATTTTTAGATTTATTTTTCGTTTAGGTTTTATTTTGTTTTTATTTAATTTTATTTGTGGTTTTTTTTATTTTTTTTAATTTTAGGTTTAAGTTTTTATTTTAATTTTTGTTTTTATTTTATTTTATTTTTTAATTTTATTTAGGTTTAGGTTTTTTTTATTTATTTTATTTTTAAGTTATATTTAGTTTAGGTTTAGAATTTTAGGTTTTTAGGGTTTAGAGTTTTAGGGTTTAGGGTTTTAGGGTTTAGGGTTTAGGTGTAGTATTTAGGCTTTGTCGTTTAGTGTTTTTAGGGTTTAGGGTTTAGGGTTTAAAGTTAGCTTGGGGTTTAAGGTTAGTTTAGTGTTTAAGGTTTTGAGTTTAGGGTTTATGATTTAGGTTTTATGATTTTAAGGGATTAAGGTTTAAGGTTTAAGGGTTAAGGATTAGGGTTTAGAGTTAGGCTTTAGGGTTAGTTTAAGTTTAGGTTTAGGGTTTAGGGTTTAGGTTTAGGGTTTAAGTTTCTGATTTTGGGTTGTAGGTTTAGGATTTAGAGTTTAGTTAGTTTAGGTTTAGGGTTCTGGTTTTGGGTTTAGGATTTAGGTTTCTGATTTAACTTATGGTTTTAAAAAAAAATTTAAGTAAATCGGTAGATTTAGGTTTATTTAGTTTATTTAGTTTATTTAGTTTTCATTTATTTATTCTAGTTTATTTTATTTTTAATTTTTATTTGGGATTATTTTTAATTTTTATTTAGTTTGGTTTACTTATTTTAGGTTTATTTTTTTAGTTTAGGTTTTTTATTTTAGCTTATTTAGTAGGTTTAGGCTTAGGTTTATGTTTATTTTTAGTTTAGTTTTATTTTTAGTTTATTTTATAGGTTTAGATTTTATGTTTATTTTTGGTTTAGGTTTAGGTTTTTATTTTAGGTTTATTTTTAAGCTTTATTTTTTTTAGTTTCAGTTTAGGTTTATTTTTTGTTTATTTTATTTTGTTTAGTTTAGGATTTAGGTTTAGGTTTAGGATTTATTTATTTTATTTTAGTTTATTTTAGTTTAGGTTTAGGTTTATTTTATTTTATTTATTTTATTTTTAGTTTAGGATTTGGGTTTTAAGTTTTATTTGTTTTTAGGTTTAGGTATTTATTTTATTATATTTTATGTTTATTTTATTATTATTTAACATTTATTTTTATTTTATTTTGGTTTTCTATTTTTAGGTTTATTTTATTTTATAGTTTAGTTTAACTTTTTATTTATTTTATTTTAGTTTAATTTTTATTATTTTATTTTATTTTATTTTTAGGTTTAAGTTTAGGTTTTATTTTTGATTTTTACTTTATTTTGTTTTATGATTTTATTTAGGTTTATGTTTGTTTATTTCTTTTATTTTAAGGTTTTATTTAGTTTAGGTTTAGGGTTTAGGGTTCAGTGTTTAGTATTTATGATTTAGGTTTTAGGGTTTAGAGTTATTGATTTTAGGGTTTAGGGTTTAAGATTTAGGGTTTAGGGTTTGGGTTTAGGTTTTAGGGTTTAGGGTTGTAGATTTTAGGGTTTAAGGTTTACGGATTAAGGTTTTAGGGTTTAGGGTTTAGGGTTTAGGGTTTGGGGTTTAGGGTTGAGGGTTTAGGGTTTTAAGGTTTAGGGTCTAAGGCTTATGGTTATTTTATTTTTTTTACTATTTTTTATTTTTATTTTTCTTAAATTAAGTGAACTCATATGTTTAGGTTTATTTAATTTATTTAGTTTTATTTTTATTTTATTTTTTAGGTTTAGGTTTTAATTTTTATTTTTAGGTATAGGTTTAGGTTTTTATTTTAATTTTTTTAGGTTTAGGTTTTAGGTTTTTATTTTAGCTTTATTTTTAGGTATTATTTTTTTAGTTTAGGTTTAGGTTTATTTTTAATTTATTTTATTTTTTTAAGTTTAGGTTTAGTTTATTTTAGGTTTAGGTTTAGGTTTTATTTATTTTAGTTTAGTTTATCTTAGTTTAGGTTTAGGTTTATATTATTATTATTTTAGGTTTTTTTAGGTCTAATTTTTATTTTATTTAGGTTATTATTATTATTTATTTAGCTTAGGTTTTATTTATTTTATTTTAGTTTAGCTTTTGTTTTTTATTTTATTTTCTTTTTAGGTTTAGGTTTAGGTTTTAGTTTACATTTCTATTTCCTTTTGGTTTAAGTTTATTTATTTATTTTATTTTTAGGTTTTATTCACTTTAGGTTTAGGTTTTTAACTTTTTAGGGTTTAAGTTTTAGGTTTTTAGTTTTGGTTTATTTTTAAGTTTTATTTTTTAGCTTAGGTTTAGGATTACTTTTAATTTATTTTATTTTATTTAGTTTAGGTTTAAGTTTAGATTTAGGTTTTACTTTTTTTAGTTTTGTTTATTTTAGTTTAAATTTAGGTTTATTTTATTTTTTTAATTCTATTTTCATTTTTAGTTTAGTTTTTATTTATATTTTAGGGTTTAGGATTTGTTTTTTATTTATTTTTAGGTTTTATTTATAGGTTTATTTTTTACGTTGAGTATTTTATTTAGTTTTTATTTTATTTTATTTTAGGTTTATCATTATTTATGTTTAGTTTTTATTTTATTTAGTTTTTTATTCATCAGTTTATTTTATATTTTAATTTAGTTTAAGTTTTTCTTTATTTTATTTTAGTTTGTTTTTATTTATTTTATTTTTATGTTTAAGTTTAGGTTTTAGTTTACATTTTCATTTCATTTTATTTATTTTTTAGTATATTTAGGTTTAGGTTTTTTTTATTTTATTTTTAGGTTTTATTTACTTTATTTTTAGTTTTTAGGTTTTTAGGGTTTAAGGTTTAGGGCTTAGGGTTTAGGCTTTAGGGTTTTAAGATTTAAGGTTTTAAGGTTTAGGGTTTAGGGTTTAGTGTTTAGGCTTTAGGATTTAGGGTTTAGGGTAAGATTAGGGTTTATTAGTTTAGGGTTAGGGTTTAAGGTTTTTAGGATTTAGGGTTTATGGTTAGTTAAGTTAGGGTTTTATTTAGGGTTAGGTTAGGTTTAAAGTTTAGGGTTTTTTAGGGTCAAGGGTTTAGGGTTTAGGGTTTAACATTAAGGATTTAGGGTTTAGGTTTTAGGGTTTACGGTTTACGGTTTAAGGATTTCTTTTAAAAAAATAATTTAAGTAAACCATTAGGTTTCAGTTTGTTTAGTTTATTTTTTATTTATTTTAGTTTATTATATTTTTAATTTTGATTTAGGTTTATTTTTTATTTTTTTTTATTTTAGGTTGTTTATTTTAGGTTTATTTATTTAAGTTTACTTTTTAGGTTTATGTTTACTTTTTAGTTTAGTTTTATTTTTATTTTATTTTTTAAGTTTAGGTTAAGGTTTAGGTTTTTATTTTATTTTTTAGGTTTAGGTTTTTATTTTAGGTTTATTTTTAGGTTTTATTGTTTAGTTTAGGTTTAGGTTTACTTTAAATTTATTTTATTTTATTTAGTTTACGATTTAGGTTTTATTTATTTTAGGATTAGGTTTAGGTTTTATTAGTTTTAGTTTAGTTTATTTTAGTTTAGGGTTAGGTTTATTTTATTTTGTTTATTTTATTTTTATTTTAGGTTTAGTTTTTATTTTTTGTTTAGGGTTTGGGTTTTATTTTTATTTATTTTTAGCTTTTATTTTTACGTTTATTTGTATGCTTAAGTTTTTATTTAGTTTTTATTTTATTTAATTTTAGGTTTATTTTATTTTATTTTACATTTAGTTTTTATTTTATTTAGGTTTTTTATTCTTAGGTTTATTTTATTTTTTTAGTTTAGTTTAGGTTTTTATTTATTTTATTTTAGTTTATTTTTATTATTTATGTTATTTTATTTTTAAATTTAGGTTTACCTTTTAGTTTAGTTTTTTTATTTTATTATAATTTATTATTTTATTTAGATTTAAGTTTATTTATTTATTTTATTTTTAGGTTTTATTTAGTTTAGGTTTAGGTTTTTATGATTTTAGGGTTTAGGGTTTAGGGTTTAGTGTTTAGGCTTTAGTGTTTATGGTTTTTAGGGAGGTTTATCATTTAGGTTTTAGGGTTTAGGGTTTTGTGTTTAGGGTTTAGGGTTTAGGGTTATTGGGTTTAGGGTTTAGGGTTTAAGGTTTAGTATTTTAGGGTTTAGGGTTTAGAATTGTAAGTTTAGGGTTTATTTTAGGGTTGTAGATTTAGGATTTAGGGTTAGTTTTAAGGTTAAAGGTTTAGGGTTTAAGGTTTAGGGTTTAGGGTTGTAGGTTTAGGGTTTAGGGTTAGTTTTAAGGTTTAGGATTTAGGGTTATGGTTTTATTTACTTTTAATTTTTTTAATTAGAGTTTAGGGTTTAGAGCTTTAGGTTTAGGGTTTAGGGTTTAGGGTTTTGGTTTAGGATTTAGGATTTATGGTTTTGGGTTTAGGGTTTTTTTTAAATTAAGTAAACAAGTAGGCTTAGGTTTATTTAGTTTATTATATATTTATTTTATTTAATTTATTTTATTATTTTTATTTAAGTTTATTTTTTATTTTTATTTTGTTTAGTTTATATATTTTAATTATATTTCTTTTAGTTAATGTTTTTTATTTTTGTTTAGGTCTTTTATTTTAGTTTATTTTTTTATTTAGGTTTATGTTTCATGATTAGTGATTAGGGTTTAGGGTTTAAGTTTTAGTTTAGGTTTTATGGGTTTAGGGTTTAGGGTTAGGATTTTTGGGATTAGGGTTTAGGGTTTTGGGTTTAGGATTTTAGAGTTTAGGGTTTCATGGTTCACGGTGTAGGGTTTAGTGTTTAGGGAAAGTTTTAGGGTTTATGATTTAGGGTTTAAGGTTTAGGGTTTAGGGTTTTGAGTTTAGGGTTTTATTATTTAGGTTTGGGTTTATTTAGTTTCTTTAGTTTAATTTTTATTTATTTTAGTTTATTTTATGTTTTATGTTTATTAAGTTTAGTTTATTTTTTAGGTTTAGGTTCAGGTTTATGTTTATTTTTTTGTTTAGTTTTAATTTTATTTGATTTTTTAGGTTTTGGTTTTATTTTTTATTTTTAGTTTTATGTTTATTTTTTTGTTTAGTTTTAATTTTATTTGATTTTTTAGGTTTTGGTTTTATTTTTTATTTTTAGTTTTAGGTTTAGGTTTTAGGTTTTCTTTTTAGATTTTTTTTAAGTTTTATTTTTTAGTTTAGGTTTAGGTTTATTTTTAATTTAATTTATTTTTTTATTTTGGCTTTAGGTTAAGGTTTAGTTTATTTTAGGTTTAGGTTTATGTTTTATTTATTTTAGTTTATGTTTAGGTTTTTAGATTTTTATGGTTTAGGATTTAGTGTTTAGGGTTTAGGGTTTAGGGTTTTTGGGATTTAGGGTTTAGGGTTTAGGATTAATTTAATGTTTTACATTTAGGGTTTTATGGTTTAGGGTTTAGTTAGGGTTATAGTTTAGGGTTTAGGGTTCAGGGTTTAGGGCTTAATGATTAAGGTTACTTTAGGGTTGAGGGTTAATGGTTTAGGGTTGTAGGTTTAGGGTTTGGGGTTTAGGGTTAGTTTTTGGGTTCAGAGTTTAGGGTTTAGGGATTAGGATTTAGGGTTTAGAGTTTAGGGTTTAGGGTTAACGGATTAGGGTTTAGGGTTTTGGGTTTAGGGTTTTTAGGGTTAAGGGTCTAAGGATTAGGGTTTAGGTGTTAGGTTTTGGATTCAAGTTTTAGTTTAGGGTTTTGGGGTCTCTTTTTTTTTAATAGAGAACAAATTTAGATTCAACATTTCAACTTTTATTTATTTACTTTTATTTTTTATTTATCTTAATTTAATTTATTTTTAATTTTTATTTATGTTTGTTTTTATTTCTACTTAGTTTAGTTTATTTATCTTAGGTTTACTTATTTTAGTTTATTTTTTTGGTTTAGGTTTACGTTTAGGTTTATTTTTTGTTGAGTTTTATTTTTATTTTATTTTTAGGTTTATGTTTTATTTTTCATTTTTATGTTTAGGTTTAGTTTTTTATTTTATTTTTTTAGGCTTAGGTTTTAGGTTTTTATTTTAGGCTTATTTTTAGGTTTTATTTTTTTAGTTTAGGTTTAGGTTTATTTTTTGTTTATTTTATTTTATTTACTTAAGGGTTTAGGTTTAGTTTATTTTAGGTTTAGGTTAAGGTTTTATTTATTTTAGTTTAGTTTATTTTAGTTTAGGTTTAGGATTATTTTATTTTATTTATTTTTATTTATTTTAGGTTTAGGTTTTTTCTTAGTTTATGGTTTAGGTTTTACTTTTTATTTATTTTAATGTTTTATTTTTAGCATTATTTTTGAGGTTTAAGTTTTTATTTAGTTTTTCTTTTATTTTATTTTATTTTAGTAATATTTTAAGTTTATTTTATTTTTATCTTACGTTTAGTTTTTATTTTATTTAGGGTTTTTATTCTTAGGTTCATTATATTTTTTAATTTATTTTAAGTTTTTATTTATTTTATTTTAGTTTATTTTTATTAATTTATTTTACTTTATTTTTAGGTTTAGGTTTAGGTATTTATTTTATTTAGGTTTTGGTTTATTTATTTATTTTATTTTTAGGTTTTACTTATTTTAGATTCAGGTTTTTAGGGTTTGGGGGTTTTTTTTCTTTTTGGGTTTAAAGTTAAGGGTTTAGGGTTTAGGTTTAAGGGTTTAGGGTTTAGGGTTTAGGGTTTTAGGGTTTTGAGTTTAGGGTTTAGGATTTAGGATTTTTATGGTTTAGGGTTCAGGGTTTAGGGTTTAAGCTTTAGGTTTAGGATTTTGTTTTTTTTTAATAGAAAACAAATTCAGATTGACCATTTCTTCTCTTATTTATTTAGTTTATTTTTTATTTATTTTAGTTTATTTTATTTTTTTTATTTCTATCTATGTCTTTTTAGTTTAGTTAATTTTTTTAGGATTATTTATTCTATTTAGATTTTTATTTTAGTTTATTTTTTAAGTTTAGGTTTAGATTTAAGTTTATTTTTTAGTTGAGTTTTATTTTTTTATTTTTCAGTTTTAGGTTTTATTTTTTATTTTTAGTTTTAGGTTTAGTTTTTATTTAATTTTTTCAGGTTTTGATTTATGTTTTTATTTTAGGTTTATTTTTAGGTTATATTTTTTAGTTTAGGTTTAGGTTTATTTTTAGTTTATTATATTTTATTTCATTTAGGGTTTAGGTTTAGGTTTTATTTATTTTAGTTTAGTTTATTTTAGTTTAGGTTTAGGTTTATTTTACTTTGTTTATTTTATTTTTATTTTAAGCTTAGGTTTTTTTAGTTCATGGTTTAGGTTTTATTTTTTATTTATTTTTAGGTTTAGGTTTTTATTTAGTTTTTATTTTATTTTATTTTGGGCTTATTTTAGGTTTATTTTATTTTTATTTTTCTTTAAGTTTTTTTTATTTAGGTTTCTTATTTTTAGGTTTATTTTATTTTATAATTTAGTTTAGGTTTTTATTTATTTTATTTTCGTTTTGTTTGTATTAGTATATTTTACTTTATTTTTAGGTTTAGCTTCAGGTTTTAGTTTAGGTTTAGGTTTTTTTATTTATTTTATTTTTAGGTTTTATTTAGTTTAGGTTTAGGTTTAGGTTTTTAGGTTTTTAGGGTTTTTAGGGTTTAGGGTTTCAGGTTTAGGATTTAGGGTTTAGGTTTCATGTTTTAGTTTAGGGTTTAGGGTCTTGGGTTTTTTTTTAACAGAGAACAAATTCAGATTCAACATTTCTTCTTTTGTTTATTTTGTTTATTTTTTATTTAAGTCAGTTTTTTTATTTTTTTTATTTTTATTTATGTTTATGTTTTATTTTTATTTAGTTTAGTTTATTTATTTAAGCATTCATTTTTATTTTACTTTATTTTTTAGGTTCAGGTTTAAGTTTAGGTTTAGGTTTATTGTTTAGTTGAGCTTTATTTTTATTTTATTTCTTAGGTTTAGGTTTTATTTTTTATTTTTTGGTTTAGGTTTAGTTTATTATTTTATTTTTTTAGGTTTAGGTTTTAGGTTTTTATTTTAGGTTTATTTTTAGTTTTTTGTTTTTTAGTTTAGGTTTAGGTTTTTTTTTAAGTTTATTTTATTTTATTTAGTTTAAGGTTTAGGTTTAGGTTTAGGTTTTATTTATTTTAGTTTAGTTTAATTTAGTTTAGGTTTAGGTTTATTTTATTTTATGTATTTTATTTTGTATTTTATGTTTAGGTTTTTTTTTTAGTTTATGGTTTAGGTTTTTTTTATGTTTTATTATTAGGTTTATTTTTCAGGTTTAGGTTTTCATTTATTTTTTATTTTATTATATTTTAGGTTTAATTTAGGTTAATTTATTTTTATCTTACATTCAGTTTTTTTTATTTAGGTTTTTTATTGTGAGGTTTACTTTATTTTTTAGTTTAGTTTAGGTTTTTATTTATTTTATTTTAGCTTATTTTTATTACTTTATTTTATTTTATTTTAGGTTTAGGTTTTAGTTTAGGTTTTTTATTTTATTTTATTTTTTTAATTTATTTAGGTTTAGGTTTTTTATTTATTTTATTTTAAGGTTTTACTTAGTTTAGGTTTAAGCTTTAGGGTTTAGGGTTTAGGGTTTAGGTTTTAGGTTTCGAGTTCAAGTTTTTATTTAGAGTTTAGGGTTTTTGTTTTTTTTTTTAATAGAGAACAAATTTAGATTCAACATTTCTTCTTTTGCTTATTTAGTTTATTTTTTTATTTTAGTTTATCTTATTTTTATTTTTATTTTAATTTATGTTTATTTTTTGTTTTCATTTAGTTTAGTTTTCATATTTTAGATTTATTTATTTTAGTTTATATTTTTTAATTTAATTTATTTTTTAGGTTTAGGTTTAGGTTTATGTTTATTTTTTAGTTGAGTTTTAAGCATAGGTTTAGTTTTTTATTTTATCTTTTTAGGTTTTGATTTTAGATTTTTATTTTAGGTTTGTTGTTAAGTTTTATTTTTTAGTTTAGGTTTATTTTTATTTTATTTTATTTTATTTTGTTTAGGGTTTAGGTTTAGGTCTTTTTTTAGTTTAGGGTTTAGGTTTTTTTCTTTATTTTATTATGTTTTATTTATAGGTTTAAGTTTTACTTAGTTTTTATCTTATTTTATTATAGGTTTATTCTAGGTTTATTTTATTTTTATTTTAGTTTAGTTTTTATTTTATTTAGGTTTTTTATTCTTAGGCATATTTTATTTTTATAGTTTAGTTTAGGTTTTTAATTATTTTATTTTAATTTATTTTTATTAGATTATTTTATTTTATTTTTAGGTTTAGGTATATGTTTTAGTTTAGGTTTTCATTTTATTTTATTTAGGTTTAGGTTTTTTTGTTTATTTCATTTTTAGGTTTAGGGCTTTAGGCTTTAGGGTTTTGAGGGTTTAGGGTTTAAGGTTTAGGGTTTAGGGTTAACTTAGGGTTTAGGGTTTAGGGATTTAGAGTTTAGAGTTTTATGGTTTAGAGTTTAGTGTTTAGTGTTTAGGCTTTAGGTTTTAGGGTTTTGAGGGTTGGGGGTTTAAGGTTTAGGGTTTAGGGTTTATTGTTTAGGGTTTTAGGGTTAGGTTTTAAGTTTAGTTTGGGTTTAGGTTAGGGTTCTTAGGTTAGGTTTAAGTTTAGGTTTATGGTTAGGGTTTGTGTTTATAGTTTAGTCTTTAGGTTTTAAGTTTAAGTTTTAGGTTTAGGTTTCTTGATTTAGTTTAATTTTAAGTTTAAGTTTACTTTAGGGTTTAGGGTTTAAGGTTTAGGGTTAGGGTTTAGGTTTTAAGGATAGGGTTAGGGTTTAGGGTTTAGGGTTTAGGGTTTAGGGTTTAAAGTTTATGGTTTAGGATTTAGGGTTTTAGGGTTTAGGGTTTAGGGTTTAGGGTTTAGGATTTAGGTTTTAGGGTTTTATGGTTTAGGGTTTAGGGTTGTAGGCCTTGGGTTTAGAGTTTAGGGTTTATGTTAGTTTTAGGGTTTAGGGTTTAGGGTTAGTGTTTTATTTTTATTTTTATTTTTATTTATTATTTATTTTTTAAATTAAGTAAATTCATAGGTTTAGGTTTATTTAGTTTATTTTTTATTTCTTTTAGTTTATTATATTTATTTTATTTTGATTTAGGTTTATTTTTATTTTTATTTAGTTTAGATTATTTATTTTAGGTTTATTTATTTTAGTTTAGGTTTTATATTTTAGTTTATTTTTTAGGTTTAGGTCTAGGGTTAAGTTTATTTTTTTAGTTTAGTTTTATTTTTATTTTATTTTTTAGGTTTATGTTCTTTTTTTTATTTTTTGGTTTAGGATTAGGTTTTTATTTTATTATTTTTAGGATTAGGTATTAGGTGTTTTTGGTTTATTTTTAGGTTTTATTTTTTAGCGTAGGTTTTAGTTTTTTTTATTTTATTTGGTTTCAGTTTAGATTTAGGTTTAGTTTATTTTTGTTTTAGGTTAAGGTTTTTTATTATTTTAGTTTAGTTTATTTTAGTCTAGGTTTAGGTTTATCTTATTTTTATTTTAGGTTTAGGGTTTAGAATTTATTTTTTATTTATTTTTAGGTTACATTTTTAGGTTTATTGTTTAAGTTTAGGTTTTTATTTAGTTACATTCAACGATGAAGACTTACTCTTAGAGACAAACTCTTTAAATTTGTGGATGTTGGCAGATATAAGCTATCCAGAGTTCTTATTTACCCAGGTGTATCAGTCAACATTATGAGTCTAAGAACCCTTGCCTACTTGAGGATCGACATCTCCAAACTCCAAAAATAAAGGATGATGTTGAGAGGATTGAATAAACAAGGCAAGAGAGCCTTGTGGTGTTTATTTTTGGTTGTATGGGGGTGGGTGGGACACAACGTAGATTATAGGGGAGGGGGCCACTTTTTGAGGTCATCGGGTACAATATTGAGGTATGTTGTACTATCTCTAAAGATAGAGGCATCACCCTATAATGGACCTAATCACATAATAAAGACTCCTAAGGCGTGATGGGTCTTCGAATGTACCAGAGATTTTTCCCTTACTTTACATAGATGAATAAAGTAGGGTTTATGTTAAACTAGGCTTTTAAGTTCTCTATGGAAATAAGCCTCCATAGTTACTTACATCTTAGGAAATGAAATTTCCTAAGAATACTCTCGATTAAAGTAGACAATTATCATCTTTAAAGATTTCAAGGTTAGACTATCAAAGGATTTATTATATTTGGAAATCAATTAGGAATGTTCAAGGAGAAGACTAATTTTTAGAATCCAAATGAAATAAGTAGAAAATACTAATGATATTAGGAAGCTTTAATGAGCATTCTAATCTATCCTATGATTGGGCTTTATAATTTTGAAGTTGAGGAGATTTATATGTGTTGAGTTGAAATTTAATTAGATTACTAGGGCTTATAATCCACCAACACAAGGTTGTGGGAATGCCTAAGTGGTGAAGATTTATGCTCGTAGCCTGAAGGAAATAGCTACCTCGGATCCTAAATCTAGGGAGCTTTAGTACGAGCTAAAGCACGGCCTAAATCTAAGCAACAGGTGGACATAAGGGTTTACTTCCACAAGATACAATAAATTGTCTGACTTTTGGACTTATAACTACCTAGAGTGGCTGCCAGCTAACTCCTCCTAAGATTTTAAAATCATGTAGTCCAATCTTATGAATTGCATGATAGCTGGGGTAGTTATTTAATTAGAAAGATACTAAAGTCCTAAACAAACTTCCTAAGAGACTAGAGCGTAAGGGGTATAAGCGTATGTCTTAATCTATAGATGCAAAATCTTTTCAAATTTTATTTCATTTTAGACACATTATTTTGATAGAGGCTTTAGGATTTCTTATGCCTAAATGCATGATGAAATAGGTTATGGGTCAAATCAGCTAGAAGAAGGTGTTCTCCACCACAAGGGATGCCCTCATAGGTCAAGCATTCCTTTATCGTCTAAGGATGGAGATCCTTCATGTTCAGGAGAGAAAGAATATGCATGTATGATGCGAAACATACAACCATACAGTTAAGGAGTTGCTAAATATTTTAGTAATCATATTTATGTCTTAAGCTTTATGATGAGGTTTTGAGTTGTTTAAAATTTAGTTATGAGTGATTATTTGGGTAGAAATGTTAGTTTTATCCCAAGAGCCTAATCGTATCCAAGCCACACATTAAAGCATCAATCATTTAAGAAACTCTAAAAAGCATGTCGTCCTAATGCACAATGTAAATATAACATCAAATAATTATATAAATTATCATAAGAGAATAAAAGGCTGGTGAGGTCCGGTACCGTCATACTACCCGAAGAGAGAAAAGGTGGGTAGCTGAGCTCTACCCTTATATAACCTGAAATGTGAAAGAATAATTATAATTGTATTAAATGCTATGGGGGTCTTCTTTGTTCATATCTCCATTTCTGATTTGGTTCCTTCTTTGATTTGGATGGTGCTTGCTTCAAAGGCATCATAGGGCAGATAGCCTTACTTGCCTACTCATCCTAGTACCCCATAGCACTAATCTTAATTCCTATTGAGAAAATTACATTTATGTGGAAAAGTAAATCTAACTACACATGCAAAGTAGAGGTTAGCTAAATATTTATATAATCCCAAGCAATTCTATTTATAATTTGGACTTAGCACCCTACACGTGGGTAATTAAGCCCACCTGTCCTAACTTGGATTATGCTTAAAGATTTAAGCAACCTGCAAAAATAGCATTCACATTTATTTTTAAGCATCCCTTAAGCTTAAACTTCCAGAATAAAATATGATTAAGCTAATATTAGCCTATCATCTAGTTTACAAAGCATACACCCTAACAACCAATCTAAAATAATACATCATAAAAAAAACATACATCACATCATACACCATCCTAACTAAGATGTAGAAGTAGTGACTTAATTCTAATGTGTGTATTAAGGCTTGTGTGGTAAGTCTTGTTAGGCATTAGTGTTGTATTTTCTAAGTGTTGAAGGATTCAATTTAACATGAAAGGTTGATTCACTTGAAGTAGTTTAATTGATTTGGGAATTTTAATTTGTGTTTTCTTTTATTTCATTTGATTACACTTAGAAACTAAGTGTTATAAGGAGAGGAAAAGAGGATTACCCTCTTTCATCCCTACTTTTAGTCACATCTAAAGTATATTAATTTGATTTAGTTCTCTTTAGTGAATGGCTTATTAAATGATTTAATTAATCCTATGTTT
This sequence comes from Cymbidium sinense, assembly GCA_021442155.1. Taxonomy (NCBI): domain Eukaryota; kingdom Viridiplantae; phylum Streptophyta; class Magnoliopsida; order Asparagales; family Orchidaceae; genus Cymbidium; species Cymbidium sinense. Next base: position 38,696,845 of record CM038222.1, on the reverse strand, counting down.
AGGTTCACTTTAAATAATCATACTCAAAATGAAAGCCATCTTAAGATTAATTTAATTCAATTACTACCACATGATATATATTAAATCATTCCTTTCCATCACATGTAACATGCATTTGATTTAATCCTAACTGTATCTATACATGCAACATATTTTAAACACTTAAAAATGATGAATGTTTGTGTATGTTAATAATTTATATTTTATTTGATTGAATTATTTAAACATATTAATTTAAAACTTTTTCCAAATTCTTATACAAAAAAGACAAAAAAATGAAATTAAATAAGCATGTGCCGTTGTTAAACCAGTGAGGTAATCAAATGACCTCCTGAGCTAGCTAAAGCCTCATATTCTGGATGTCAGACTATATACCCATTTGCATTCAAACATATGTAAATTCATATACATGAACATAGAAAGTAAGCTCCAAATCATATGGCTATTAATTAATTAACCACTTAGTCAATTATGAATGCATGCAATTTTATTGTAAAATGGGATTTTCATTCACTAATCACATATACATATACATGTACAAAGATATAGGCAAGTACGTGTCATTGTTAAACCAGGGAAGTGAGGTAATTAAATGACCTCCTTGGGGCTAGCTAAAGTCTTGTATTCCCGGGATGTCCACACTATATACTTACTTTTCTTGGACACACATGGATGTATACATAAATGAGGTAAAGAAAATCATGCAAAGATTATATATATATATTTTTTGATTGAATCATTTATATATATATGAATTAGAGCTCTATCCAAGTTCTAATGTTGAAATACATAAGAATAAAATCAAATGTGTGGCAAAGGGCTGTTAAACTAAAACTTATATAAATCAACACATGAAAAGAGGAATGAGAACTCAACATTCATATACTTAAGCTATAAGCACATGCATTTCTTATGTATTTATAACTAGCATCATAACACATTATTATTCATTTATAAGCTTTTCAAAAATACATTTGGATTTAATAGTATTAATAGCCATGCATTTATTAAATTAAATCAGTACAGGCAAGCTTACATAAAGAAAATCATTTTATTTTACTTGATGTTGAAAAAATGTATGCTTGAATTCAAATGACATACCAAATTTAACATGATTGAAAAGAGGACAATCAAATATAAGCATGTGATTCATTCAACCAAACTAGTTCTTAAGGATAATCAAATCAAATAAGATTATTAAAGCAAACCAAAGCTATTAAGTTAAAAGCTCAATATACCACATGACTTTTCACCAACACGTGATTGGCTACTTAAACAGCAATACGTAACTGGAACGAAGTACACATGCTTTCCTGTCCACTATCCCATCTAAGATCGGATGGCTATGATTAATTCCATAGCTTAACAAGATTAAATAAAATTGATCTAGCAGATTTAAACATGATTGTTCATTTCGATCATGCAGAATGGATGGTGTGTGATCTAATGTCACACGAGTGAGAGAGAATGGAGTCCATCTGCCATTGCTCACTTGATCTGAGCTTACCCAGGCTCGGATCATCTCCAAAAGGATCCCACACCTTCACAACATCAATTGAAGGGGATCCAATGGTCAAGATCACACGAGATGCAAGTTTTCTTCAAAAAGCTCCAACCCATTTTTATCTAAGGATCAATTTTGGAAGCATACTAAGGACAAAGCTCAAGATCCACAGCTCAAACGATTGAGGAAGCTTCATATAGTGGAGAATAATCCTTATTGAGTAGCAATTGGATCAATTCCTCAATGTTTGCTTGGAAGGCCACAAACAGATGATATGGAGATCGATTTTGATTGAAGTCCCACCTTCAGTGCTCGAGAAGCTTGGGAGATGATTTGTTCTTGGTCGATGAGGCCTAGGGAAGGTGCGTGCAAAGTTAATTTGAGTTTGATGGAGAAATGGGAAAGTTTGGTCGAAAATGAGAGTGTCTTATTTCTGGACAGATGAGAATGGCATTTTTTGATCGAGCAATGAGCTTGGGGACTTAAGGAATGGCTCTAATGGATTTTCTTGGGTAGCTAGAGCTCTAAGGAATGATTTATGGTGTGTTCGAGTGGAAATGAGGGGTTGTATACCCCCCTTCATCCTGATCGGATGGTGGGATCAGGTTTGGCTTCTAGTTGTAGTCCAGCCATCTCTACGAGTCATGGGTGGCAAGGAGGAGGTGAGTTGGCTCAGTTTGGTTGGTTGAAGGTGTGGAGGTGGATGCCAATGAGGAATCATGGGTGTCCTATGGGTTTCAAATGCTCCAATGGGGAGGGTGAGGTGATTTCACCTCCCATGGGTCATGGCCAACCCAACCCCCCCTTTGGTCAGGTTAGGCAATGTCCTAGGTGCCTAGGTGGATCATTGGGAGAGTACCAAGTGGCCAAGGAAATGACCACTTATATAGGTGGTTTGTCTCATGTGATTCCCTTAACCCAAGGGTAGAATGATCATTTGGCATTGGATTTGATTTGGGTAGATTTGAAATGAGCCAAAAGTGGGTTAGCCCAAATTTCAAGTCAATTGAAGTTGATTTGGTTAGGTTTGGATAAATTTGACTCATTTAGGTCAAATTGAATTATGTTGGGTCAAGTTGACCAATTCATCAAATTGGGTCAAACTAAGGGTTGGGTCAAGTTCATATGATCATTTGAGATGTTTTGATTCAATAGGTTTGGTTTAGTTTGGGTTAGATTTGATTTTGGCTCATTTGAATTCATTTGGGTCAAATGGGTTAAGTTGAATAATTTGACCAAATTAGCCAAATTGGCTTTGATTGGGTGTTGGTTTGGATTTAGTTGACCAATTGAAGATGGTTGTAGGCTTTGGTTTCAATTAATTTGGATTTAGTTTTGATTTAGGCCAATTTGAACCTTTAGCTCAACTTGGGCTAAGTATGTCAATTGGGTTCGATTGGGTCCAATCATGTCTTTGGTCAAGTTCAGCAATAAATTTAGAATTAATTTGTGCCATTGGTTGCAATCAATTTGGTTTATATTTTGATTTAACCCAATTTGGTCTTTTAAGTCAATTTTGGTCAACTTGGGTCAAGAGGGCCAATTGGATTTGGTTTGACTCAATTGAAGGTCAAGTCATATTCAAATATTGAGTTGGATTTGGTATGAATCATTAGTTTCAAGGGATTTGGCTTAGGTTGCAATTTGGCTAGTTTGGGTTCATATGGGTTAAGGGGTTGACTTGGTCAAATGACCAAGTTGACTTGGTTAAACCCAATTTGAATATTTCAAGTCAGAAGGGTTAAGTTAGGTTTGACTTGGGTTGATTTTGGTTTGGCTTAATGATTGAATATTTCATTTATATTTGTGAATATGATTGAAGGTATGATTGATTCATGAGAATCAATTGAATTTGGGTTTTGGAATGAAGGAATTTGGCTAATTCCATGGAGTTGGGACATGTGGCTTAGGTTTGGATTTTGATTTGGATTGATTCAGTTTTGATTATTTAAATGTATATTTCATTTAAATTTTTAAAGATGATTAAAAATATAATTGATTTGTGAGAAAATCAATTGAGTTTGACTGATTTGGATTAATATTTGGCTAAGTCCATGGGATAGGTCATATGGCTTAAGAAGTGTTTTGATTTAATTTGATTTAATTTTATTTAGTTTGGATCATTTGGATGTAGATTCAATTTATATTTAGGAAGTTGATTGAAGCTATAATTGGATTATGAGAAAATCAATTGATTTTGGATTGATTTGGATTAAGATTTGGCTATGTCCATGGGATAGGTCATATGGCTTAGGAAGGGTTTCAAGTTTGGATTTGATCATGGGCTTCAATCATTTGGTTTTGGAATTTAGGCTTGGAATTGGATTTAAATTTGATGTTTGAATTAAACTTGAGGATTGGTTTGAGAAGGTGAACATGGATAGGATTTGGGTGGTAAGGTAGGTGGATTATCTTAATCCCTAAGGCATAACATAATCCTATGGTAAACCCATCTAAGTCTTTAGGCTTACGTTAAATGTTTACCTAATCGTTAGAACTATCTTATGACTAGGGAAGTCTTAGTATCTAGAAGACTCCTAAGTCTAAGATGGTAAGATTGAATCCGCACTCCAAAAGTGAGGTCAACATGTCTTTGGCTCCATAGTGTTGCCCGTGGAGATAGATGATTGGGAGACCGAAGCTGAGTTTCACATTGTAAACTCAGATACATCTTTCAACACTTTGCTTGGGAGACCATGGATACATGAGTACAACATAGTACCATCTTCTCTACATCAGTGTGTGAAGTTCATGAGAGGTGAGATTGTCTACTTTATCAAAGGAGATCTCAAGCCATTTACAGTTCACAAGTATATTCTCACAAACTTGGCCAAAGTTTAAAAATAAGAGAAAAAGAAAAAGAAAAAGAAAAAGAAAAAGAAAAAAAAGAAAAGAGAAAATGAAAAAGAAAATAAAAGGGAGTGGAAATAGACTTGGAGGAGGAAGTGGAGCCTGACATTAGATTCCACCCACAATTCAATACTCTATTAGAACATATGGGCAGGACTACATGACCTCCACTAGGTAGACGAAATGGCCAGTTCAGAGGTAGTCCTAGGAGTGGAAAACCTCTTTATTGGCCACCTTACACCTGCTATCTATATAGACTTAGAATCTAGTTTATAGGATGAGTCTTATATGCTTAGCACACCAGACATCCCTTCTCAGTAGTAGATTCCATTAGAGGTGACACTTGAGCCAGATAGCGATGAAGAACGGGCTCCAAAGCAAACCATAACTCTATCCAAGTCTATATGTGAAATAATTAGGTATCAGTTAGGAACCTTAGCTCTAACCTCATTTTCCTCTCAAAAAGTGAAGGGTTTTGTAGTTAAGGAAGTCCCTATGTCATCCATAGGTGTAAAGACTCAGAGGTTTTTTCTAGGAGCAACATCCTCAAGTCAAGAAGTTGATGTAGAGCTTGAGAATGATTCATATGAAGATTTAATAGAATTACCTTTTGATTGGTACTTGCCTTATGTTCATAATTTAGCAAAGAAAGGTTTAATCCCACAAACTTGGTCAAAGCACAGGTTAAAGTACCTCGAAAGAATATGGAAGAACAAATTCAAAGGCTCTCAATCAAGATCAGGACTAGGATTCGGTATAGTAGGTCCAATCGATGATGATGATTAGTCATTACAAATCATTTGGAATCTGATAAGTTCTTTTCAAATCACATTAAATCATATGAGGAGCTGTGCTTAGAAACTTCGGATGATTCAGATGATTTTGAAGTCAAAGATGCACACCATAGTTTGAAGAAGAGATCAAGTCAACCATCGACAAGCTCAAGGAAATCAACTTAGGAACTGAAGAAGATCCACGCCCGACATGCATTAATTCTCTATTGAATGAAATTGAAACCAATGACTTAGTTAGGTTATTGATTGAGCTTAAGGACTTCTTTTCATGGAGTTATGAAGAGATGCCTGGATTGGCTCCTAATGTAGCGGTCCATAAACTAGCAATAGACCCTACTGCTAACCCTATCAAGAAAGCTCCTAGACGCAAGCAATTAGACATAGAATAGTATGTCATTTATAAAGTTAAGAAATAAATCGATGCAGGATTCATTCAAGAAGAAAAATACCGTACATGTTAGCTAGTGTCATCCCTATTAAGAAAAAGAGTGACCAAATTCACATATGCGTCGATTTTACAGATTTAAATAAGGCATGTCCATAAGATGAATTTCCACTACTAATCCTGGAGTTGATGGTGGACATTGGGTCATCTAATGCAGTCTTCTCCTTCATGGATGGCTCATCTGGATATTATCAAATAAAGATAGCCTCTGAAGATGAAAGAAACACTGCTTCTAAAATCTTGATCAGAATCTATTATTATAAGGTCATATCTTTCAGCCTTAAAAATGATGGTGCTACATACCAGCGAGCAATGACTCGAATGTTCGATGAACTCATTCATCAACAAGTTGAGTGCTATGTCAATGATCTTGTGGTCAAAAGTAGAGAAAATGAAGACCAACTCTTTGACTTGAGAGAAATTTTTGAATAGTTAAGATAATTTAACCTCAAAATGAACCCCCTGGAGTGTGCATTCAAAGTAGCTTCAGGAAAATTACTTTAGTTTATTGTCCGACACCAAGGAATCAAGATCAATCCAAAAAAGATCAAGGCATTATTAGAAATGCCACTCCCTAAAAGCTTATCTCAACTTAGATCATTCTAAAGGAGATAAGTGTCTCTAAGATGCATTATATCCAACTTATCAAGAAGATGTCAACCATTCTCAGCCCTTAATCAAAAAGGATGCCAAGTTTAAGTGGGATGATAAGTGTAAGCATGCCTTCGAAGACATCAAGCATTACTTGATAATGACATCGGTTCCAGCAGTCCCTATCCTAGGAATGCCGCTTATACTTTACACTATTGCGTTAGATGACTCCCTTCATGCTTTGTTGGCCCAAGCCAAAGATGAAGGGAAGGAAAATGCACTCTACTACCTCAACCATCGTCTAATCCCTACTAAGGCTAATTATTCATCCATTGAGAAGCATTGCCTAGCTTTAATCTTTGCATCCCAAAAGCTACAACATTATATGCTTCCTCATAAGGTGAATTTAATCTCTATCATCAATCCACTATAGTATCTCATGACATGGCCAATGCTATCCAGACGGTTAGAATCATAGTCGATGATCCTCTCACAATTTCACATTACCTTCATACCCCTCCGTGCAGTGAAAGGACAAGAGCTAGTAGATTTCTTAGCAGCACACCCACTTCCTACTAACTCTTAGCTTAGTGATGATCTCCCTAATGAACAAATCATGAACTTAGGGGATACTAAAATTCACCATTGGGCGATGCACTTTGATGGTGCGACTTATTCTCAAAGAGGAGAAGAACCATAATCTACTATTCCAGGAAAGGCAGGGGTGGGAATAATTCTCTTAACTCCAGACCATGATATGATGAGATTCTCATATCATCCGTCCAATCCTTGCACCAACAATAAAGCAAAACTCAGCAGTACCTTTTCCTAAGTAGGCATCCTATCTTTGGGGCAGTGTTAGCAAAACTCCTTATAGGAATCGCCTAACTACTCTTGAGTTGATATAAGTTCCAACGGCATTCACTCAGTTGTCACCCCTAAGTAATGTTTGATTTATTGTGCTACCATCAGGTCACCCCAGCAGTTGTTCCTTGCCTTAGAAGATGTAAGTCTGCAACTTCTTATTCCTAGCATAGCCATTGCACACAGAAAGGAAACCCCTTAGGTTAGCTAGCTCTAGCCACAGCCAGTAGAATATCCCTTTAGATTTCTAAATATGAGATAGGATAAGTTTGATATAGCCCCTTCTCAATGGGTCCATTACACACCGACATGGTCCATAAATTAAATCTATCAAATTTGATTGAGCTCACATCCCCAACAAATATGCCCTCAATTTGAAATCAAACTAAACTAAACAATCCATATCTAATCACATGAAATTAAGATAAAATTAATCCTGACTACTTTTGAGTTGACATAAGTCTCCAGCAACATTCACTCAGTAGTCGCCCTAGGTCAGGTTTGATTGCCTCCAAAAGGTCACCCCAGCTATTGTTCCTTGCTTTGAAATATGTAAGCCTGTTATGCCTTCTTCCTAGCACAGTCATTGCACACCAAAAGGCAATCCATAAGGTTGGCTAGCTCTACCCCACAGTTTGTAGATTATCCTATTAGATTTGTAAACCTGAGGTAGGTTAAGGCTAATATAGCCCCTTCTTAGTGGGTCCATCGCACACCGATAGGGGCCACACATTAACTCAGATTAAATTAAACCTAATATAATTTTTGTTAATTGAGTTAAATCACACCCTCCTCCTTAGTGGAGCTCCAAATCATATATAAAGTGGTCAAGCAAACAAATCAAATTCAAAACTAACCTCCCTAGTGGAGCTAAATTAAACTAACTCCCCTAGTAGAGTCTAAATTAAAGAAATGCAACCAAACCCTTATTCCTAATGGATACACGCCTAAACAAATCTATGAAATCAAACTCAAATCCCCATCTCTAGTGGATAGCCTGAACTTACTTCCCTAGTGGAAGGTTTTTATACTTGATCTTAAGTGGACTCGAGCCCATATCTCTAGCACGTATGCCTCCACATCAATTAAAATAAAACAAATTTAAGTCAATTCGATCTTAATCCCTGGTGGATTATAGATTCTTATCCCCAGCAGATCTTCTTTCCATAAATCATATAATCAAATCAAATTCAAACCTTATCCCTAACATATTTTCTTCTTCTATGCCCTGGACATAGATCCCTCACATGTCATGTTCAATGCATGTGTGTTCCCCTAGTGGATCTCCCTCCATGTCCTTGATATGGAATTCTCATCAATTCTTCTTTCTTCTCTTATGCAAAACTTTAAAACTTCAATCAAAAGCCTAACAATGTATTTATTCAAACTTCAAATTAATATTTTTGAGAGTTTTGACCCAATGTACTATAACAAAAGTAAAATATACTAAAGTGTACAATACCATGTAGTAACACACAACCACATTCATATATATATGTGAAGTTATATTGTTATGTACATTATATTTTAATATACTTTCATATAATATATTATCTTACATTACACCTTAAAATGAATCACTTTAAGCAAAAAATTTATAAAATTTGGTTGAAAATTGAACATTTATTTTAGATGCAAAATTCCATTCTTTTGATTAGATGGTACACCATAGCACACACCCAATGATGTTCCCTAAAGCTTACCTTAAATTTGGCCAAATGCCATCATCTCAGCCTATAAAATAGTATTTTTATAAATTATACCAGTACAAACTCTACTACATCATACTATAACAAACTAAAATATGCTAAATAATAAGTAGTAATACACAATAGTATGCTATAATGCCTATGTTATGGCATCCTATATTATAATACATTATAACATATTATATTATATTATATTGCATATCACATCACAAGGGATCAGTTAAGATAAAAAATCATAAAATTAGTCTAAACAATAAAAAAATTATATATTTTAGTCATATCACTTACATATTTTAAATTGAAACAATACATTATGATGCCATGCTCTACCTATTATGAATTTGGCCAAATTTCACCATTTTAAGGTCTAAATCAACATTTTTATAAAGAACACTAATGTAGGCTCGACTGCATGATTATAACATACTAAAATAATTTAAAATGTGCAGAATAATATATTATGATATATGATGTTATACTTTTCTACAACATATAATATTTATTTTGAACATAAAATCTAACTTTTAAGACTATAATTGGCATAGCACACCTTTGGTACTACAACCTAATTCCCAATTTAAATTTAACAAATTTCATCATCTAATTTATTAAATCAATATTTTTATGATTTATATTAATATAGACTATAGGGAACAATACCATAATATACATTTGAAAACACCTTATAACATCCAAAAACAGATCACTACATGCTCAAATATATGATTCTACATCATACTATAATATATGGTATTATAATATGATTTAGGGAAAATCTTTAGTAGTCAAGGGAGAGTCTCTTGAAGACATTATATTTAGCTACCATAATTATGTTAGGATTAGGTCATTCTTTAGATCTACTCCTAATGACATCTTTATTCAAGGTTTAGGGTTTAGGGTTTAGGGTTGGGGTTTAGGGTTAGTTTAGGGTTTAGGGTTTAAAGTTAGTATTTATTTTTTATTTATTTTAATTTAATTTATTTTTTTCATTTTTTTAGGTTAAATTTTTATTTTTATTTAGTTTATTTTATTTATTTTATTTTTATTTATTTTAGTTTTAGTTTTTTATTTTAGCTTATTTTTCAGGTTTAGGGTTTATGTTTATTTTTAGTTTAGTTTTATTTTTAGTTTATTAGGTTTGGTTTTATTTTGATTTTAGGCTTAGGTTTAGGTTTTATTTTATTTTAGGTTTAGGTTTAAATTTTATTTTAGGTTTTTAGGTTTTATTTTACAGAGGTTTATTTTATTTTATTTATTTTATTTATTTTTAGGTTTAGGTTTAGTTTATTCTAGGTTTATGTTTAGGATTATGTTTTATTTATTTTAGTTTAGTTTATTTTAGTTTAGATTTAGGTTTATTTTATTTTATTTTTTTAGGTTTAAGTTGTTTTTATTTAGGGTTAAGGTTTTATTTTTTTATTTATTTTTAGGTTTATTTTTAGGTTTAGGTTTTTAATTAGTTTTATTTTCTTTTTATTTTGGTTTATTTTATTTTATTTTAGTTTTTTATTTTATTTAGGTTTTATTTCTTATTTTATTTTATTTTAGTTTAGAATATTTTAATTTTTAATTTAGTTTTATTTTATCTTAATTTATTTTATGTTTTTAGGTTTAGGTTTGGTTGGTAGTTAGTTAGGTAAATTTCATTTTTTTATATTTTAGGTTTAGTTTTATTTATTATTTAGGATCATTTAGCTCAGTTTAGGTTTTGGTAGTAGTAGTGTGATGGGGTTTAGAGTTTAGGGGCCTAGGGTGAAGGTTTAGGATTTATTTAGGGCTGATTTAGGGTTTAGGGTAGTCACCTTGGGTTTAGGGATAGTTAGGTTTTATTTTAGGGTTTAGGGTTTAAATGTTTTGGGTTTAGGGTTTAGTTTTGTGGTTTAGGATTTAGGGTTAGGCTTTTTTTTGGTTTTTTATATTTTTTATTTTTTTTAAATTAAGTAAACTAGTAGGATAAGGTTTATTTAGTTTATTTAGTTTTTATTTATTTATTTTAGTTCTAATTATTTTTATTTTTTATTTTTATTTAGGTTTATTTATTTTAGGTTTATTTATTTTAGTTTATGTTTTTTATTTTAGTTTATTTTTTAGGTTTAGGTTTAGGTTTAAGTTTATTTTTTAGTTTAATTTTATTTTATTTTATTATTTAGGTTTAGGTTTTATTTTTTTATTTTCAGGTTTAGGTTTAAGTTTTATTTTATTTTTTTTATGTTTAGGTTTTATTTTTATTTTAGATTTAATTTTAATTTTAATTTTAGTTTAGGTTTAGGTTTATTTTAGTTTATTTTATTTTAGGTTTAGGTTTAGGTTGATATTTTAGGTTTAGTTTTATATTTTAGTTTAGTTTATTTTAGTTTAGTTTAGGTTTATTTTTATTTTATGGTCTATTTATCTCAGGTTTCTTTATTTTAGTTTTATTTTTAGTTTTTTTATTATTTTATTTATTTTATTTTATAGGTTTAGTTTGTTTTATTTAGGATTTTTTATTTTTAGTTTAGTTTAGGTTTTATTTATTATATTTATTTTGTTTTATTTTCTTTGATTAGGTTTAGCTTTATGTTTAGGTTTAGATTTTAGTTTAGGTTTTATATTTTATTTTTTTTATTTTATTTTTTTAGATTTTATTTACTTTTGGTTTATTTAGTTTAGTTTAGGTTTTAGCTTTTTACCATTTAGTGTCAATTGAGGTTTGGGGTTTAGTGTGGGGAGTTATTATAGTTTAGGGTTTAAGGTTTAGGTTTAAGTTTAGGTAGGTTAGGGTTTAGGGGGATTTTGGTATGGTTTTGGGTGGTTTTAGGGTTTAGGGTTTAGGGTTTAGGGTTTTAGGATTTAGGGTTTAGGGTTAAGGTTTTAGGTTTTATGCTTAGGGTTCAAGATTTAGTTTAGGGTTTAGGCTTTTTCATTTTTTCTTAATAGATAATAAATTCATATTCAAAATTCTTCTTTTTGATTTCATCAACCACATAACACACCAAGTTTTCTAACACAGAAGCGACGACATAGATCCAAAATGAGCATGCATAAAGCAAATCAAAAACCCTAAATAACTAGAACCATCTGTGTTGTAAAGACACAGTTCCATAAGCAGCAAATCAGATCGATCATTCCTCGATTCTCTTCAGTTCCCGTGAGAACAACCCTGTCTTCTTGAGTAGCACGATCCACCATCATATCCTCGATCTCTCCCTTCGCCACAATCACGACTATAACCTCCGTCACTCCTCCCTCTTCTAGAACCACCACTGCTCTGACAACCACCTACATATCCATGAGCACCTCTAGATCCCCACCACCATGAGCAACCACCGCTATTGCCAGATCTAGCCTGACTGCTGATCTGATCTTCCCATCAAGGTTTCCATTCTTATTTTAGAATTAAGTTTAAGTTTCTTAGGTTTTAGAGTTTATATTTATATTTTAATTTACTTAGTTACATGTTTAGTTTGGTTTGGGTTTAGGGTTATTAGTTGGGGTTTAGGGTTGGGTTGATGGTTTAGGGTTTAGTTGGTAGGGTTTATGCTTTTTAGGGTTTGGGTTTAGGGTTTTTCATGGTTTTTTTAGGGTTTTGGGTTTAGGGTTTAGGTTTAGGGTTTTTGGCTTAGGGTTTTATAGTTTATTTATGGTAGGTTTATTGTAGGTTTAGTAATTTTAATTTATTTTAGTTTATTTTATTTTTATTTTTTATTTATTTTATTTTATTTTAAGTTTATTTATTTTAGTTTAGGTTTTTTTTAGTCAGTTTATGTTAGTTTATTTTTAGTTGAGTTTTATTTTAATTTTAATTTTTAGGATTAGGTTTTTAGGTTTTTAGGGTTTAGAGTTTTGGGTTTAGTGTTTATTGTTTAGGCTTTATGGTTTAGTGTTTTTAGGGTTTAGGGTTTAGGGTTTATTGTTTAGGGTTTTGGATTTTGGTTTAGTAGTTTGGGGTTTTAGGTTTAGGATTTAAGGTTGGTTTTAAGGTTAGGGTTTTTTTTTATATTTTTAATTTTTTTTATTTTCTAAATTCTTATTTTTTTAAGTTTAGGGTTTAGGGTTAAGGTTTAGGTTTTAGGTTTAAGGTTCAGATTTTTATTTAAAGTTTCTTTTTTTATGTTTAAAAGATAACAAATTCATATTCAACATTTCTTCTTTTTGATTTCATCAACCATGTAACACACCAAGTTTTCTAAGACACAAGTAATGACATAGATAAAAAATGAGCATGCAAAAAGAAAATAAAAACCCTAAATAACTAGAACCGTCTCTACTGTAAAGATAGTTCCATAAGTTGTAGATCGAATTGGCCATTCTTCAGTTTCTCTAGTTCTCATTAGAACTACCCTCGCATATCTAGTAGCGGGATCTGCCATCATATCCCCGATCTCTCCCTCTGCCACTACCGTGATTGTAACCACCATCGCTCCTCCCACCTCCATAACCACCACTACTCCAACCACGACCTCCATATGCACCAACACCTCTAGAGCCCCCACCACCACTGTGATAACCGCTTCATCCGCCTTCGCCTCCACCATCAAATCTAGACTGAGCCTGGTTGATAGTAATGTTTTTACCGTTAAGGTTATGCCCATTCTTAGGGTTCAGGTTTAGGTTTACTAGGTTTTAATGTTTAGGTTTATTTTTTAAGTTATTTAGTTACTTTAGGTTTAGGTTTAGGGTTTGGGTTGAGGGTTTAGGGTTTAGGGTTTAGGGTTTAGCATTTAGGGTTTAGGGTTTAAGGTTTAAGGTTTAGAGTTTATGGATTATGCTTTTAATGTTTATGCTTTTAGGGTTTAGCATTTTTTAGGGTTGTAGGTTTAGGGTTTAGGATTTAGAATTTAAGATTTTTTTTACTTTTTTTAAATTAAGCAAACTGGTAGGTTTAGGTTTATTCAGTATATTTAGTCTATTTTTATATATATTTTAGATTACTTCTTTTTATTTAGGTTTATTTTTTATTTTTTATTTATTTTAGTTTATTTATTTTAGGTTAATTTATTTTAGTTTAGGTATTTTATTTAAGTTTATTTTTTTAGGCTTAGATTTAGGTTTAGGTTTATTTTAATGACTTATTTATATTTTATTTTTAGGTTTAGTTTTTTTTATTTTTAGGTTTAGGTTTAAGTAATTTTTAGTTTAGGTTTAGGTTTTATTTTAGGTTTACTTTTAGATTTTAGGTTTTTATTTTATGTTTATTTTAGTTTAGGTTTAGGCTTATTTTATTTTATTTATTTTTTTTTAGGTATAGGATTTTTTTTATTAATTTAGGGTTTAGGTTTTATTTTTTTATTTATTTTTAGGTTTATTTTTTAGGATTAGGTTTTTAATTAGTTTTTATTTTATTTTATTTTATTTTACATTTAATTTATTTTATTTTAGGTTTTTATTCAGGTTTATTTTATCTATAGTTTAGTTTATGTTTTGATTTATTTTATTTAATTTATCTTTAAATTTAATACCTCAAGATTTTTTAGTCAGGTGATTTTATTTAGCTCATACATTACATATAGGCTTATTTAGCTCAGGTTTATGCTCAGGCATGGGGTTGGCTTTATGGGCCTGTGGTTAGGAAGGTCAGTGGAAAGTATGTGGCTTTTCAGAGAGCCCAGGGCCTAGGAGCCCAGGGTCTTTGGCCCAGGTGGCCTGGGGGTTTAGGGCTCAGGTCAGTTTAGAGAGAGTTTGGGGTTTGGGTGGGAGTTTAGTTCAGGGTGGAGGGCTCATGGCTAGTGGCTTATGTTTAGGTTATTTTGTGGCTCATATTAGTTTAGGGTTTGTTAGAGGGCTCAGTGGCCTTAGGTGGTTTAGGATTTGGTTTAAGGCCTAGGGTTTGGATTTAGATTTTAGTTTTGGTTTTAAAAAAACAAGCAAACTGGTTAAGTTTCTTTATTTTTATTTATTATATTTATTTTAGTTTATTTTATTTTATCTTTTATATGTTTATATTATTTATTTATTAATATTTATTTTAAGTTTATTTATTTTATTTAGTTTTTATTTTAGCTTATTTAAGTTTAGTTTATGTTTATTTTAAATAGTTTAATTTTATTTATTTTAAGGTTTAGGTTTATTTTTATTTTGGTTTTAGGTTTATTTTTTATTTTTTATGGTTTAGGTTTTACTTTAGGTATATTTGGGTTTATTTTATAGTTTAAGTTTATTTTTATTTTATTTTATTTTATTTAGTTTAGGGTTTAGGTTTAGTTTATTTTTATGTTTTGGTTTAGGTTTTATTTATTTTAGTTTAGTTTATTTTAGTTTAGGTTTAAGTTTATTTTATTTTGTTTATGTTAGGTTTAGGTTTTTTTTATTTTAGTGTTTAAGTTTTATTTTTTTAATTATTTTTAGGTTTTATTTTTAAGTTTAGGTTTTTATTTAGTTTTTATTTTATTTTATTTTAGGTTTATTTTATTTTTATTTCACATTTAGGTTTATTTTATTTTGGTTTTTTATTTTTAAGTTTATTTTAATTTTTAGTTTGGTTTAAGCTTTTATTTGTTTTATTTTAGTTTTAGTTTTTAATTTTTATTTTATTTTATTTTATTTTTATTTTTTTAGATTTAGTTTCCTTGGTTTAGGTTTAGATTTAAGTTTAGTTTGGCTTTTATTTTTAATTTTAATTTTATTTTATTTAGGTTTAGATTTTATTTATTTTTTTGTGGTTTTATTTAATAGGTTCAGGTTTTAAGTTTGGTTAGGATCTAATGTAGGGTAGGGCCCAGGTTTCCGCCTGTGCAGATCATTTTAGTGGTAGGCATAGGCCTAGACCCAGGATTTAGTTTAGGTTGGCACATTTAGGAATTTCTTTATCTTTATTTTATCTTTAATTTCAGTTATTATTTAATATTTGTTTATTTAGTCTTTTTTTGTGGATCAGGTATGGCCCAGATTTAGCTCAGGCTCAGTGGCCCAGGCCTGTGTGTCAGGTCTTAAAAGCCCAGCTCAGTGGTCCTGGCTTGTGATCAGCCTAGGGTGGGGTCTTAGCTCATGGTTTGCCTTGTGGTTTTTAGGCCTTAGTTAGGGTAGTCAGCATTTTTTCTTTTATTTTTATTTTTATTTTAAAATAAACAAACCCATAAGTAGTTATTTAGTTTATTCTTTATTTATTTTAACATATATTATTTATTTTTATTTTTATTAGGTATTTATCTTAGTTCTTTATTTTGGTTTATCTTTAGGTAGTCATCTGTTAATTAGTGTTTTATTTTATTTAAATATTATTTTAATTTTCTTATTTTATCTTTATCTTTGTAGGTTTAAGTTTTATTTATTTATTATCTTTAATTTTAGGTTTAGTTTTATTTATCTTAATATTTATCTAGTTATAGGTTTTAAGATTTAAGTTTTAGGGTTTGGGTTTATCAGGGTTTTAGTGGCTCAGTGGTTTGTATTTGTATGAGTCAGTGGTTTGGGTCTTTTTAACAGTGGCAGTGGTTTGTAGGCCTTAGGCTCAGTTGTGAGTTTAGGGCCTTTAATATTTAGATCTATTTAGTGGTTAAGGTCATTGTGGGTTTAGTTATTGGTTGGATGAGGGCCCATGGTAGTAGCTCAGCCTAAGCCTGGTTTTGAGATCTTTTATTTTATCTTTATCTATTTAGTCAGTGCCCATTTATCTTTGGTTATTTAGTAGCTCATTTTTTGTGGTAGAGTAGGTCAGTGGTTTTTAGAAGTAGAGTCCAGTTTAGGTGTGGTTTTATTTAGTTTAATATTTATTATAGTTTTATTTATTTTAATTTAGTTTTATTTTAGTTTATCTATTTATTTTATTTTTTAGGTTTAGATTATTTTATTTTAGGTTTAGGTTTAAGTATTTTATTTAATTTTAAAGTTTATATAGTTTATTTTTAGGTTTATTTTTTTGTTTTTTTAAGTTTATTTTTAGTTTATGATATTTTATTTAGTTTAGGTTTAGGTTTATGTTTAGATTTTGTTTATTTTAGGTTTAGGTTTAGGTTTTATTTATTTTAGTTTTGGTTTTGGTTTATTTTATTTTGTTTATTTTATATTTATCTTAGGTTTAAGTTCTTTTTTATTTAGGGTTTAAGTTCTATTTTTTATTTATTTTTAGGTTTATTTTTTCGTTTAGATTTTTATTTAGTTTTTATTTCATTTTATTTATGTTTATTTTAGGTTTATTTATTTTTATTTTACGTTTAGTTTTTATTTTATTTAGGTTTATTATTCTTAGGTTCATTTTATTTGTTTAGTTTAATTTAGGTTATTATTTATTGTGATATAGTTTATTTTTACTAGTTTATTTTATTTTATTTTAAAGATTATTTTATAAGTTTAGGTTTTAGTTCAGGTTTGTATTTTATTTTATTTTTTCATTTATTTAGGTTTAAGTTTTATTTTTAATTTTAGTTCAATTATATTTAGTTTAGGTTTTGTGTTTTTTTAGTGGTTTAGGGTTGGGTAAAGGCTTTTTTGAGGTAGGGTTTAGGTTTAGGGTTTAGGATTTGATTAAGGCTTTAGGGTTTTGGGGTTTTAGGGTTTAGTGGTCAGTTGGGTTTAGGGTCTAGCTTAGGATTTTTTTTTTGTGATTTTGGGTTTAGGTTTTTTTTTTTAAATTAAGTAAACCAATATGTTTAGGTTTATTTTGTTTATTTAATTTTTTATTTTTATTTAGGTTTAATTTTACTTTTTATTTAGTTTAGTTTATTTATTTTAGGTTTATATATTTTTGTTTAAGTTTTTTATTTTAGTTTATTTTATAGGGGTTTAATTTATGTTTATTTTTAGTTTAGTTTTATTTTATTTATCTTAGGTTTAGATTTTATTTTATTATTAGGTTTAGTTTAGGTTTTATTTTATTGTTAGGTTTAGGTTTAGTTTTAATTTTAGGTTTATTTTAAATTTTATTTTAGTTTAGTTTAGGTTTATTTTAATTTATTTATTTTATTTAGTTTAGGTTTAGGTCATGGTTAGTTTAGGGTTTAGGGTTTAGGGTTTAGGGTTTGAGGTTTAGGCAAAAGTTTAGGGTTACTAGGGTTTAGGGAGAGGGTTTAGGATTTAGTGGTCAGATTTGTGGTTAGGATGGTTTAGGGTTTATAGTTAGTTTAGGGTTTAGGGTTTAGGGTTTTTTAGGGTTTAGGGTTGTAAGTTCAGGGTTTAAGGTTTAGGGTTAGTTTTATTATTTAAGGTTTAGGATTTATGATTTAGGGTTTAGGGTTTAGGATTTTTTTAAAATTAAGTAAACCAACAAGTTTAGGTTTATTTAATTTATTTAGTTATTTTTTTATTTAGTTTATTTTCTATTTTTATTTAGTTTAGTTTATTTATTTTTTTTATATTTATTTTTGTCTATGTTTTTTATTTTAGTTTATTTTTCAGGTTTAGGTTTAGATTTATGTTTATTTTTTAGTTTATATTAATTTTTATTTTATTTTTTAGGTTTATGTTTATGTCTAGGTTTTAGGCTTTTATTTTAGGTTTATTTTTAGGGTTATTTTTTAGTTTAGGTTTAGGTTTATTTTTAGTTTATTTTATTGTATTTAGTTTAGGGTTTAGGTTTAATTTATTTTGGGTTTAGATTTAGGTTTTATTTATTTTAGTTTAGTTTATTTTAGTTTAGGTTTATGTTTATTTTATTTTGTTTATTTTAGGTTTAGGTTTTTTTTAGTTTAGGTTTAAGTTATATTTTTAGGTTTATTTTTTAGGTTTAGATTTTTATTTAGTTTTTTTTATTTAGGGTTTTGTGCCACCATCCTTCAAGATCTTTGATGCCAGTTGGAACCCATGATAACACATTTCACACTTTAGAGCCAGCTGTTAGAACACTAGTGGTAGCAACACACTCCTCTTTCGCCTTTTCGTTAGCAGTCTATCAGGTGTTGCATTTGATTGGTAGGCCGAACTGCCCAACAGTTTGGTGAAGACTTTCTTTGAGTTGGAGCACCTCTTTATTAAGAGCGTTGCTGGAGCTCAATATAGTGTGATTATAGGTAACCTCATTATGGAGAAACAGAAACTCAATGAGTCCCATGTTGATTACATTCTCATGTGGCGCAACCTGAGCAAGAAATGAGAACCACAACTGTCCGAACAATATACCATTGAGATTCTTCTCAAGAATATCCATGGCCCAGTCGCCTTCATGCTCAATGGCTTTACCATCAAAATATTCGATAAATTAATCAACAATGTGGCTGGCCTACAAGAGGATGCCAACAGTTGCCCTTTCCTAACCAATCATCTAGGCCAAAGCCTTAGAAGGTGTTTGCGAAGAAGCCAGGGATAGTTGTGTCAGAGAATAGAGGGAAGCAACCAACCAGAGTTCATTATGAGAGACTACGATCTCAGCAGACTCCTTTGCCACCTCCTCTTCCACCACCTCCACCATCATACTGGTCACGGTAGTCGCCACAATGACCATTTCCACCACCTTAGCAGCCTACCCAGTAGCGGTATTCATATCGATCACCTTGTACCTACTTTCCACCTACTCTTGCCGATAGATTGAATAAGCCATATTCATTGAAGATGGAGGTAGTTAGGAAATTCTTTAAGAATCTCTTAAAGAAATTAGACTTTTAGTTACTAGAGCCTAAGAGGCCGGTGGAAGTGGGCAAGAACGATGATCCTAGCTATCTCCCCTACCACCGCATGTTAGGCCATGTCTTAGACTATTATATCACTTTTATGGACTAGCTTGAGCGTAGCTACAAGTTGAGAGCCATAGTTATCCCTAAGGGGTACTTATTAGAACAACCATCCAGTTCTGTTATAGTAATCCTTGGGGATACTTGCGATCCTCTTAAGGCCAAAGAAGGTTAAGATATCTCTCTATCACAAACCTTTGTGAATATTATTAATAAGATCAAGAAGCTTTCTTTGCAGGTGCCTGAAATAGCTCAAATCTCCAACACCAAGGAAGGTTTGCTAGTTGCAAAAGACAACTCTAGGAGAATGACAGCCCAGCAGCAGCAGCAGCTCACCATACTTGTTCGAGATAGTCAAGTAGTGTAGCCATCATCAGAGTCTAGTACTACCTCAACAGTTGCAACTACCACCTCTTCTGCTAGCTCCTCTTCTATCAATAAGAGCATTGTACTTGTAGATAAGGGCACTAAATCCCTTACTCTGCTTACTTTACTTGATTTCTATCATGTAGCTCTACCAAAAAAAAATTAATGAATAAAGCTGATTCTACTTATATATTGTCTACTTCTGATGCTCTTGATTTTATTCTTATTGAAAGCTCTTCGAGTCTTAAAAAAATAATAGCTGTAGCAGTTTCAATCCTTTCCTTTTTAATTCAAAGTTGGACTATCCTTCTCTAAATCAATCAGGTTCACCTCTTAAGATTGACTTAGAGTCAACTGACTCTGAGGATCCAATAGGAGAAGCTGTAAGTATGCCTGATGAGAAGGTAGAACTTTCCACAAGCTCATCATTCCAAGAAGTCACTGAAGTCAACCTACGCAGTGGCAAAGTTCTACCTCCTAAGGTAGCACCTCAGGATAAGGGTAAGCAAGTCATTGGTTCCAGTGAGCAAATAACCCTTCCATAGGTTGCTAAACCCATGCATATGCTTATGGAGGACCAAGCCAGAGTTGATTACAATGTCCTAGCTTACCTTAGAAAGTTTCTTGTTAAGTTAAGCATATACAATGCTCTTATATTATCTAAAGAGATGAGGGAATCTCTAATCAAGGTCTTACTTGATCTAGAGATATGCTTAGCTCAGTTGATTGCTACTAAAGAGGTGGCATGCCACTCGAAGGACATCTTAGGAGTTAAATTCAGTGATGTAGACTTACTCCCAAGTATGACCAAGCACAACTGCTTCCTTACATTACAGTGGATGTTGGCAAATACAGGCTATCCAGAGTTCTGGTTGACCTAGGTGTATCAGTCAACATTATGAGTCTATGAACCTTTGCATACTTCTGGATCAACATCTCCAAACTCCAAAATGAAAGGATGATTTTGAGAGGATTCAATGAACAAGGAGAGAGGGCCTTGTGGTGTTTATTTTTGGATGTGGGGGGGAGGGGGCACCATGCAGACCATAGGGGGTACTTTTTGAGGTGATCAAGTACAACATTGAGGTATGATGTACTATCTCAAAAGATAGAGACATCACCCTACAATGGATCTAATCATGTAATAAGGACTCCTAAAGCATGATGGGTCTTCAAATATACTAGAGATTTTTCTTCTACTTTACATGGATGAATAAAGCAGGGTATATATTAAACCAAGTTCTTAAGTTCTCCATGGAGGCAAGCCTCCATAGTTATTTACATCTTAGGAAATAAAATTTCTTGAGAATAATCTCAATTAAAGTAGATAATTATCATCTCCAAAGATTTCTAGGTTACACTATCAAAAGATTGGTTGTATTTGGAAAATCAATTGGGAAAGTTCAAGGAGAAGACTTAGTTTTAGAATCCAAATGAAATAAATAGGAAATTCTCATGATACTAGGAAGCCTAGTGAGCATTCCAATTTATCCTATCGTTGGGCTTTATAATTTTAAAGTTGAGCAGATTTATATGTTTTGAGTTGAAATTTAATTAGATTACTAGGGCTTATAATCAACCAACACAAGGTTGTGGGAATGCCTAAGAGGAAAGAATTTATGCTCGTAGCCCGAAGAAAATAGCTACCTCATATCCTAAATCTAGGGAGCTTTAGTACGAGCTAAAGCATGACCTAAATCTAAGTGATAGGTATAAGGGTTTACCTCCACAAGTGAGAATAAATTGTCTGATTTCTGGACTTATAATGCCTGGAGTGGCCACCATCTAACTCCTCCTATGATTTAAAACCATGTAGTTTGATCTTATGAATTGCAAGATAGGTAGGGTAGTTATTTAATTAGAAAGAGACTAAAGTCCTAAACATAATTCCTAAGAGACTAGAGCATGAGTGATATGAGCATATGACTTAATTTATAGATGCAAAATCTTATCAAATTTTATTTCATTCTAGACACATCATTTTGATAGAGGCTTTAGGATTTCTTAAGCCTAAATGCATGATGAAATAGGTTATTCACAAGGGATGCCCTCACAGGTCAAGCATTCCTTTATCATCCAAGGATGGAGATCCTTCATGTTCAAGAGAAAGACTATGCATGCATGATGTAAAATATACAACCATACATCTAATGGGTTGTTAAATCTTTTAATTATTTTATTTATGTCATAGGCTTATGATGAGGTTATGAGTTGTTTAAAATTTAGTTATGAGTGATTAGTTGGGTAGAAATGTTATTTTTATCCTATGAGCCTAAACGTATCCAAGCCATACATTAAAGCATCAATCATTTAAGAAATAATGAAAAGCATGCCATCATAATGCACATTATTAACATAACATCAAACAATTATATAAACTACCATAAAAGAATAAAAGGTTGGTGCGGTCGAGTACCGTCGTACAACCCGAAGTGAGAAAATATGGGTAGCCGAGCTCTACCCTTATACAACTTAGAATATGAAAGAATAATTATAATTGTATTAACTGCTATGGGTGTCTTCTTTCTCCATATCTCCATTTCTAATTTAGTTCCTTCTTTGATTTGGATGGTGCTTATTTCAAAGATATCACAGGGCACCCTAAGACAAAGCCTTCTAGCCACTGCTCATCCTAATCCCCATAGCACTAATCCTAATTCCTATTGCAAAAATTACATTTAGGTGGAAAAAATAAATCTAATGACACCTGCAAAATAGACGTTAGAAAAATATACATATAATCCCTAGAAATTTTATTTATAATTTGGACTTAGCACCCTACACATGGTTAACTAAGTCCCACCTATCCTAACTTGGATTATGCTTAATGATTTAAGCAACCTGCAAAGAGAGCATTCACCTTTATTTTTAAGCATCTCTTAAGCAAAATCCCCTGCAAAAAACATGATTAGGTTAACATTAGTCAATCATCCAGTCTACGAAGCATACACCCTCATATCTAATCTAAAATAATACATCAGAAAATAAAATATACATCACATCATACATCATCCTAACTTAGAGCTAGAAGTGGTGACTTAATTCTAATGTGTGTATTAACGCTTGTGTGGTAAGTCTTGTTAGGCATTAGTGTTATATTTTCTAAGTGTAGAAAGATTCAATTTAACATGAAAGGTTGATTTTACTTGAAGTGGTTTAATTTATTTGAGAATTTTAATTTGTGTTTTATTTTGTTTCATTTGATTACACATAGCAACTAAGTGTAATAAAGAGAGGAAAAGAGGATTGCCCTCTTTCATCCCTACCTTAAGTCACTTTTTAAAATATATTAATTTGATTTAGTTCTCTTTAGTGAATGGCTTATAAAATGATATAATTAATCCTAAGTTTAGGCTCACTTTAAATAATCCTATTCAAAATGAAAGGTATTTTAAGATTAATTTAATTGAATTACTTCCACATGACATATATTAAATCATTCCCTTCCATCACATCTAACTTGGATATGATTTAATCCTAAGTGTATCTATACATACCACATATTTTAGCACACTTAAATGATGAATGTATGTGTATGTTTAGAATTTATATTTTATTTGATTAAATTATTTAAAAATATTAATTTATAACTTTATCCAAATTCTTATACAAAAAGGACATAAGAATGAAATTAAATAAGCATGTGCCGTTGTTAAACCAAGGAAGTGAGGTAATCAAATGACCTCTTTAGAGCTAGTTGAAGCCTTGTATTCTTGGGATGTCCATACTATATACCCATTTGCATTCAAACATATGTAAATTCGTATACATGAACATAGAAAGTAAGCTCCATATCATATGGCTAATTAATTCAACCACTTAGTAAATTTTGAATGCATGCAATTTTAAGGTAAAATGAAATTTTCATTCACTAATCGCATACACATATACATGTACAAAGATATAGGCAAGTACGTGTCATTATTAAACCAAGAAGTGATGTAATCAAATGACCTCCTTGGGGCTAACTAAAGCCTCGTATTCTTGGGATGTCCAGACTATATACTTACTTTTCTTGGACACACAGGGACGTATACATAAATGAGGGAAAGAAAATCATGCAAAGAATGTATATTTATTTGATTGAATCATTTATATATATGAATTAAAGCTCTATCCAAAATTTAATTTTGAAATACATAAGAATGAAATCAAATGGGTATGTGACATTGTTAAACCAAGGAAGTGAGGTAATCAAATGAAGCTAAAGCCTCATGTTCCTGTGATGTCCACTATATACCCATTGCCATCCAATCTTATATAAATCAACACATGAATAGAGAAAAGAGAACTCAACAATCATACACTTAAGCTATAAGCACATGCATTTCTTATGTATGTATAACTAGCATCATAATAAATATTATTATTCATTTATAAGCTTTTGAAAAATACATTTCGATTTAATAGTGATGATAGCCATGCATATATTAAATTAAATCAACACATACAAGCTTACATAAAGGAAATCCATTTTATTTTACCTGATTTTGAAAAGTTGGATGCATGAATTCAAATGACATAACAAATTTAACATGATTGAAAAGAGGACAATCAAATATAAGCATGTGATTCGTTCAACTAAACTAGTTCTTAAGAACAATCGAATTAAATAAGACTACTTAAAGCAAACCAAAGCTTCTTTATTAGTTAAGTTTTGGATTTGATTTAATTTAAAGGGGAGAAGATAAATCATCACTTATTGTTTTAAACCCATTCCCACATTAGTGATTTGATTTAATTTAATGTAATGTAATTAAGTTGATTTTATAGGTTAATTAAGTTGTAACCTTAATCAGATGAATTAATTACCCTTACCTACGTCACCTTAAAGTAATTAACTAAATAATTATGAGCCAACATGATATGCATGGAAAATAAACATGCAATGATCCTAAGAATTAAAAGGGGCCTAATGCAATTAGCTTGTGATTAATAGTTAATTAGATTAAAAGACTTAATTTATTATTTCCCACACATGTGGGCTAATAATAATTTCATTAAACTCCTTTAGGTTATTAAACACCTAAAGTTCTACCCCATGATTTAATTAATTAAGGTTTGATGTGATTATGATTTTAATTTGATTAAGTGATTTAATTAATTAGTTAAATTATAATTAACTTCATTTAAAAAGGGTGAAATGAACTTTGGGAAAGGGGTCCCAACCCTATTCCTTAGTTCACTTACTATTGAACAGTGATTAATAAACTTAATTAACCAATTTATTACTTAAACCTAAACTAAAAAATAAACCCTTAAAATATACCTAAAATAGAAACCTAAAACCTTAGCCTAAAAAATAAAAATGAAAACCTAAACCTAAACCAAAAATAAAAAATAAAACCTAAACCTTAAAAATAAATAAAAATAAAACTAAATTTAAAAATAAATATAAACCTAAACCTAAAAAATAAGCTAAAATAAAAAACCTAAACTAAAATAAATAAACTTAAAATAAATAAAATAAACTAAATAAAAATAAAATATAAACATATAAAAAAATAGAAAATAAAATAAACTAAAATAAATATAATATAAAATTAATAAAATAAAGAAACTTAACCCTATGAGTTTACTTAATTTTTTTAAAAAAACCCTAAACCCTAAACCATAAATCCTAAATCCTAAATCCTAAACCTTAAACCCTAAACCCTAAAACTAACCATAAACCCTAAACCCTAAACCTACAACCCTAAATCGTAAAAAACCCTAAAACCTAAAACCTAAACCATAAAATAACCTTAAAACATAAGCCCTAAACCATAAACCCTCAACCCAAAACCCTAACCCTAACCCTAACTCTAACTCTAAACCCTAAACCCTAAAACCCTAAAACCTAAACCCTAAACCCTAACTCTAAACCCTAAACCCTAAACCCTAAACCCTAAAATCCTAAAACCTAAAAACCTAAACCTAAACTAAATAAAACTTAAAAATAAAATAAATAAATAAACCTAAACCAAAATAAATTAAAAAATAAAATAAAATAAAAACCAAAACCAAAACATAAAAATAAAATGGAATTAACTAATAAAGATTAAATTAAATAAGATAAATAATAACCTAAACTAAACCAAAAAAAGTAATATGAACATAAGAGTAAAAAACCTAAATAAAATAAAAATTAAACGTAAAATAAAAATAAAATAAACTAAAAATTAAGCTAAAATAAAATAAAATAAAAACTAAATAAAAACCTAAACCTAAAAAATAAACCTAAAAATAACTGAAAAATCTAACCTAAACCCTAAACTAAAAAAACCTAAACCAAACCTAAAAATAAAATAAACAAAATAAAATAAACCTAAACCTAAATAAAAATAAACAAAACTAAAATAAATAAAACCTAAACCTAAACCTAAAATAAACAAAACCTAAACCTAAACCTAAACTAAATAAAATAATATAAACTAAAAATAAACCTAAACCTAAATTAAAAAATAAAACCTAAAAATAAACATAAAATAAATACCTAAAACAGAAACCTAAAAAAAAAAGAAATTTAAACCTAAACCTAAAAATTAAAAATAAAACCTAAACCTAAAAAATAAACTAAAATAAAAAGACTAAATTAAAGTAAATAAACATATAATAAATAAACTAAACAAAATAAAAATAAAAGTAATCATAAATAAAATATAAAATAAACTAGAAAAACTAAATAAACCTAAACCTATTGGTTTACATAATTTTTTTTTTTAAAAAACCCTAAACCATGAACCCTTAACTCTAAACACAAAATCCTAAACCCTAAACCCTAAACCCTAAACCATAAAACTAACCCTACACCTTAAACCTAAAATCATAAACCTACAACCCTAAACCTTAAACCCTAACCCCTAAACCCTAAACACTAAACACTAAACCTAAACCCTAAACCCTAAAACTTAAACTATACTTAAACCTAAACTCCTAAGTCTAAACTAAAACTCAAACCTAACTCTAAACTCCTAAATTTAAACCCAAACCTAAAACCTAAACCTAAGCCCAAACTTAAAACTCCTAAATCAGGCCACTCTAAACTACCATGACCCTCAATCCTGATCCCAACCCTAAACCCTAACCTAAACTCCCTAAACTCCATCCATAAACCCAAATGGTAAACCTAAATCATAAATCCTAAACTCTAAACCCAATCTTACCCAACCTCTAAGAACCCTAAACCCTACACTGACCCACCCTAAAAGTTAAAAGCTAAAACCCAAAACCAAAACCCAACCCAAACTAAACCCACCCAACTGTCCTAAACCCTAAACCCTAACCTAAACTCTAAACCCAAAAACCCTAAACCCTAAAAACTTAAAAATCTTAAAACCTAAACCTAAACTAAATAAAATATAATAATAAAATAAATAAAAAAACCTAAACCTAAAAAAAATAAAATAATAAAATAAAATAAAAACCTAAACTAAAACCTTAACCTAAACCTAAACATAAAATAAAATAAAAAAAGTAAAATAGACTGAATTTAAAAAAAATAAAAAACCTAAACTAAACTATAAAATAAAATAAACCTAAGAATAAAAAACTAAACATAAAATAAAAATAAAAATTAAAAAATAAAAACTAAATGTAAAATAAAAATAAATTTAATCCAAAATAAAATAAAATAAAACTAAATTAAAATCCAAACCTAAAAACATAAACCCAAAAATTGAACCTAAAAATAAATAAATATTAAAACCTAAACCTGAAACTAAAAAAATCTAAAGCTAAACCTAAACCTAAACTAAAACAAACTAAACTAAAATAAATAAAACCTTATGCTAAACCTAAAATAAACTAAACCAAAACCTAAACCTAAATTAAATAAAATAAAAGGAATTAAAAGTAAACCTAAACTTAAACTAAGAAGTAAAACCTAAAAATAAACCTAAAACCTAAACCTAAAAAAATAAAATAAAAATCTAAACTTAAACATAAAAATAAAAAATAAAACCTAAACCTAAAAAATAAAATAAAAAAAACAACTAAACTAACAAATAAACCTAAACCTAAACCTAAACCTAAAAAATAAACAAAAATAAAAAGCCTAAACTAAAATAAATAAACTACACTAAATAAAAATAAAAATAAAATATATAATATATTAAAATAAATAAAAAATAAACTAAATAAATCTAAACCTATGAGTTTATTTAATTTTAAAAAATAAAAAATAAAAAAATAAAAATAAAAAACCCTACCTTATAACCTAAACCTACAACCCTAAACCATAAACCCTAACCCCTAAAACCCCAAACCTTAAACCTAATCACTAAAGCCTAGAACCCTAAACCCTAAACCCTAAAACTTACAACCCTACAACCCTAAACCCTAATTACTTTTCAAAATTAGTTAAGTTCATTTTTAAATAATTCTTCTCTAAAATACCTTTAAAATGAGTATTTATTTCCATTTGTTATTTCTCTATTATTTTTTATGATTTTTAGAAGCTTCAACATTAAAAATGTTTAATTAAGCCTAATTAAAGCCTAATGGTGTTGGCGCCACATGGCGCCCTGAAGCGGTATGCTTTCCACGTGGCACCATGGGATTGACTACTTAAAACTTATCCAGCTCAGCACCTATATGGCAGCGACGGATGTTCTTTCTCATCCGCCATCCGATCAAAGATCAGATGACTATGATTAATCCCACAGCTTAATAGGATTAAATCAGATCGATCTAGTAGATCCAATCACGACCATCCATTCTGATCACATGGAACAGATGGTGCGTGACCTAACATCATGTGAGTGAGAGAGAATGGAGTCTGTCCGCCATTGCTCACTTGCTCTAAGCTTATCCAAGCTCGAATAAACTCCAAAAGGATCCCACACCCTCACGACATCGATCAGAGGGGATCCAACTATCAATATCACACAAGATGCAACTTTTCTTTAAAAATCTCCAACCCATTTTTTATTAAGGATCAATTTTGGAAGCATACCTTATTGAAGCTCAAGACTAATGGCTTGAATGATTGAGGAAGCTTCATCTAGTGGAGAAGAAGCCCTATTGAGCAATAATTGGATCAATTCTTCAGCGTTCCCTCGGAAGGCCATGAACAGAATATTTGGATCTTAGCTTTGATCGAAGTCCCACCTTATGTGCTCTAGAAGCTTGGGAGATGATTCATTCTTTCTCTATGAGACCTAGGGAATGTGCATCCAAAGTTAATTTGAGTTTGATAGTGAAATACAGAAGTTAAGTCAAAAACATGGGAGTGTCCTATTTCAGAATGGATGGGAAGGCATTTTTTGATCGAGGAACGAGCTTGGGAGCTTATGGAATGGTTCTAGTGGCTCATCTTTGGTAACTAGGGCTTTGAGGAATTATTTTTGTGTGTGTTTGAGTGGAAACAAGGGGGTGTATACCCCCTTCATCTTGATCGAATGGTGGCATCTAGTTTGGCTTCTAGTGGCCATTTGGCCATCTTAGGGAGTCATGGGTGGTAGGGAGGAGGTAAGTTGGCTTGGCTTGGTTGGTTAAAGGTGTGGAGGTGGCTGCCAAGGAGGAATCCTATGTGTCCTATGGGTTTCAAATGCTCTAATGGGGAGGGTGAGGTGATTTCACCTCCCATTTATCATGGCCAACCTAACCACCCCATGGGTCAGGTTGGGCAATGTCCTAGGTGCTTAGGTGGACCATTGGGAGAGTACCAAGTGGCCAAGTAATGCAAATGACTACTACTTGGGTGATTTGTCTCATGTGATGCCCTTGACCTAAGGGTAGAATAATTATTTGGCATTGGATTTGATTTGGACAAATTTGAAATGAGCCAAAAGTGGGTTCGCCCAAATTTCAAGTCAATCGGAGTTAATTTTGTTAGGTTGGGCTCAATTTGACTCATTTAGGTCAAATTGGGTTAGGTTGGGTCAAGTTGACCAATTGGTCAAATTGGGTCAACCAAGGGTTGGGTCAAGTTCATATGATCATTTGGGATGTTTCTATTCAATTTTTTTGGTTTAGTTTGGCTTAGATTTGATTTTGGCTCATTTGAATTCATTTGGGTCAAATGAGTTAAGTTGACCAATTTGATCAAATTAGCCAAATTAGCTTGAGTTGAGTGTTGGTTTGGGTTTAGTTGACCAATTAAAGATTATTGTAGGCTTTGGTTTCAATTAATTTGGATTTGGTTTTGATTTTGGCTAACTTGAACCTTTAGGTCAATTTAGGCTAAGTAGGTCAATTGGGTTCAATTGGGTCCAATCATAGCTTTAGTCATGTTCAATAATCAATTTGGAATGAACTTGAGCCATTAGTTGCAATCAATTTGGTTTATATTTTGATTTGGCCCAATTTGGTATTTTAGATCAATTTATGCCAACTTGGGTTAAGAGGGCCAATTGGGTTTGGTTTGGCTCAATTGAAGGTCAAGTCATATTCAAATATTAATTTTAATTTGGTATGAATCATTGGTTTCAAGGAATTTGGCATAAGTTGCAATTTGGCTAGTTTGGGTTCATATGGTTAAGGGGTTGACTTGGTCAAATGATGAAGTTGACTTGGTTTGACCAAATTTATGATAATTAATCAACCTAAGGTGATCAAAAATCATGATGTGAGGTTTTGATGGGCTTGGTTCAATCCAATTTGGGTAGGATTAAAACTTAGCTCAAATAGGTCAAATTGAGCACTTTGGATCAAGTGGACCAATTGGGTTTAGTTGGCTTGATTTTGGGTTGAGTTTGATCTAGTTGAGTTTATATATGGATTTGGGATTGATATATAAATTCAATTGCAATTGGCTTAGGTTAAAATGGGTTTTAATTCATTTGAACATTTCAAGTCAAAATGGTTAAGTTGGGACTTGGATTGATTTTGGTTTGGCTTGATGATTGTAGAATTCATTTATATTTGTGAATATGATTGAAGGTATGATTGATTCATGAGAAAATCAATTGAATTTGGGTTTTGAAATGTAGGAATTTGGCTAAATCCATGGAGTTGAGCCATGTGGCTTAAGTTTAAATTTTGATTTTGTTTGATTTAGTTTTAATAATTTAAATGTATATTTTATTTATATTTGTGAAGATGATTGAAAATATGATTTATTTGTGAGAAAATCAATTGATTTTGATTTGATTTGGATTATGATTTGGCTAAGTCCATGGGATAGGTCATATGGCTTGGGAAAGGTTTTGATTTAATTTTATTTAGTTTGATTTAGTTTTGATCATTTAAATGTAGATTTGATTTATATTTCAGAAGATGACTGAAGAAATAAATTGATTATAAGAAAATCAATTAATTTTGGATTGATTTGGATTAAGATTTGGCTAAGTCCATGGGATAAGTCATATGGCTTAGGAAGGGTTTCAAGTTTAGATTTGATCATGGGATTCAATCATTTAGTTTTGGAATTTTGGTTTTGATTTGGATTTGAATTTGATTTTTAAATTGAACTTTATGTTTTGTTTGAGAAGGTGAACATGGATTGGATTTGGGTTGTAGGGTAGGTGGATTATCCTAATCCTTAAGGCATAACCTAATCCTACGGTTAACCCTTCTAAGTCCTTAGTCTTAGGTTAAGTGTTTACCTAATTATTAGAAGTGTCTTATGAATAGGGAAGTCTTAGTGTCTAGAAGACTCCTAAGTCTAAGATGGGAAGATTAAATTCGCACTCTAAAAGTGAGGTCAACAGGCCTTAGTCTCCATAGTGTTGCCCTTGGAGATAGATGATTGGAAAACTGAAGCCAAGTTTCATATTATAAACTCGAATACATCTTTGAATGCTTTGCTTGGGACACCATAGATACATGAGAATAACATAGATTCATTCTCTATACATCAGTGTATGAAGTTTGTGAGAGGTGGGATCGTCTAATGTATCAAAGGAGATCTCAAGCCACTTATAGTTCACGAGGTCAACATATATAAGGATGTGACTTACTACCTCCCTCAAAATCAATAAGTCTATTCTCCTGAATTTGGCCAAAATTTAAAAAAGAAAAGAAAAAGAAAAAAAATAAAAAGAAAGAGAAAAAGAAAAAGAAAAGAAAAGAGAAAATGAAAAATAAAGTAAAAGGGAGCGAAAATAGACTTGGAGTAGGAAGTAGAGCCTGACATTAGATTCCACCCTCAGTTCGTTACTCCATTCAAACATATGGGTAGGATGACCTGACCTCCACTAGATAGAGGAAGAGGGTAGTTCAGACGTAGTCTCATGGGTGGAAAACCTCCTTATTGGCTACCAAATAGAAGATATTTCCCAGCTACCAGGAGTACAACTACTATCCATATATACTTAGAATATAGTTCATAAGATGAGTCTTATATAGTTAGCACACCAGTCAGCTCTTCTCAGAAGTTAATTCCATTGGAGGTGACACTTAAGCCAGATAGCGAAGAAGACTGAGCTCGAAAGCAAAAGCATAAGTGTATCTAAGTCTATATGTGAAACAGTTAGGCATCAGTTGGGAACCTTAGCTCTATCCCCACTTTCCTCTCAAAAATGTGAGGGTTTGGTAGTTAAGGAAGCCCCTAAGTGATCCATAAGTGTAAAGACTCAAAGGTTCTTTCTGGGAGCATCATCAAGTTAAGAAGTTAATGTAGAACTTGAGGATGACTCATATAAAGATTTAATAGAATTACCTTTTGATTGGTACTTGCCTTGTGTTCATAACTTAGCAAAGAAAAGGTTAATTCCATAAACTTGGTCAAAGCGTAGGCCAGACTACTTCAAAAGAATATGGAAGAATAAATTCAAAAGCTCTCAATCAAGACCAGGACTAGGATTCTATATAATGGGTCTAATTGATGATGATGATTTTTTCTTAGTCATCACCAATCATTTGAAATCTTATAAGTTCTTTTCAAATCATATTAGCTCATATAAAGAGTTGTGTATAAACTTCAGATGATCTAGATGATCTTGAAGTCAAAGATGCACCACCAGAGTTTGAAGAAGAGATCAAGTCAACCATCAATGAGCTCAAGAAAATCAACTTAGGAACTAAAGAAGATCCTCGCCCGGCATACATCAGTTCTTTGTTGAATCAAATTGAAACCAATAAATTAGTTAGGCTATTGACTGAGTTTAAGGACTGCTTTGCATGGAGTTATGAAGAGATGTCTGGATTGGCTCCTAACATAGCGGTCCATAAACTAGCAATAGTACCTACTGCCGACCTTATCAAGCAATTTCCTGGACGCATGCGATTAGACATAGAACAATAAGTCATTTATGAAGTCAAGAAATTGAATGATGCTGGCTTCATCCGAGAAGAAAAATACCCTACCTGGTTAGCTAGCATCGTCCTAGTTAAGAAACAGAATGACCAAATTCACATATGCGTCGATTTTAGAGATTTAAATAAGGCATGTCCAAAAGATGAATTTTCACTACCAATTCTGAAGCAGATGATAGACATTGCCTCATCTCATGCAGACTTCTCTTTAGTTTTTGGTTTATATTTTATTTTTTATTTTTATATTTAGGTTTAGGTTTTTATTTTAGTTTTTTAGGTTTAGGTTTTAGGTTTTTATTTTAGGTTTATTTTTAGGTTTTATTTTTTTAGTGTAGGTTTAGGTTTATTTTTAGTTTATTTTATTTTGTTTACTTTAGGTTTAGGTTTAAGTTTAGTTTATTTTAAGATTAATTTTATGTTTTATTTAATTTAGTTTAATTTATTTTAGTTTAGGTTTAGGTTTATTTTCTTTTGTTTATTTATTTTTATTTTAGGTTTTAGTCTTTTTTTAATTTAGGGTTTAGTTTTTATTATTTATTTATTTTTGAGTTTTATTTTAAGGTTTAAGTTTTTAGTTAGTTTTTATTTTATTTTATTTTAGGTTCATTTTATTTTTATTTTATGTTTAGTTTTTCTTTTATTTAGGTTTTTTTATTCTTAGGTTTATTTTATTTTGTAGTTTATTTATTTTAGTTTATTTTTTCTTAATTTCTTTTATTTAACATTTAGGTTTTGGTTTAGGTTTTAGTTTAGATTTTTATTTTATTTTATTATTTTATTTCTATTTTAGTTTTATTTTTTATTTTATTTTTTGTGTTTATTTAGTTTGGTTTGGGTTATTTATTTGTGATAATACGTAACTGAACCAGGATTTAG
The DNA here is from genome assembly GCA_021442155.1 of Cymbidium sinense. Lineage (NCBI taxonomy): Eukaryota > Viridiplantae > Streptophyta > Magnoliopsida > Asparagales > Orchidaceae > Cymbidium > Cymbidium sinense. The sequence goes on along the minus strand of CM038222.1, from coordinate 38,663,090 downwards.
TTTAGGATTTTAAGGTTTAGGGTTTTGGGTTAGCTAGTTTAAGATGGTTTGGGATTTGGGAGCTTGGTTTTGGGTTTTAAGGATTAGGTTGAGTTAGTTTAGGGTTTAGGATTTTAACATTTAGGGTTTATGGTTTAGAGTTAGGGTTTTGGTTTAGGGATTAGGGTTTAGGGTTAAGGGTTTAGGGTTTTTTTTAATTAAGTAAACTGGTGGTTTAGGTTTATTTAGTTTATATAGTTTATTTTTTATTTATTTTGGTTTATTTTATTATTTAAATTTATTTAGTCTTATTTTTTATTTTTATTTAGTTTAGTTTAGTTATTTTATGTTTATTTAGTTTAGGTTTATTTATTTTAGTTTATTTTTTAGGTTTAGGTTTAGGTTTATGTTTATTTTAAGTTTAGTTTCATTTTTATTTTATTTTTAGGTTTAGGTTTTAGGTTTTTATTTTATTTTTTTAGGTTTAAGTTTTAGGTTTTTAGTTTAAATTTATTTTTAGCTTTATTTTTTAGTGTATGTTTAGGTTTATTTTTAATTTATTTTATTTTATTTAGTTTAGGTTTAGCATTTAGGTTTAGTTTTTTTAGGATTTAGGTTTTATTTATTTTGTTTAGTTCTTTTAGTTTAGTTTAGGTTAATTATTTTATCTTTATTTTTTTATTTTAGGTTTTGGTTTTTTTTGGTTTAGGGTTTAGGTTTTCTTTTTAATTTATCTTTAGGTTTTATTTTAAGGTTTTAGTTTTTATTTAATTTTTTTTATTTTGTTTTAGGTTTATTTTGACTTTACGTTTAGTTTTTATTTCATTTAGCTTTTTTATTATAAAGTTTATTTTATTTTTTAGTTTATTTTTCTTAGTTTATTATATTTAATTTTTAGGTTTAGGTTTAGGTTTTAGTTTAGGCTTTTATTTTATTTTATTATTTTATTTTATTTAGATTTAGGTTTATTTATTTATTTTATTTTTAGGTTTTATTTAGTTTAGGTTTAGGTTTTTAGATTTTTAGGGTTTATGGTTTAGGGTTTTTTTTTTTTAAAAAAACCCGCATCAGAGAGAATTTTATTACCACAAAGAAAGGACTACAAGGTTTATGGTTTAGGGTTTAGGGTTTAGGGTTTTAGGGTTAGGATTTAGGGTTAGCTTCAGGTTAGTCTAGTGGCTTTGGGTCTTAGCTCTGTTTTGGGTCTTACATCTTAGGGTTTATGGCTTCATGGTCATTTGTGGGTTTAGGGTTTAGGTTTTAGGCTTGTGGTTGTATTTTCAGGGTTTCCCTTTTAAAAAAATTAGGTAGGTCTAGGTTTATTTAGTTTATTTCTTTTATTTTTTTATTTATTTTAGTTTATTTTACTTTTTATTTTTATTTAGGTTTATTTTTTAATTTTTATTTAGTTTGGTTTATTTATTTAGTTTATTTTTTAGGTTTAGGTTTAAGTTTATGATTATTTTTTATTTTAGTTTTATTTTTATTTTATTTTTTAGGATTAATTTTATTTTTTATTTTTAGGTTTAGGTTTTTATTATTATTATTTTTTAGGTTTAGGTTTTAGATTTTTATTTAATGTTTATTTTTAGTTTTTTATTTTAGGTTTAGATTTATTTTTAGTTTAATTTATTTTTTTTATTTAGGTTTTAGGTTTAGTTTATTTTTGGTTTAGGTTTAGGTTTTATTTATTTTAGTTTAGTTTATTTTAGTTTAAGTTTAAGTTTATTTTGTTTATTTTGTTTATTTTAGATTTATGTTTTTTTTAGTTTAGGGTTTAGGTTATTTATTTATTTATTTTGAGGTTTTATTTTTAGGTTTATTTTTTAGGTTTAGGTTTTTATTTAATTTTTATTTTATTTAGGGTTTTGTGCCACCATCCTTCAAGATCTTTGATGGCAGTGGGAACCCACTATAACACATTGCACACTTTAGGCTATTGCAAGACCTATAAAGAACGACCTCTTTTTGTTTTGTTAGCTATCGTGTGTTGCATTTGATTAGTACGCCAAACTGCCCAATGGTTCGGTGAAGACTTTTGTTGAGTTGGATCATCTCTTCATTAATAGGTTTGCTGGAGCTCTGTAGAGGGTGACTATAGGCGACCTCATTGCAGAGAAATAGAAACTCAATGAATCCCTTATTCATTACATTCTCAGTTGGTGCAACTTGAGCATGAAATGTGAACTACAACTGTCTAAATCACATGCCATTGAGATTCTTCTCAAGAATATCCATGGCTCGGTCACCTTCATGCTTATGGGCTTTACCATCAAAACATTCAAGAAATTACTCAACAAGGTGGTTAGCCTAGAAGAGGAAGCCAAATATTTTCCCTTTTTCTGACCAATCATCTAGGTCCAAGCCACATAAGGTGTTTGAGAATAAGCCAGGGATAGTTGTGTTAGTGGACAAAGGGAAGTAGCTAACTAGAGTTTAGTATGAGAGACTACGAGCTCAGCAGCCTCCTATGCAACCTCCTTTTCCACCACCTAGGCCATCATATCGGCCACCGCAGCCGCCACAATGACCATTTCCACCACCTTAGTAGCCTACCCAACAGCGGTATTCATATCCATCACTAGGTAGTTACTTTCCACCATCCCTTATCGGTAGATTGAATAAGCCATATTCATTCAAGATGGAGGTAGTTAGGATAATCTTCAAGCCATGATCCTAACTATTACCTCTACCACTGCATGTTAGGCCATGTCTTAGAGGATTGTATTACTTTTAAGGACTAGCTTAAGCTTTGCAATAAGTTAGGAGCCATAGCTTACCTTTCTAATCCTACTTGTTGTAGTTTCGATCCTTTCCTTTCTGACTACTACTTGATCTAGAGATATACTTAGCTCAACTGATCGCTACTAAAGATGAGGCATGCCACTTGAAGGACATCTTAGGAGTTACATTTAGATATGAAAACTTACTCCTAGGGATGACCGAGCACAACTGCCTCTTTATATTATAGTGGATGTTGGCAGATATAGGCTATCCAAAGTTTTTGTTGACCTAGGTGTACCAGTCAACATTATAAGTCTAAGAACCCTTTCCTACTTGAGGATCGACATCTCCAAACTCCAAAAAAAAGGATAATATTGAGAGGATGCAATTAACAAGGAGAGGGCCTTTTAGTTGTTTATTTGTTTGGATGTATATGGGGACACCACGCAGATCATAGGGGGGTACTTTTTAAGGTGATCAAGTACTACATTGAGGTATGATGTACTATCTCAAAAGATAGAGACATTACCCTACAATAGACCAAATCACGTAATAAGGACTCTTAAGGCAAGATGGGTCTTCAAATGTACCAGCAATTTTTTCCCTACTTTACATGGATGAATAAACTAGAGTTTATATTAAACCAGGTTCTTAAGTTACCTACAGAGGCAAGCCTCCATAGTTAATTACATCTTAGGAAATGAAATTTCCTAAGAATACTCTCGAGTAAAGTGGACAATTATCATCTCCAAAGATTTCAAGGTTAGACTATTAAAGGATTGATTGTATTTGAAAAATTTATTAGGAAAGTTCAAGGAAAAGACTTATTTTAAGAATCCAAATGAAATAAGTAAGAAATGCTCATTATACTAGGAAGCCTAGTGAGCATTCTAATCTATCCTATGGTTGGGCTTTATAATTTTGAGGTTGAGGAGATTTATATGTTTTGAGCTAAAATTTTATTAGATTACTAGGGCTTATAATCCACCAACATAAGGTTGTGGGAGTGCCTGAGAGGTGAGGATTTATGCTCGTAGCCCAAAAGAAATAGCTATCTCAGATCTTAAATCTAAGGAGCTTTAGTACGAGCTAAAGCATGACCTAAATCTAAGCGACAGGTGGACATAAGGGTTTACCTCCACAAGAGAGAATAAATGGTCTAACTTTTGGACATATAATCACTTGCAGTGGCCGCCAGCTAACTCCTCCTATGATTTTAAACCATGCAGTCTAGTCTTATGAATTATAAGATAGCTATGATAGTTGTTTAATTATAAAGAGACTAAAGTCCTAAACACACCCCCTAAGAGACTAGATCATGAGTGGTATGAGCATATGACTTAATCTACAGATGCAAAAGCTTTTCAAATTTTATTTCATTTTAGACACATCATTTTGATAGTGGCCTTAGGATTTATTATGCCTAAATACATGATGAAATAGGTTATGGGTCAAATCAGCTAGAAGATGGTGTTCTCCACCACAAGGGATGCCCTCACAAGTCAAGCAATCCTTTATCATGCAAGAATGGAGATCCTTCATGTTCAAGAGTGAAAGAATATGCATGCATGATGTGAAACATACAACCATACAGCTAAAGGGTTGCTAAATTATTTAATTATCTTATTTATGTCTTAGGCTTTATAATGAGGTTATGAGTTATTTAAAATTAGTTATGAGTGATTAGTTAGGTAGAAAAGTTATTTTTATCCTAAAGGCCTAATCAGATCCAAGCCACACATTAAAGTGTCAATCATTTAATAAACTATGAAAAGCATGACGTCTTGATGCATAATGTAAACATAACATCAAATAATTATATAAACTATCGTAAAAGAATGAAAGGTCAGTGTGGTAGTGTATCGCCGTATAACCCGAAGAGAGAAAAGATGGGTAGTCGAGCTTTGCCCTTATATAACTCAGAATATAAAAGAATAATTATAATTGTATTAAATTCTATGGGGGTCTTCTTTCTTTATATCTCCATTTCTGATTTAGTTCCTTCTTTAACTCGGATGATGCTTGATTCAAAGGCATCATAGGGTACTCCGGGACAAATACTTCTGGCCACTGCTTATCCTGATGCCCAATAGCACTAATGTTAATTCATATTGAAAAAATTACATTTATGTGGAAAAAGTAAATCTAACTACACCTGCAAAATAGAGGTTAGCTAAATATACATATAATCCCAAGTAGTTGTATTTATAATTTGGACTTAGTACCCTACACATGGGTAACTAAGCCCACCTATCCTAACTTGGATTGTGCTTAAGATATTAAGCAACCTGTAAAAAAATCATTCACATTTATTTTTAAGCATCCCATAAGAATAATCCCCTATAGAAAATATGATTGGGCTAATATTGGCCTATCATCCACTCTATGAAGCATACACCCTAACATCCAATCTAAAATAATACATCATAAAATAACACATGCATCACATCATGCACCGTCCTAGCTTAGAGCTAGAACTGGTGACTTAATTCTAATGTGTGTATTAAGGCTTATTTGTTTTTTCTAGTCAGGCATTAGTGTTGTATTTTTTAAGTATAGAAAGATTTAATTTAACATGAAAGGTTGATTACACTTGAAGTAGTTTAATTGATTTGATAATTTTAATTTGTGTTTTCTTTCATTTCATTTGATTACACTTAGCAACTAAGTGTTATAATAAGAGAAAAAGAGGATTGCCCTCTTTCATCCTTACCTTAAGTCACTATCTAAAGTATATTAATATGATTAAGTTCTCTTTAGCAAATGGCTTATTAAATGATTTAATTAATCCTAAGTTTAGGTTCACTTTAAATAATCCTATTCAAAATGAAAGGCATCTTAAGATTAATTTAATTGAATTTCTACCACATGACATATATTAAATAATTCCTTTCCATCACATGTAACATGCATATGATTTAATCCTAACTGTATCTATACATGCAATATATTTTTAGAACACTTAAATGATGAATGTATGTGTATGTTTATAATTTATGTTTTACTTGATTGAATTATTTAAACATATTAATTTAAAACTTTATCCAAATTCTTATACAAAAGGGACATAAGAATGAAATTAAATAGGCTTGGGTGTTATTAAACTAAGGAAGTGAGGTAATCAAATGACCTCCTTGCAGCTATCTAAAACTTCATATTCTCAGGATGTCCAGACTATATACCCATTTGCAATTAAACATATGTAAATTTATACATAAACATAGGAGGTAAGCTCCAAATCATGTGGCTAATTAATTCAACCATTTAGTCAATTATGAATATATGCAATTTTAATGTAAAATGGGATTTTCATTTACTAATCACATATACATATACATGTACAAAGATATAGGCAAGTGTGTGTTGTTGTTAAACCAAAGAAGTGAGGTAATCAAACGACCACCTTGGGACTAAATAAAGCCTCATATTCCCGGGATGTCCAGACTATACACTTGCTTTTTTTGGACACACATGGATGTATACATGAATGAGGGAAAGAAAATCATGCAAAGATTGTATATTTTGTTTGATTGAATCATTTATATATATGAATTAAAGCTCTATCTAAATTCTAATGTTCAAAAACATAAGAATGAAATCAAATGTGTACGAGTCATTGTTAAACTAGGGAAGTGAGGTAATCAAACAACCTCCTTAGGGCTAGCTAAAGCCTCATGTTCCCAGGATCTCCAGACTATATACCCATTACCATTCAATCTTATATAAATCAACACATGAATAAAGGAAATAGAACTCAACATTCATAAACTTAAGCTATAAGCACATGCATTTCTTATGTATTTATAACTGGCATCAAAACACATATTATTATTCATTTAAAAGCTTTTGAAAAATACATTTGGATTTAATAGTGATAATAGCCACGCATAAATTAAATCAACATGTGCATGCTTACATAAAGGAAATCCATTTTATTTTACTTAATTTTGAAAAGATGGATGCATGAATTCAAATAACATACCAAGCTTAACATGATTGGAAAGAGAACAATCAAATATTAGCATGTGATTCATTCAACCAAACTAGTTCTTAAGAAAAAATCAAATCAAATAAGATTATTTAAAGCAAAACAAAGATTCTTTATTAGTTAAGTTTTGGATTTGATTTGATTTAAAGAGGATAAGAGAAATCATCACTTGCTATTTTAAACCCATTCCCACATTAATGATTTGATTTAATTTAAGGAAATGTAATTAAGTTGATTTTGTGGGTAAATTTAACGAAATGTAATTAAATCAAATATTAGCATGTTAATTAAGTTCATTTTTAAGTTTTAATTTTAGTTTAGGTTTAGATTTTTTTATTTTATTTTATTTTATTTAGTTTAGGTTTAGGTTTAGTTTATTTTAGGTTTAGGTTTAGGTTTTATTTACTTTAGTTTAGTTTATTTTAGTTTAGGCTAATGTTTATTTTATTTTATTTATTTTAGGTTTAGGTTTTTTTAGTTTAGGGTTTAGGTTTTTATTTTATTTTATTTTTTTATTTTACTTAGGTTTAAGTTTTTTTTTTATTTTATTTTTAGGTTTTATTTAGTTTAGGTTTAGCTTTTTAGGTTTTTAAGGTTTAAGGTTTAGGGTATAGGGTTAGTTTAGGGTTTAGGGTTTAGCGCTGTAAGTTTAGGGTTTAAGGATAAGGGTTAGTTTTAGGGTTTAGGTTTTTTTGAAAAAAAAATTATTTAAGTAAACTAATAGGTTTAGGTTTATTTAGTTTATTTAGCTTCTTTTTTTATTTATTTTATATTATATTATTTATTATTTTTATTTAGTTTGGTTTATTTATTTTAGTTTTATTTATTTTATTTTAGGTTTTTTATTTTAGTTTATTTTTTAGGTTTAGTTTTTCGTTTATGTTTATTTTTTAGTTTAGTTTTATTTTTAATTTATTTTTTAGGTTTAGGTTTTATTTTTTATTTTTAGGTTTTGGTTTTGGTTTAGGTTAGGTGTTTAAGGTTTAGGTTTAGAGCTTATGGTTAGGGTTTTTTTATTTTTTATTTTTTTATTTTTTATTTTTTAAATTAATTATGCTAGTAGGTTTAGGTTTATTTAGTTTATTTTTTATTTATTTTAGTTTATTTTATTTTTTTTATTTTTATTTAGTTTAGTTTATTTATTTTAGCTTTATTTATTTTAGTTTTAGTGATTTATTTTAGTTTATTTTTTAGGTTCAGGATTAGGTTTAGGTTTATTTTTTATGTAGTTTTATTTTTATTTTATTTTTTAAGTTTAGGTTTAAATTTTTTTTTTAGGATTAGGCTTAGGTTTTTATTTTATTTTTTTAGGTTTATGTTTTAGGTTTTTATTTTAGGTTTAATTTTAGGTTTTATTTTTTTTAGTTTAGGTTTAGGTTTATTTTTAGTTTATTTTATTTTATTTAGTTTAGGTTTAGGTTTTCTTTATTTAATTAGTTTATTTTAGTTTAGGTTTAGGTTTATTTTATGTTGCTTATTTTATTTTTAATTTAGGTTTAGTGTTTTTTCTTAGTTTATGGTTTAGGTTTTTTTATTTTTTTTAGGTTTTATTTTTAGGTTTAGCTTTTTATTTAGTTTTCATTTTATTTTTTTAGGTTTATTTCATTTTTATTTTATGTTTAGTTCTTATTTTATTTAGGTATTTTATTCTTAGGTTTGCTTTTTTAGTTTAGTTTAGGTTTTTATTTATTTTATTTTTTTTATTTTATGTATTTTTTAGGTTTTGGTTTAGGTTTTAGTTTAGGTTTTTATTTTATTTTATTTTCATATTTTATTTAGGTTTAAGTTAAATTTATTTGTTTTATTTTAGGTTTTATTTAGTTTAAGTTTAGGTTTTTAGGATTTTAGGGTTTAGGGTTTAGGGTTTAGGGTTGGGGTTTACGGTTTGGGGTTTAGGGTCTAGGGTTGTAGGTTTTATGATTTAGGGTTTTGGGTTTTGGGTTTAGGGTTTAGGGTTTTAAGGTTTAGGGTTTAGAGTTTAGGGTTTAGGGTTAAGGTTTAGGGTTTAGGGTTTAGGGTTTAGTGTTTAGGCTTTATAATTTAGGGTTAACCTAGGGTTTAGAGTTAGATTATGGTTTAGGGTTTAGGGTTTACGGTTAGTTAGGGTTTAAGGTTTTAAGGTTTAAGGTTTTAAGGTTTAGGGTTTAGGGTTTAGGGTTTAGGGTTAGGTTTAAGGTTAGTTAGAGATTTAGTTTAGTTTGTTTAGGTTTAGGAGTTTAGGTTTTGATTAGGTTTAGCATTTTTTTAGGGTTTAAGGTTTAGGGTTTGGGGTTTACGGTTTATGGTTTAAAATTTTTTAGGGTTTAGGGTTTAGGGTTTAGGGATTAGAGTTTAGTATTTAGGGTTTAGGGTCTAGGGTTTTAGGGTTTAAGGTTGTAGGTTTATTGTTTAGAGTTTAGGATTTAGAGTTAGTTTTAGGGTTTAAGGTTTATGGTTAGTTTAGGGTTTAGGGTTTGGTGAGCCTTAAGGATTGGGATTTATAAAACTAAAACATAATGCTAAGCAAAAATCTACTAGATAGAAATAGGGAGCCGGGAAGATTGGGATTAGAACAAGTTATTACATTGTTGAAATGAAATTGTTGTTAAAAAAATACTTGTCTTTGCCCTACTAAGATCAAATGTTTAGAGTTTTAGTTGCTAAAGCAAAAAAAAAAAACACAAAATTATAATTGAGTACATGAAAAAATTTGATGTATTCTTGTTGTCTTCTAAAATTAGAGAAAGATTAAGCTAATGTTGTTTAGGTTTAGACAGACTTGAGCCCTAAACTTAAAAGAGACACTACATAAAATTAATTTGCATGTGCCTTTTTAACAAACTTTAGATTTCAATTAACGTAAAAAATTCTTGCACCTAAAAGAATGTCATCAAATGTAGGAATTATTCCTTCCACCATTATATCAAATTGAAATGAATAAATCTAAATGAATTGGCACTACTACCAATAAATGAAAAATAAAAAAGATGATAGATGCTATGTTGGGATCCAAAATCTCTCTTAAATCATATTTTATATGTCAGCAAAAAATCTATGAGTGTCTTAAATCTCCCATAACATCATGTCACCTATTTCTAAGAATTGACTTAGGAGTTTTACTTGAGCTTTCTTCCTTTTGTGTTGAAGTGAATTATTCATTACATTATGTTGCCGCGTTGAGACTCAAAGTAGGAGAGATATAGTTTTGGAAATCCCTGTGCAGAGATTTTGAGTTTAAATTATTCTAGTTATGCACTACTTATCAATAGATTTTTTCAAATACAATCACTATTGTAAAAATCTCATTCATCAATACTTCGCATCAAGTCTCCCTAATTCGCCAACATCTCGAGCACAGTCTCAAAGCATTGAAATCCTACTAAAGAGAGCTTTTTAAAGCACAGATTTAGCTTCTTGACATATCTGCTAAATAGAAAGAGCTGCAGTTTAGAAGACAATATTGATTAGAGAAGAGTTCTATTATTAGATAGGTTATCTCTTCTATAGATGAGGATTGCTCATAGATCATCATTTAGGTGTCCGAACATAAGTAAATTCTTTCTTCATTTGTCAACGAAGAGGAAGCTACCCTTTAGCATTTCTATGAAACTTGAGAGAGGAGGTCTACTATGGCATATAAAGCTCATACAATTTTTATCTATATTAGAGAAATTCAGGCTAATCATTTGTAGCCATAATCTCTTTTATTTTATTTAGATTTAGGTACTTAGATTTTTTTTGGGTTTAGGGTTTAGGGTTTAGGGTTTAGGGTTTAGGGTTTAGGGTTTAGGGTTTAGAGTTGTATGTTTTATGATTTAGGGTTTAGGATTTCGTATTTTAAGGTTTAGAGTTTTAGGGTTTATGGTTTAGGGTTTAGGGTTTAGTGTTTAATTTTAAGAAAGGTTTTGGGTTTAGGGGTTTAGGGTTAGGCTAACAGGTTTAGGGTTAGCAGGTTTAGGTTGGTTATAGTTTAGGGTTTAGGGTTTAGGATTTTTAAGGGTTTAGGGTTTAGGATTTTTAAGGGTTTAGGGTTAGTTTATGGTTTAGGGTTTAGAGTTTTTTAGGATTTAAGGTTTAGGGTTTAGGGTTTAGGGTTTAAGGTTTAAGCTTTAAGGTATAGGGTTTAGGGTTTTAGGATTTAGGATTTAGGGTTTATGGATTAGGGTTAAGGTTAGGTTCAGGGTTTAGGGTTTAGGGTTTCGGGTTTCGAGTTTTGGGTTTTGGGTTTAGGGTTAGTTTAAGGATTATGGTTTTTTAGGATTTAGGGTTTAGGGTTTGGTGAACCTTGAAGATCATGATTTATAAAACTATAACATACTTCTAAACAAAAATCTACTAGAAAGAAATAGAGAGCCAAGAATATTGGGATTAGAACAAGTTATTACATGATTAAAATGAAATTGTTGTTAAAAAAAATGCTTGTCTTTATCCTACTAAGATCAATTGTTTATAGTTTTACTTGAAAATGCAAAAAACTAAAATTATAAATGAGTACATGAATGAATTTGAAGTATTCTTGCTATCTTCTAAAATTAAGAAAAGATTAAGCTAATTTTGTTTAGGTTTAGATCTACTTGTGCCCTAAACTTAAAAGAGACACTACATAAAATTAATTTGCATGTTGCATTTCAACAAACTTTAGATTTCAAATAACATCAAAAATTCTTGTACCTAAAAAATGTCATCAAATGTTGGAATTATTCTTTCCAGCATTAAATAAAATTAAAATGAATACATCTAAATGAAGTAACACCACTACCAATAAAAGAAAAATAGAAAAGATGATAGATACAATGTTGGGATCCAAAATCTCTCTTAAATCATATTTTAGATGTCAACAAAAAAAATCTGTGAGTGTCCTAGACCTCTCACAACACTATGCCACCTATTTCTAAGCATTGACTTAGGGGTTTTACTTGAGCTTTCTTGCTTTTGTGTTGAAGCGAATTATTTGTTACATTATGTTGTCGCATTGAGTCTCAAAGTAGGAGAGCTATAGTTTTGGAAATTGCTGTGAAGAGATATTGAGCTCGAATTATTCTAGTTACGCACTACTTATCAAGAGATTTCGTCAGATACAATCACTATTGTAAAAAATCTCATTCAGTAATACTTTGCATCAAGTCTCCCTAATTCCCCAACATCATGAGCATAGTCTCAAAGCATTGAAATCCTTCTATAGAGAGCTTTTCAAAGCACAGATTTAGCTCCTTAACATATCTGCTAAATTGAAAGAGTTGCAATTCAGAAGGCAATATCAATTAGAGAGGAGTTCTATTATTAGATAGGTTATCTCATCTATAGAAGAGGATTTCTCATAGTTCGTCACTTAGGTGTCTGAACTTAAGTATATTCTTTCTTCATTTGTCCACAAATAGAAAGTTACCCTTTGGCATCTCTATGAAACTTGAGAGAGGTGGTCTACTATGGAATATAAAGCTCATACAATTTTTATGTATATTAGGGAAATTTAGGGTAATCATTTGTAGACAAAAGCTCTTTTATTTTGTTTAAGTTTAGGTTTTTAGGTTTTTTGGGTTTAGGGTTTAGGGTTTGGGTTTGGGGTTTAGGGTTTAGGGTTTAGGGTTTAGGGTTTAGGGTTGTATGTTTTACGACTTAAGGTTTAGGATTTAGGGTTTTAGTGGTTAGAGTTTAGGGTTAGTTGGTTTAGGGATTAGTGTTTAGGCTTTAAGGTTTAGGGTTTTTAGGGTTTTATGGTTTAGGGTTTAGGGTTTTTTAGGGTTTAGGGTTAGTTTAGTGTTTAGGGTTTTTTAGGGTTTAGGGTTAGTTTAGTGTTTAGGGTTTAGGGTTTTAGGGTTTAAGGTTTAGGGTTTAGGGATTAAGGTTTAGGGTTTAGGGTTAATTTAGGGTTTAGGGTTTATTAGGGTTTAGGGTTTATGGTGTAGGTTCTAAGGTTTAGGGTTTTTGGTTTTGGGTTTATGGTTTAGGATTTAGGGTTTTAGGGTTTTAGGGTTTATAAATTAGGGTTGATGGTTTAGGGGTAGTCTACTAAACACATAGTAGGACTAGCCAACGAAAGGGATGCCTTTCAGTATGCAGCAGTTGTACTAGGAAGAAAGCTTAGTAGACTTATATCCGCCAAAGTAGAGACTAGTTGTTGGGGTAATCTATTGGCAAAGCAACAGATTGAACTCAACCTATGGCTGACTATTGAGTGAATGCCACTGGGGAACTTAGTTCAACTCAAAGGTAGTCAAGGTTAATTACATTTTTTAGATTTGTTTTGATGGATTTTGTTAGTTTGCGATGGATCATACTGAGAAAGAGCTTATATCAGCCTAGACCTACCTTAGATTTACTGAACCAAAGGAAATAGCTTCCCAGCCTATGGGAGAACTATCTAAGCAAAGGAGTACATTTTGGTTTGCAATGATCAAATGGAAGGAAGAAAGCTTGGGGACTCGCATCTTCCACTACAAAAGGCCACTGTGGTGATCGGTTGCTTTGGGCAACAAACTAAACCCGACAGGTCGCCTGTCGATTTATACCATGCTAAAAGAATGAAGAATGTCTTTTACATCTTCTAAAGTGACATGACTACCGAGGTAACCTACTGGTAATAAAATAGATTGAACCCGACTTAAGGGTGACTACGGAGTGCCAACCTGGGGACTTATCTCAACTCAAGTAGCCAGGCAATTCCTATTGGGAGTTCTGCTTACACTGCCCTAAAGATAGGATGCCTGCATGGCAAAAGAAGCCCTTTGGAGTCTTTAATTCCTAATCCACAAGCAAATTAATTTTGTTTATTTTGTTTAGTTTGTTAATTGTGGACCCTGTTAGTTTGCGAGGGATCAAATTGAGAAGGAGCTTATATCAATATAGACTTATCTCAGATTTACTAAACCAAGGGAGAATCTGTGCATCCGCTGAATAAATTCTCTAACCATGGGGGTGGCTACTTGGAAAGGAGGATTGTCCAATCCAAAACTAACCTGCATAGTGTCTAAATGGGGTCACAATGTACGTGATCCGAATAGAGTGCCCGCAGGGGATGGGGTCACTAAGGGCTTAATCCAAAACCTTGGAGAAAATGACATGGCTAGTCATATATCCAATAGGTATTCGGTGGCTAGTTCAAGGAGAAACCACGGGGACTTACATCTGCCAAGAGTAATGTATCCACCGGGTGAGTCATTGTCAGCATAGCAAACATCAACCAACCTAAGGTGCCTGTTGATTTCCAACAATCAGCCTAGGAAGAAAGATCAGGGACTCACATCCTCCTATAGTGAAACTAATTACTGGGATAATCTGTCTTCAGCTCGATAAGTGACATTTGACCTCGAGTAACTACTGAGTGAATGCCACTAGGGGACTTACATCGACTCAAACATAGTCAAGAGGAAAGGAGCCTCTGGGGGACTTATCCTAAACCTCAAACATACTCGACCTAGTTAGATCATGATGATTAGCTCAAGAAGAAATCATGGGGACTCACATCTTCTTAAACAAGATCAACACGAGGTAGCTTACTGGCTAGGCAGTGAAGTCTACCACACTAATAAAGTGTTCATTAGTTTGCAATGGTCCAGTTAGGAAGAAAGCATAGGGAATCACATCCTCCAACAAGTGACCACTAGGGTGACATACTAGCGAGGTAGTATGTACACCCATAGATAACTAATGAGAGTGTCATGTGGCTCCCACATCAAATAGCTCGAGGCAAAAGATTTGTGTTTGTTTTTTTGCATGTGTAAAAGGGAATAGGATGCCTCTGGGGGACTCTTACACCTACCTTAAATATGCTTGGGGATTTGATGAAGTGATGCCATAGATGGAAAATAGGATTCCCACTAAGAAGGATGTTGCTTGGATTCTCATACACCAAACTTAGTTATGCTAATCAAAATAAGATGCCTTTTGGGTTCTATCACACCTATTCTAATAGCATCGAGAGATTATGTTTATGTTGTAAAAGAGGGATAGGAAGTCACTTGGGGACTCTTACACCAACCCTAAATACGTCATGGTGGATTCGCAAGACAATCAAATAATGCTTCAAAGGAAGAGAAGATTTTGATGAAATGGAATCAAATTTTTGTTGATTGAAAGAATTATTTTCAAACATGATTTATTTCAGGGGTAATAAATCTTTAGATAGAGCCCATTAATTGGAAGCATCGGGTGTTCCCCTTTAAAATCAATAAGCTAATAAGATCCTCCTTGGTAGGCCATCTTCATAACATGGGGGCCTTCCCAAGTGTGTTCAAAACTTGCCTCCCATCTTTCGAAGGGAAATAATTGGTCTTCTTAGGACTAACACAAGTTTTTTACTCAGAGAGACTTAGTGTGGACCAGCTTGTTGCGACCTTGAATCATTTTGGCCTTATACAACTCCAGGTTCTAGCACGTCGATAGGTGACTCTCCTCCAAACCTTTAAGCTCTTCTAACTGCAACTTCGTATTCTGCTCTGTAGTGATCTTGCTACCCAATGCTATCCTTAGTGATAAGAGTTGAACTTTTAAAGGTAGAACAACTTTGGACCCATATACTAAGGAAAATGGGGTAGATTTAGTTGGAGTTCAGTAAGTGCGACAGTCAACCCAAAAGGCTTCAACCAACTACTCATTCCATTATCATTCGTTGTCATCAAGAATCTTATTCAATATTTGGATGAGAGTTTTGTTGAATGCTTCTACTAAGCCATTTGCTCTGGGGTAGTAGATGGTGGAGTATCTCTAATCTATATCGTGTCTTCTGGCAAAGCTGTTGATCTTGGTGCTTTTGAATGTACTACCATTATCGAATATAATTCATTGAGGCACCCCAAACTTATATATGATATGGTTCCTGAAAAATTAAAGCACATGATGAGATGTGACCTCTCTTAGTGGGATGGCTTTCACCCACTTGGAAAAGTAGTCAGTGGCAGCTAAGATGAACCGATAACCTTTGGAAGAAGGAGGATCAATCGGAACCATAATGTCGGTACCCCAACACTCAATTGGTCATAAGGCCAATGTAGGGTATAGAATATTGGGTGGTTGGTGGAGGACCACACCGCGTACCTGACACTGATGGAATCTCCTAGCTCTATCCATACAGTCTGTAATCATTGAAGGCCAGTAGTATCGTAGTCTCTTGATCTTCGGACAGGATTGATGTGCTCCACATAGACTTGAATATACCTCGGTTACAATGCCACAGGCTTCATGTTTGTCTAAATAGCATAAGTACATCTGGTCGAAGGATCGGTGGTACAAGATGCCATCAACGAGAGCTCTCTATTTCACCTGATGATCTTGTGACTTTTCTTGAGATAGTTTACTGGTGTTCAAATAGTCTATAAATGGTTGCCTCCAATCCAGCTCCTTGTCCTTATAGGCAATGGTAACTTTCCCTTCAAGAGAAAGTCTCTCGATGAGTTCAACATCAATAAGGGATAGGATTTGTCTATTTTGGACCCTTATTAAAATGGACTCATCTTCCAAACATGCTAAATCTTTGGCAAGTTTGGCCAAAGCATCTACTACTACGTTCACTACTCAGGAAACCTTGTAAATCATGACTTCAAGAATTTGGGCCAACAACTTCATAGTATATTTGTGGTATTGATGAAGCTTGGGTTTGAGAACTTTGTAGGACCCGAGAATCTAATTGATGATCAATTAAGAATCCCCAAAGATGTTGATTCTCTTGACATTGATAGTGATGGCTAACTCTAGACTGATAATCAAAGCCTCATACTTGGCTTTGTTATTGGTACAGGGGTTGGAAAGATAGTATGAGAATCTCATCACATCATGGTATGGAGTTAAGAGAACTATTCCTGCCCCTGCCTTTCCTGGAAGAGTAGATCGTGGTGCTTCCCCTTTGTGAAAAGAAGCTACACCATCAAAATACTTCTCCCATCGATGGTTGCCAGCCTCCCCTAAGTTCATGATTTATTCATCATGGAGATTGTCACTAAGCAGAGAATCAGTAGGAAGTGGGTGTGCTGCTAAGAAATCTGCTAGTGTCTCTCCTTTTATTGCACAGAGGGGTATGAATGTGATTTCAAACTGCAAGAGGATCATGGACCATCATGCAAAAAGTTTGAATAGTGTTGGCCGTGTCATGAGGTACTATAGTGGATTTATTCTAGAGATCAAGTTCACCTTGTGAGAAAGCATATAATTTCGTAGCTTTTGGGAAGGAAAGATCAAAGCAAGGCAATATTTCTCAATAGGTGGATAGTTTGCTTCAGCAGGAATCACACGATCGTTGAGGTAGTAGAGAGAGTTCTCCTTCCCTTCATTATTGGCTTGGGCCAACAAAGCATCGAGAGAGTCATCCAATACAGCAGTGTAGAGGATGAGTGGTTTGCTTGAGATAGGGGCTTCAAGAACTGGCGGCTTCACCAAATACTGCTTGAGATCTTCAATGGCATGCTGACACTTGTAATCCCACTTAAAATTGGCATCCTTTTTTACAAGTGTAGAAAATGGATTTCATCTCCCCGATAGGTTGGAGATAAGGTGTCTTAGATACGCCAGCCATCCTTGGAAAGATCTGAGTTGAGTTAAACTCTTAGAAGGTGATATTTCTAAAATAGCTTTGATCTTTTCTAGATCTATTTATATTACGCATTATGGGACAACAAACTCAAGGAATTTCTCTGAAGCTACTCTAAATGCACACTTTAGGGGATTTATTTTGAGGTTATATTATCTTAATAATTTGAAAACTACTCTCAAGTCAAAGAGATGTTCTTCTTTTTCTCTGCTCTTGACTACTAGATCATCAACGTAGCACTCAACCTAATGTTGGATGAGTTCATTGAAGATCTGAGTCATGGCCCGTTGGTATGTAGCACCAGCATTTTTAAGGTCGAATGCATGATGCTATAATAGAAGATTCTGATCAGGGTTTGAAAAGAAGTGTTTCTTTCATCTTCAGGAGACATCTTAATTTTGTTGTAGCCAGATGACCCATCCATGAATGAGAAAATGGCATGAGATGAGGTGATGTCCACCATTAATTCTGGTATAAGAAGAAGAAACTCATCCTTAGGACATGCCTTATTTAAGTCCCTAAAATCAACGCACATATGAATTTGGCCATTCTTCTTCTTAACTAGGATGACACTGGCTAACCAGGTAGGATATTTTTCTTCCCTGATGAAACCAGCATCGATCAATTTCTTGACTTAAAAAATTACCTATTGTTCTATTTCTAATCGCATGCATCTAGGAGCTTGCTTAGTAGATGTAGAGTTAAGATCTATTGCAAGCTTGTGGACTGCTATGTTAGGAGATAATCCCAGCATCTCTTCATAACTCCATGCAAAGTAGTCTTTAAACTCAGTCAATAGCCTAACTAAGTCATTGGTTTCTTCTTCATTCAATAATGAACTAATGTACGTCAAGCGTGAATTTTCTTATATCTCGAGGTTGATTTCTTTAAGCTCGTCGATTGTTGAATGAATCTCCTCTTCAAATTTTGGTGGTGCCTCTTTGATTTGGGGATCATCTGGATCATCTGAAGTATCTAAACACACATTCTCATAAGAGTTGGGGGTGTGTGAAAAGAACCTATCAGATTCTAAATGATTGGAAACAACTAAGCAGTAATCATTATCATCGACTAGACCCACTATACCGAATCTTAGTCCTACTCTTGATTGTGCTTCCATGCCTATATTGTTCCATAGCCTTTCAAAGTACTCTGACCTATTCCTGGACCATGTATGAGGAACCAAACCTTTCTATATAATATTATGAACACAAGGCGAGTAAAAGTCAAATGGTAATTCTATTAATTCTTTAAATTTATCCTTCTCAAGTTCTACATCAACTTTAAGACTTGAGGATGATGATCACAAAAAGAATCTTTTTAGCTTCATATCATTAGAAGACTTAAGGACTTCCTTAACTACTAAACCTTCAACTTTTTGAGATGAAATTGTGGTTAGAGTTAAGGTTCCCAGCTGCTGCCTAATGTTTCACATAAACCTGATTTGAATACTTTGCTTTGTCTGGAGGCCCGATCTTCATCTCTATCTGGATTGAAAGTCACCTTCAATGAAACCTGTTGAGAGGGATTGGCTGGTATACTAATCACATTAGACTCATCCTCCGAGCTGGATTCTAAGTCTATATGAATATTAGGGGTACTCCTATGGACTGGAACATAAAATTTATTGGTTGATGGACAACCAGGGGGTCTTCCACCTCTCGAACAGCCTCTGTTTCTACCTCTGCCTCTGCCTGGTGGAGGTTGAGTCATCCTACCCACATGTCCATATGATAGAATGAATTGTGGGTGGAATGTGATATGCATATCTACTTCTTCCTCAATTCCCTTTTCTTGTTCAGTTGGATTTTCATTTTTCTTTTCCTTTTCTTTTGCCTTTTCTTTTTCATCATTTTCTTTTTTTTTTAAATTTGAGTTTTGTCCAAGTTCATGAGAAATTGTGTTTTGAGGAAGATAGTAGGTCACATCCTCATAAATCATAACCTCTCTAACTAAATATGGCTTTTCATCTCAATTGACATGGTATTCAATTCCATCTTTTTTGAACTTGATGCACTGATCGAGGGAGGATGGAATTATCTTATTCTGATGTATCCAAGGCATAACGAGAAAAGCAGTGAATGAAGTATTCAAATCAATGATGTAAAACTTAGCTTCAGTCTTCCCGTGAGCTATCTCCAAAGGTAACACTATGGCACCTAAAACCTGCTCACCTTGTTCATTGAATCTTTTCAACGTGATCCAATCTCCTCAGAGTGTGTAGATGTCAATCCTTAAATAGGCGAGGGTCTTTAGAAGCATAATGTTCATAGATGCACTTGGATCAATGAGAACTCTGGCAAGTCTGAACCTATCCATGTCAACTGTGATGTAGAGGGGACAGTTGTGCTCCAAGTCCCCTAGAAAATGGTCTACATCTGTGAAGGTGATCCCCTAAGCTTCTTTTGTGTAATGTGCCTCCTCATCTATAGTGGTCAGCAGAGCTAAGAATATTTTAGGATCAGGGAGAGCCTTGATTAATGATTCCCTCATCTCTTTGGATAAGATAAGGGAATCATATATGCTTAGCTTAGATGGCAACTTACTTAGATGAGGGAGGACATTGTAGTCCATCTTGAGCTAATCCTCCATAAGCATATCCATGGGTGGAGCATCCTGTGGAGGGCTTCTCAATCCTCTGTACCAATGACTTATTTCCCTCTATCTTGAGGTGCTGCCTTAAGAGGTAGAACCTTTCCACTACGGAGGTTGTCTTTAGTGATCTCTTGTGGTAGGGTAATGGAAGATTCTACCTGCACATCAGGCTCACTTACAGCTTCTTCTATGGGACCCACAGAATTGGGTGAATCCAAGTCTATCTTAAGAGGTGAACTTGTAGTATTCAGAGTAGGAAAGTTTAACTCCAAATTAGATAAAGGAAGATTAGAATTATTGTAGTTAGTTTGACTTGAAGAGTTATCATTAAGAATAGAATTAGATAATCCATCAGAAGTGACATAGATGTAATTCAAGCTAACTTTATTCTTTAATTTTTTGGATTTGATTGGAGGTACAAAGTAGAAATCAAGTAAAGTAAGTGGGGTAAGGGATTTTATGCCTTATCCATCGATACAAGAGTTTTACTAGTAGAAGAAGAAGAACTAGCTGAAGTAGAGGAGGTCGCCAATGTGTAATAGTGATCAAGGTTGGACTCATCGGGTTGCTACTAGTTATCCCAGGACACAAGTCGCTAAGCTCCCTTTTCCCTGAGTTGGCACTGGAAACTTGTAAACCTTCCTTGATGTTGGAGATTTGAGCTGACTTAAGCACATGCAAAGAAATTTTCTTGATCTTCTATATGATCTTTTTAGAGGTTTTGGATAAAGAGATATCCCAACCTTCATTGGTTTTGGAAGGATCACATGTATCCCTAAGGATTATGCTAATGGAACTGGATGGTTGTTCCATAAGGTATTTATTTAGGTTAACTACAGCATCGATCTTGAAGCTATGTTCAAGCTAGTCCTTAAATGTGAAGCAATCCTCCAAAACATGGCCTATCATATGGTGGTATGGGCAAAAGTTCGGATCATGAATTTTGCTTGCTTCCTCCAATTTCCTAAGCTTCGGTAGCTAAAAATCAAGCTTCTTTAAGAGATTCTTAAAGATCTTCTTGATTACCTCCCTCTTAAATGAATAAGGTTTATTAGGCTTATCTAAAAGAGTAGGTGGACCATAGCTACTGTCATGTATGTGTGCCATTTTTTGGTATATGAGAGGTGATGGGCCATGGAGGCTACTATGGAGGCTGATAGGGATTTCTCGGTGGTGGTAAAGGAGGTGGAAGTGAAGACTACTTAGGTCGTGGTCTCTCAGACTAATCTCTAGTTGGTTTCTTCCCCTTATCTATCACTATCACTACTCTCGGATTCTTCTCATAGACCTTATGTGGCTTTTCCTTGGGCAACAGGTCTTGAAAAGGCAACTGTTTGACCTCTCCTTATAGACTAACTGCCTTGTTGATTAGCTTCTCAAATGCTTTGATAATGAAGCCCTTAAGCATGAAGGAGACCGGGCCATGGATATTCTTTAGAAGAATCTAAATGGCATGTTGCTCAGACAGCTAGGGCTCACATTTCATACTCAGGTTATGCCATCAGTGAATATAGTCAACAAGGGACTCACTTGGGTGTTGTTGTGCTACAACGAGATCACCTACAGTGACCCTTTGTTGAGCTCCAGCAAACTTCTTGATAAAGAGTTGCTCCAACTCAATAAATGTCTTTACTGAATCGTCAGAAAGTTCAACATATCAATCGAAAGCAATCCCTGCTAGGCTACTAATAAAGAGGCAAAATAGCAAAGCATCGCTACCACTGGCATTGCAATAACTGGCCCTGAAGTGTGTAATATATTGCCTTAGGTTTTCACTGCCATCAGAGCTTTTGAAGGAAGGTGGCATGAAACCCTTGGGATATTGGATTGCATGGAATTCCTCTGGGTAGGGTCAACCCTTTCCGAAAATTAGAATTGATGATCCTCCCTGGGCTTGGGCCAACGCTTCCTTCACTTGCTGCTTAACCATGGATCTGATGTCTTTCTCATGTATGGAGGTACTTTCCACTACCTTCTTATACATGCTAGTGTTCCTCAAACAAGGTCTTGGTCGGTCTACATGCATTAACTCTGGCTAACTAATATCAACTATAGTAGGATGAACTACTGGGGCTTGTTTCTGAAGTGTTGAAATTACTACCAAAAAGACCTCAAACTACCTCACCATACTATCTATCTATTCATCTTTCAGCTTTAACAGATATCGGAGGTGTTGGGCTGATTGGGTTGTGTTTTCTTGATCAATCTCATCACCTTCCATGGCTCGCCGGGAGGGACCATACATCACTAAATCTCCCAACAAATCATCTTTGTTAGGATCGAAGATGATCTTCTCCTCATCTGACCAGTTATACCCCAGAGTTTCCTTCTTCTCTATAAAATAATATGCTACTATCTCCTTGAGAGAACTATCAATCTAAATAGGAATAAATAATTTTGGCTGACTGGTGTGATCATTGTCATGTATTGAGAGGCACCAGACCTCCCCTGCTACAGGAGAATCAATCCTATAAGGGTTGTACTCACTAGAAGAGACACACTCCTGACTGTCACTAGCTCTAAAAGGGGTGACACTCTTAGGAGGTTCTACTATCATGCAACCTCCTCTCTACCATCTCCATGTCCATCTGGTGGTGTTGGTGAAGGGATGACTACTATGCTCGATACCTCCACACCACAAGGCGGTCAAGTAGGAGACCTCAAAGAGGTAGTGCAGAGAGGATCCTCATCTAGCTAGATCACCAATGGGGTATGCTTCTCCCAAGATATGGCCTTCCTAGCCTTCTATGGGACTGGAGATGCTGTGATGTGAACAGGTGACAACGGACAAAAGGGTAGAGCAATCTGGAGGAGACACCACCAACTTTCTATGAATAGGAACTATCCTCCGTGATCCTGTAAGATGCTATCGGCAGTAAAAGGCGCGAAAAAAATTGATGAGTGTAATTGAATCACACTAAACCTCTGCCTCTCCCAACTGGTGATATGAACAGATGTGTGGACCTCTCTAGCCCTCTCCCATCGAAGATGTTTCCCCACACTGAGGGTGATGAAAGATCTTAAATTAAATTGAGCTCAACTCGAGCCAGAACTCGCCAACCTGTAAGATCGATGAGATCGGCACCTCTCCTCAGTAACTAAGGGTGCCGAACCAAAGTATGAATCCTCCTAGTATCCCAGTCAACCTGAGAGATGAAACTGCTAAACGCATGGTGATCAAAGTAGTTATCTCCTCTACAATTGATCACTCCATCTCTCCTCATGTATGTGTCTGATCATGCAATTTTTTCTCCTCTCAGATGATGAGTGAGGACTAGACCCAACCTCCAAGGCTAGGGAGGCAATCTCTAGGATCAGAGGAGCCTTACCCTTAGATGGTGTCAAAGAGTGGGTGCTAGCCCTTACTAGGGCAACATGGGAAATCATGGGGCATGCAGGCACTGTCACTATCACTGCTAAAACTGGTGGGACTACCACTACTTTCCTCTTTAATAATGAGATGTCAATAGGGGATTGATTTGACCGCCACCACCCTGACAGTGAGGGTGAGTGCCTTCACAGGTGATCTTTACACCTTCAAATCCTCTACCAAAATGGATAAGGTGGGCATGATCAGCTAGGGGGATATTGGTCTGATCTAAGGCCAAGTCCATGTCGTGTGGGAAAGTGAACACAAACTTTTGTGAACTCCATTTTAATCAATCAAAATTGAAAAATCAGAATCAGAATCGATGATGCTAAGAATTTACAATATAGGAAATGAGCTTGGATCAGATTTTTGTTTTTGTTGATTTTAGAATTTAAATTTAAAATTTGAACCCACATCAACATCTTGGAAGTGTTAAGTGGGGTTGAAATGGTTTAGAGAAGATTTAGAAATTTGATTGGAAAGAGGAATTTTTGAATATAAATCAAATTTCAACAAATTTGGGTATGTTGAAAAGTGGATTCAAATATTTTTAAAAAGATGCTTCCATAGGTTTATGTTTGAAATTCAATTTTGATTTGAGGACCCTTTCCTTTAACAAATTTGGGTATGTTAAAGTAAAGGTCAATTGGTTTTGTTTTTGATTTGGTATTTTGGAATTTTACTCACTTAGAAAATTTGGGTATGCTAAGTGAAGTGTTTGAAAATAATTATTTCTTTTTGTGGATTGTTGTTGATTTTTCAAAATTAAAATTCCCACTTAGCAAATTTAGGTGTGCTAAGTGAGGAACCCAAGTGTGGTTTTCTGAAAGATTTTTAAAAATAGGATTCTTAGCAAATTTCAATATGCTAAGAAAATCCTAAAGTGTTTCATTTGTTTTGGATATTTTGATTTTTTGCAAAAGTAGGATCCTTAGCAAATTTAGGCTTGCTAAGGAAATCCTAATATGTTTCCTTTTGGTTTTGATTTATTTTTGATTGAAAGTAGAGACTTTACTTTAGCAAATATAGTATGCTAAAGATGAAGTTCCCCTTAGTTTTGTGAAATGGAAATTTCACTTAGGAAATTTGAGTATGCTAAATGAAATTACAAAAGAAGTGTTTAAAAATTTTATGATTTGGTTTTTTTTTGAAAATGGAAACTTTTCTTTAGAAAACTTGGTATGCTAAAGAGTGAAGTTCCAAAAAGTGCTTTTTTTGGAAATTTTTATGAAGTGAATTTTATTTAGAAAATTTGAATATTCTAAATGAAATTCCAAAGGTGTTTCAAATTTTTGATTTGAATTTTAAAAAAGGGAGACTTCATTTTAGGAAATGAGGTATGCTAGAATGGAGTTCCGAATGTGTTTGAAAAAATTTTTGGTTTTGAATTTGGAGTTTTCACTTAGCAAATTTGAGTATGCTAAATGAAGTTCCAAATGTGTTTGAAAAGTTTTTGGTTTTGAATCTCGAGACTTCACTTAGCAAATTTGAGTATGCTAAATGAAGTTCCAAATGTGTTTGAAATTTTTTTGGTTTTGAATTTGGAGACTTCACTTAGCAAATTTGAGTATGCTAAATGAAGTTCCAAATTTGTTTGAAAATTTTTTGGTTTTGAATTTGGAGACTTTACTTAGAAAATTTGAGCATACTAAATGAAGTTCCAAATGTGTTTGAAATTTTTTTTTGTTTTGAATTTGGAGACTTCACTTAGCAAATTTGAGTATGCTAAATGAAGTTCCAAATGTGTTTTAAATATTGAAAATATGATTGTTAAGTTTTGATTTTTGAAAAGAAGACTTCCATCTAACAAACTTGGGTATGTCGGCATGGAAGTCAATCTTATTTTTGCAAAGTGTGAAAATTTTGTTTTATATGTGATTATTTCTTTTTGAATGGGGGAGTTCCTACTAAATCATTTATGGAATATGTTTAAGTGGGATCTCCAAATGATGTTATTTTTATTTGGGAATGAAATCTACATTGAATAAATTTGGGTATATTGAATGAAGATGTTCATATATGCTTCTTCTTTTTTTTTTTGAAAACTTTAGTCTTGTTTGAAAATAAAACATCCAATTCAATAGGTGTGGGTACATTGAATGGCAAGGTTCATGTGTGCTTTTTGAAAGTTTTACTCTCAATTTTGATTCAAATTTTTGAAAAGATATTTGTTCATTTTATTTTAAAATGGAATCTTCATCAAAATGAATTGAGGGAAGATGTTCATTTGTGCATTTGGAAAACATAGTTAGTTTTATTTTGAAGATTCCTACATGTAACAATTATGAGAATTGTTAGATGAGGGTGATTTAAGAACATTTTGTGGAAAATATTTTATTATGTGCATTTTTTGAAAGAGTGCTTTTCTTGAAAATAGAGGTGTTTATAAACAATTTATTTTGTCTTTGTTATTTTAGAATGAATTTAAAGATGTTGGCTAGCCTAACTTAAGAATGAAATAAGCTAACTGCCAACGGAATGAAAGATAGTCTCAAATTCAAACCAAAGAACAAGCCCACTATCGATACCTGAAGATAATAATCATTTACCGAAGATGGAGAGAGGAACTATCCCTAGCAGAGTCCCCAAAAAAATCTGTGGTGAAAATTTTCAAGATGAGATTTCTAAAAGAATAAGATATATACTTCCATATTCACTCTATGCGAGATAAAATGAGGATGGAAATATACATCTTCTTCTCTTTATGCATTTTTGACACCATGTAGATCTGCAGATGTTCTTATTGAGGGTGATCGGGTATGACATTGAGGAGAGGTGTACTATCTCAAAAGATAAGATTCACCACCCTACAATGGACCTAATCACCTCAACAAGACTTCTAAGGATAATGGGTCTGCATATGTACCAAAGATTCTTCCCCTACTTTACATGGAATAGTAAAGTAGAGTTTATTTTAACTCGGGTTCGTTAAATTCCCTACAGGGGCAAGCCCCCATAATTAATTACATCCTAAGGAATGAGATACCTTAGAAATACTCTCAATTAAGGTAAATGATCATTGTCTCTAAATATTTAAATAAGTAGGATGATCAATCGATTAGTTTATTTTAGAATATCAAGTGGGATTGATCAAAGAGAGGGAGTTATTATTGAAGTCAAAAGAAGATAAGTAGGAGATGTCCACGATGCTAGGAAAACCTAGCGAGCATCTAAAACTATCTTATGGTTAGGCTTTACAATTTTGAAATTGATTTAATTTGTTTGAGTTAAATTTTTCATTTGAAATTTAGGGCTTATGATTCTATAACACAAGATTAAGGAAATGCCTAAAAGGTGAAGATTTATGCTTATGGCCCACAAAGGGGTGAAGCAACATGAGAACTTAAATTTAGGGAGCTTTGGTGAGGGCCAAAAGCATAACCTAAATCTAAGGTGAAAGTGGGTATTTAGTTTACCTTCGCAGAAGAGGAACCACCAGATTTCTTGGACTTACAACCGCCTGGGGGTGGCTGCTAACTAACTCCTCCTGCAGTTTTAAATTCTTGTAGGCAAATCATATGCTTTTATGCAAGATAGCTAGCTTATTATTTATTTTGAAAAAGACTAAGTCCTTAAAATCACTCTCTAAAGAGACTAGATCATGTAAAGGTGTGCTTTAAATGACCTAAATCTAATGCAATTCATATTTCATTTTATTTTTATATTTGGATAATTATTTTGACTCAAGCTAATAGGATTCATATGCCTAATGCATGAGAAATGAGATTATTGGCCAAAATTAGTGAGAAGGGAGGATGTGTGTTTCCACCATGGCTCTCAAAGGTCAAGCCAAGTTTCTCTGGCAAAGGTGGAAGCCCTACAATCAAGAGTGAAAACAATATGCATTTGTGCATGATGTTATGAATGAAGTACTCATTCAGCTAAGGGGTTACTAATTCTTTTATCTTAATTTTTAGCCTAAGCTTTGGGTGAGGTTATGAGTTCTTTATTTTTAGTTTTGGATTATTAAATTTAGTAGAAGATATATTTTTACCTAAGACCCTAATCCACATTCAGGCCATATAGAAAGTAAGGAAGAAACTACAAAAAGGGAACCACTTAATGCACAAGCTAAACAAATCATCAATCAATTTATAAAGCTAATCGTAAAAGAATAAGAGCCATTGTGGTTGGGTACCACCATATAAACCTGAAAACAAATTGGGTAGCCGAGCTCTACCCTTATACAACCCGAATTACAAATGAATTGCATACAATTAAGCAAGGAACTCATTATTATGTGGGTTTTCAAGCTTCATTTCTTTATCCTTCTTTTCTTCTTTCTTCTTCTTTTATTCTTTCTTCTTTGGTTCTTCTTTTGGATGGTTGGAAGGTGGATGCTCCAAAAGCTTCACATGGTGCATAAGAAGAGATCTTATGACCAAAGCTTATCCTAATCCCCATAACAATCATTCTAAAGTCCTAATTGCAAAAATTATATGAAAAGGAAAAAGTAAATCTAACTAACACCTGCAAAATAGAGATTAGCTAAACAAATGACACAAATCCAAAGCATGTATATTGGACTTATCTCCCCATGCATGGGTGACTAAGTCCACCTGTCCTATTGGATTATGCATAGGGGTATAAGCACCTGCACAACAAAAGCATTTATAGTTTTATTAATCACAGCGCCCCTTAAGCACAATCCCTTGCACAAGATAATGGTTAGGCTAAGATTGGCCTACAATTCATTCTATGCACATACATACTAACATCTAGATTAAAACATATATAATAAAATAAAAGCAAAACATCAAATCATACACCGTCCTAACCTAAAGCTAGAAGTGGTGACTTAGCCTAATGCGTGTGCTTTAGATGTTTGTGTGGTATGCTTAGCTATGGCTTTAAGTTAGGATTTTCTAAGTGTGCAGAATGTTCAACTTAGAGGTGGGTTTCATTTAAATAATTAATTGTTTTGGGTTGATTTTTATTTTATGTTTTTATTGGGTTCAAGTGAATTCTAGAATTAATTACTAAGTTATAAAGTGACGGAAAGAGAAGAGAACTTCTCTTTCCTTCCCTAACCTAAGTAATTTCTAAAATGGTTTCATGTTTTAGTTTTGTTTACTGAATGTCTTATTATATGTTTTAATTAATCCTAAGTTTAGATGAACTCTAAACAAACTTATTCAAAATGATAGGCATTTTAAGATTAAGTAAAATGACCTAAATTCACAAAACATACATCACTTCATTTCTTTCTGAACATGTATAACATACATATGAATGGGTCCTAAACATATCTATACATACCAATGAAAATATTTAGCACACTTCATTAGGCATGTTAAGTAATTTATTTAAGAAAATTTGAATGTTTATGATGCATGATTTTCATTAAGTAACAAAGGGGTTTCTTATCCAATTTTCACGTGCACATATGAATGTAAGAAAGGCATAAGTGAGTATGATGCCATTGTTAACCAGGGGTGTAAGGTACAAGACCTACTTAGGGCTACTTAATGCCTCACAACCACAGGGTTGTCTAGACGAATATACCACTTTCCTTAAATACTAGCATGTGTACAAAAGAAATGAATGGAAAAGAAAGAATGCAAAAGTTTATGTTGGTTGATTTATTTTTGATTATGCAATTTATATGTACATGTGTAGGTATCCTTCTTAAGTAATAGCATAGTAATAAATAGGATATGGAATTAGGAAAGTGTTAGGTTCTTTTCAAATGAACTATACACTTTGCCAATCCTATTCAAAACTATGCTAAAAGAGAGGAGAAGGAAAGAGCCTACTCTAAGAACATCCTTATATTTTATGCACATGCAAACTTATAAGTAAGATATAAGTAACACACTTTCAATTTTGATAATTGATTTATATATATTTGAAAATAATTTGAATTTAATAGTGATAATAGCCACTCATATTCTTACTTTAGCCAACACATACAATTTGACATAAATGAAACATTTTCATTTTTAAATTTGCTTTTTGAAAAGCATGGATGCATAAAACCATATGACACATATTTAGCATGTTGGGGGAAGAACTAAAGAAATGAAAGCATGTAAACACCTTCACCTTAATGAATTCCTAATGACAATCTTATGAAGTAAGAAAGCTTAAAGTAATTCAAAGTTTATCTAATATGATTTTTTTTATTTTGAATTTGATTTAATTTTTAAAATGTGAGTTGAGTTTACTACTCGTAATCAATTCCCACATGTGTTTGATATTTTTGTTTAATTTTTATCTGATTAAATTTATTTTATATTTTGATTAGGTTAAGGTATGAATTAAGCTTGTTAATTACCCCTTACCTACACTGCCTTAGCATAGTTAATCAAATAATTATGAGCCAATGAGATGACATAAAACCTCACAAGAAATATAAATTTGTAATGCACCTTGGAAGAAAGGGGCCTAATGCAATTTGGCTCATGATTAATAATTAATTAAGTTAAGGGGTTTAACTTAAGTAATTTCAAAACACCCCTCACACATATGAATTGAATTTTGATTTCCTTAATCAAACTTTGGCTCTTGAACACCTAAGCATCTATCCCAAGTAAGTTAATTAAGATTTGGAAAGTTTTAGAATTTTAAGAAATTAATTAAGAGGGTAATTAGTTAATTAACCCTAAATTAAGAGAGGATTAAGAAAGAAAAGGGGATTTAAGGAATAGCTTAGGGGAAATGCCCCAAAATTATTCCCTAAACTTCTTATTCATTGAAACAGACCTTAATCAACTTCAACAAAGGATTAAACCACTAATAAAACCCTTAATTAACCTTAATTACATTAATGGGGTAATTAGAAAATGAATTACCAATTTCCTCAATTAAACCACCAATAAATCCTAAGAGAATTATGGGAGGCAAAAGTCATCCCCAAAATACTCTCAAGAAAATTGAGATTAATCAATGAATTAATAAGGGAGTAATTAGTAGATTAAGATTTCCAATAAAACCTAAATTCAGAGAAAAGAAGTATTCAAAATTAATCAAAATCAATTTTAGAGTATTCTATGTTCAATTATCATTCTAATGCAATTAATTTCATGTTTTTTTTATTTTCTAGGTTGAGATATGAATTTTAGAAGTTTAGGTAATTAATTAGAATTAAATAAACCCTAATTCATTTCTTAATCCATGCCAATGATGAGCGATGCATCCCTTTACACCGATGCTCTCGATTGGCCACTTAAAACGCCCCATCATAGAGGTCGATGCATTTTATTTCACCATCCGACATCAAGGATCTGGATGGTAGATTAAAGCACATCTAATAGTTAAAATTCCATGGGATTAAAATTATTTTCACAAAGCTCCACACCACATTGTGTTTAATGGTCAAAAAATGGCATACCTCATAAGAGGTGATCACCGGTGCTTGATTCCCTTGGAGAAGCTTCGTCTGGTTGAGATGAAGCTTTAGTGAAAGTTTGAGAGGCTGAGGTTGAGTGGATCTTCCTATGGGTCACCTCCTCCTTAGTTTGAGCTCAATTTTGATTGAAATGGATCCCCCCTTGCTTGAAGAACTTGGAAGAGAGCTTAGTCAAGCTCGATTAGGTTCTCTGATGGAGTGTGCAAAGGGAATTGGATGGAGTTTGTGTGTAGAGGAAGTTTGTAATTCAATGGTCCTCCCCTATTTTCAAAGGATGAAAATTGAGAAATGCCAATTTCAATCATCCTCAAAGAAGCTTAGGATCTCTTGCAAATGGCTTATATGACTCTGTAGGCTTCAAGAAAATTTGGCGCTGTTGGAATTGAAGTGAATTAGGGGGAGTATATCTCCCCCAATGGCAATTAGATAGTCGAAGCTTCACTTGCCATTTTGGATTAATTTCCTTGATTTAGAAGGTTGTTTGAGTTGTTAGAGGTGCCATGTGATTCGTATTAGGTCAAGGAGTGGATTAGTGAAGTCCCAATGTGCTCTATTTGAGTGGAGACATGATTCCCCATGTGCAAGCTTTGCTTGGGTAAGTTGGGCTGACCCAAACCCATTGGGTTGGGTGCACCACCTTCCAAAATGTTCACTTGACCTATTAGGAGAGTATCAAGTAGGTATGAAGAGGGTTTGACCAAATTCCAAGTGGAATTGTCCAAAATTTGTTCTATGTCCTAGGGGTAAAATGGTCATTTGGCTAATTTTTGAATTTTTTATATGTTGGGTATGTTGCGTAAATAGCTTTGGCCAATTTTTATTGGATTTGGAGTTCATTTGGTATGGTTTGGCTCATGTTGACCCATATAGGTCAAAATTGGTCAACTTGGGGAAAGTTTACTAATTGGTCAAACCAAGGTTGGGTCAAGTTCATATGACCATTTGAAATATTTTGGCAATTTTGGTTTGATTCAATTTGGTTTAAGTTTGAATTTGGTTAATATGATTTCATTTAGGTCAAATGGGTCAAGTTGACCAATTTGACCCATTTGACCTATTTGAGCTAGGTATGGGTAGGTTTAGTAGTCATATGAAGTGGATTGGTATCTTTGTTTCCAATCAATTTAAGCTCAATATGACCCCAGTCAAGTTGGGTTCAAGGTCAATTGGGCTAGGTTAGGTCTAGTTGGACAATTGAGGCTTTGGTCAAGTTCAATAAGTGATTTAGAATGAACCTGACCCATTGGTTTCAATCTATTTGGCTTAGATCAAGTTTTGACCAATTTTGCATTATTTTGAAGTCAACTTGGGTCAAGTGGCCAATTGGGCTAGTTAGGCTCAAATGTTGACTTGGACAAGTTCAAACATTGGTCATGAATGAACTTAGATCATTAGTTTCAATCAATTTGGCCAATGGTGGATTTTGGCTATATTGGGTTTCATTTTGGCTAAGTGTTAACTTGGTCAACCCTTTGGTTTGACTTGGTTTGACCCAATTTGATTGATTGATCATCTCATGATGATTGTTGATCATGATGAGAGGCATATGTGGGCTTAGTTCAATCCAATTTGGTTAGGATTAGAATTTAGCTTATAAAGGGTACTTTAGGTCACTTTGGGTCAAGTGAGCCTAAGGGGGTCAAATGGCTTGGACAAAGCTTGATTTGAGTTTGATTGAACTTTCATATGGACTTATGATTGAAATATAAATTCATTTGTAAGTGGTTTGAAGTCAAATGGGTTTTGAGACATTTAATAATTTCAAGTTCAAAGGGTGAACATGAAATGGATTTTGGCTTGACATTTGAATTGAGTTTTGATTAATCTATTGAAGTTTGTATTTATATTTGGATTCATGATTGAATGATTGATTGAATCATGAAGAAAATCAAAGTTTGGCTTGATTTGAAGTTGATTTGGCTAAGTTCAAGATTTTGACATGAAAGGCTTAGGTTGGATTTTGAATGAATTTGAGTTTGATTTTGGGAATTTGATTGTTTGAATTTATATTTCATTTATATATGTGAATATAAATGAGAATATAAATGGATTATGAGAAAATTTCAAGGATTTGAAGTGATTTGATCATGATCTGAGCTAAGTCTTAGAAATTTAAAGGACTTAGGAAATTTTGATTTTGGAACTTGAGTTTTTAATTTGGCATTGATTTGAATTATTTCATTTATATATGTGAATATAAATGAGAATATAAATGAGTTATGAAAAAATGTAATGAATTTGAATTGATTTGTATTTGGACTTAAGAAATTTTGGAGTTTTGGATTTGAGTTTTGAGTTTAGTTTGATTGAATTGAATTTATACTTCATTTATATATGTGAATATAAATGAGAATATAAATGAGTTATGAGAAAATTTCATTAATTTGAATTGATTTGAAGATGATAGTTTAAGTCATAAGAAATTTAAGGACTTAGAAATTTTGGAGTTTTGGATTTGAGTGTTGAGTTTAGTTTGATTGATTTGAATTCATATTTCATTTATATATGTGCATATAAATGAGATTATAAATGAGTTATGAGAAAATTTCATCAATTTGAATTGGTTTTAATATGATTTAGATTAAGTCCTTAGATGGACTTAGGAAATATTTTGAGCTTAATTTCAATCATGGTTTCAATCAAGGGTTTCAATCATGTGTTTGAATATGATTGGATTTGAGTTTGACTTGAAGGAAAAGTAAGGAAGGTGGTTCAAGCCAAGGGTAATTTTCTAACACCCCTAAGGCATGACTATTCTTATGGCTAACTCTTCTAAGTCTCTGGGCTGGGTTGAGTGTCCACTAATCACTAGATGTGTCTTAAGACTAGGAACTCTTAAAGTCTAAGAGAGTCCCATGTCTAAGATGGAGGGGTTGAGAACTCATTCTAAAATGAGGTCAAAAAGGGACCAATAGGTGTGGTGTGGGACAAGGAACACGTATTGTGTTGGAAATGATCAACAACATCGATCAATCACAAGCACTAAAAGAGAGATCTACTCTTAACGGTGTAGAAGGAATGAACTTAATGCAATGTTTACTACAGGACATAAGAGAGGGAAGAGGAATCCACTTGGGATAGAATTTGTGAATCTTCCACTATGGAAGCAGTTCAAGTCATCCACAAGGATGAGAGGTTTGATTTGATTTAAATCTCACAGGAGAAACTTCCAATGGGGAAGTGGGTTGAATTTATTTCAATTTTTATTTGGATTTTAAGATAGGCCCTGGTTTGCATGGACTATCTTGAATAGAACAGAGGCTAGAACTAATTCAGATTTACCACTCCAAAGTAGTAGTCTACTAAACACATAGTAGGACTAGCTAACCAAAGGGATGCCCTTTTGGTATGCTTGTATTAGGAAGAAAGCATAGTAGATTTATATCCTCTAAAGTAGAGAGATTGAGGTAATCTATTGGCAAACAGCAATTGAACCCAACCTAAGGAGATTAAGTGAATGCCAGGGGACTTAGATCAACTCAAAGATAGACAAGGTTAATTTCATTTTTTTTAGATCTTTTTTGATGGATTCCGTTGGTTTGCAATGGATCATACTGAGAAGGAGCTTATATCAGCCTAGACCTACCTTAGATTTATTGAACCAAAGGGAATAGCTTCTTGACCGATGGGAAAACTATCGAACCAAAGGAGTGCCTTTCGATTTGTAGTGATCAATTGAAAGAAAGAAAGCTTGGGGACTCACATCTTCCACTACAAAAAGACCACTAGGGTGATCAGTTGCTTTGGGCAACAAACCAAACTCGACTTAAGGCTGCCCGTCAGTTTGTGACAGTCATGCTAGGAAGAATGCATAATAGTCTTACATCTTCCAAAGCAAATGGTAATAATGGTAAAAAATAGATTGAACCCAACCTAAGGGTATGAGAGTGTCTGGGGACTTATCTCAACTCAGGTAGCCAGGCAATTCCTATAGGGAGTTCTTTACTTGAAAGATAGGATGCACTTAGAAAAGGGGCCCTTTGGGGGCTTGAATTCCTAATCCATGAGAAAATTAATTTGTTTATTTTGTTTAGTTTATTTATCGTGGACCTAATTAGTTTGAAAATGATCAAATTGAGAAGGAGCCTATATCATCCTAGGCTTATCTCAAATTTATTGAACCAAGGGAGAATTTGTGCATCCGCTGAACAAATTCTCCAACCATAGGGGTGGCTGCTTGGAAAGGGGGACTGTCCAATCCAAAAGTAACACGGGTAATGTCTAGATGGGGTCACAATGGACGAGATCCAAATAGAATGCCCGCAGGGGATGGGGCTGCTAAGTACTTAATCCAAAACCCTGGAGAAAATGACATGGATAGCCATATATCCAATAGGTATTGAGTGGCCATCTCAAGGAAAAAGTGCGTGGACTCACATCTGCCAAGAGTGGTGTATCCATCGGGTGAGTCATTGTCAGGATAGCGAACATCAACCAATCTAAGGTTCCTGTCAGTTTGTAATAATCAATCTAATAAAAAAGCTCAGGGACTCACATCCTCCTATAGCAAAACTGATTTTTGGGATAGTCTATATTTGGTTCGACAGGTGCGATCCGACCTAGGGAGACTATTGAGTGAATGCCACTTGGGGACTTACATTGAGTCAAATGTAGTCAAGAGGAAATGAGCCTCTGGGGACTTATCCTAAACCTCAAACATACTCAACCTAGTCAAATCATAATGATTAGTTCAAGAAGAAAGCACGGGGACACACATCATTTTAAACAAAATCAACACAAGGTAGCTTACTAGCTATGCAGTGAAGTCTACCACACTAACAAGGCATTTATTGGTTTGCAATGGTCAAGTTAGGAAGAAAGTATGGGGACTCACATCCTCTAATAAGTGACCACTAGGGTGACATACTAGCGAGGTAGTATGTAGACCCGACTTAGAATAGCTAATGAGTGGGTGCCATAGGGGAATTTCTCTCACATCAAAAAGCTTGAGACAAAAGATTTGTGTTTATTGTTGTCCATGTGTAAAAGGGAATAGGATGCCTCAGGCAGACTCTTACACCTACCTTAAACATGCTTGAAGATTTGATGAAGTGGCGCCACGGATGGCAAACAGGATTCCCACTAAGAAAGGATATCACTTGGGTTCTCTTACACCAAACTTAGTTGTGCTAATCGAAATAGGATGCCTCTTGGATTCTCTCACACCTATTCTAATAGCATAGAAGATTGTGTTTTGTGTTGTGAAAGAGGGATAGGATGCCACTTGGGGACTCTTACCTACCTAAACACATCATGGATTCAAGACAAACAACACTTTGAAAGAAGAGAAGATTTTGACGAAATGAAATTAGATTTTTGTTGATTGATAGAATTGTTTTCAAACATGATTTATTTCATGGGTAATATTACTTTAGATAGAGCCCATTAATTGGAAGCATCGGATGTTCCCATTTACAATCAATAAGCTGATAAGTTCCTCCTTAGTAGCCCTTCTCTATGACATAAGGGCCTTCCCAAGTAGATTCAAACTTGCTTCCCATCTTTGAACGGGCAACAATTGGTCACCTTAGGATTAACACAAGTTCTTCTACTTAGAAAGACCTAGGGTGGACCAATTTGTTGTGAGCTTGAATCATTTTGGCCTTGTACAACTCGAGGTTCTGCATGCATAGGTGACTCTCCTCCAAACCTTGAGCTCTTCTAACCAACTTTTGCTATAGTGATCTTGCTACCCAATGCTATCCTTAGTGACAAGAGTTGAACTTTTAAAGGTAGAATAGCTTCGAACCCATATACTAAGGAAAATGGTGTAGATTGAGTTGGAGTTTGGTAAGTGGTGCAATAGGCACACAAGGCTTCAACCAACTGCTCGTTCCACTATCATTTATTATCATAAAGAGTCTTCTTCAATATTTGGATGAGAGTTTTATTGTATGCTTCTGCTAAGCCATTTTCTCTGGGGTAGTAGATGGTGGAGTATCTCTAATCTATATCGTGTCTTTTGGCAAAGCTATTGATCTTGGTGCTTTTGCATGCAGTACTTT
Organism: Cymbidium sinense; assembly: GCA_021442155.1. Classification (NCBI taxonomy): domain Eukaryota; kingdom Viridiplantae; phylum Streptophyta; class Magnoliopsida; order Asparagales; family Orchidaceae; genus Cymbidium; species Cymbidium sinense. The sequence goes on along the minus strand of CM038222.1, from coordinate 38,626,580 downwards.
ATTAGATATAATTCATCGAGGCACCCCGAACCTATATATGATATGGTTCCTGAAAAACTGAAAGACATGCTGAGTTATGACCTCTCTAAGTGGGATGGCTTCCTCCCACTTGGAAAAGTAGTCAGTGGTAGCTAAGATGAACATATGACCTTTGGAAGAAGGAGGATCGATCAGACCCACAATGTCAGTACTCCAATACTCAAATGGCCATGAGGCCAATGTAGGGTGTAGAATATTGGGTGGTTGGTGGAGAACCACACTGTGTACCTTACACTGATGACATCTCCTAACAATAATCATATAATATGTAATCATTGAAGGCGAGTAGTATCCTAGTCTCTTGATCTTTGTCTTCATCTTCAAACCGGATTGATGTGCTCCACATAGACCTGAATCTACCTTGATTACAATACCACAGGCTTCATGTTTGTCTAAATAGCATAACCACATCAAGTTAAAGGACCGACGGTACAGGGTGCCATCAACGAGAGCATAGGAGAGAGCTTTCTAGTTCACTTGATGGGATTGTGACTTTTCTTAAGATAGTTTGTCAGTGTTCAAATAGTCTATAAATGGTTACCTCCAATCTAGCTCCTTGTCCTTGGCAAGACAACCTCCCTTCAAGAGAAAGTCTCGATGAGTTCAACATTAATAAGGGATGATTTGTCTATTTTGGACCCTTATTGAAATGGACTCATCTTTCATGCCAATTCTTTGGCAAGTTTGGCCAAAGCATTTGCTGCGTTCTACCTCGGGGAACCTTGTAGATGGTAACAGAATTTGGGCCAACACTTCATGGTATACTCATGGTAATGATGAAGCTTGGGTTTGAGAACCTTAGGACCAATTTGATTGATGATGAGAATCCCAAAGATGTTGATGCTCTTGATAGTGATGGTTAACTCAGAGGCAATTAAAGCCTCATACTCGGCTTCATTATTGGTGTTGGGGTTGGAAAGATAGTATGAGAATCTCATCACATGGGTCTGAGTTAAGAGAACTATTCCTCCACCTTTCTGAAGAGTAGATCATGGTGCTTCCCCTTTGTGAAAAAAAGCACACTATCAAAATACATCTCCCATCGGTGGTTTATCACCTCCCTAAGTTCATGATTTTCATCGGAGATCATCACTAAGAGAATCGGCAGAAGTGGGTGTTGCTAAGAAATCTACTAATGCTTGTCCTTTTATCACACGGAGGGGTACGAATGTGACATCAAACTATGAGAGAATCATGAACCATCATTCAAAATGTCCAGATAGCATTGGACATGTCATGATGTACTATAGTGGATTTGTTCCAGAGATCAAGTTCACCTTATAAGAAAGCATATAATGTCATAGCTTTTGGGAAGCAAAGATCAATGCTAGGTAATGTTTCTCAATAGGTGGATAGTTTGCTTCAGCAAGAATTAGACAATGCCTGATGTAGTAGAGAGCATTCTCCTTCCCTTCATTGTTGGCTTGGGCCAATAAAGTGTCGAGAGAGTCATCCAATGGAGTAGTGTAGAGGATGAGTGGCCTGCCCAGGATAGGGGCTGCTAGAACTAGTTGCTTCACCAAATACTGCTTGATATCTTCAAAGGCATGTTGACACTTATCATTCCACTTGAACTTGGCATCCTTTTTGACAAGTGTAAATTGCATCTTTTGATAGGTTAGAGATAAAGCATCTTAGATACACACCATCCTTGGAAAAGGTTGAGTTAAACTCTTAGGAGGTGGCATTTCTAAGATAGCTTTGATCTTTTTTGGATCTATTTCTATTCCATTGTGAATAACAAACCAAGAATTTCCAAGCTACTCAGAATGCACACTTTGGGGATTCATTTTGAGGTTATATTATCTTAACCATTCAAAACTACTCTCAAGTCAAAGAGATGGTCTTCCTTTTCTCTCTTGACTACTAGATCATCAATGTAGCACTCAACGATGATGGATGAGTTCATTGAAGATCTGAGTCATGGCCATTGGTATGTAGCAACATTTTAAGGCTGAAAGGCATGACACTATAATAAAAGAATCTGATCGGGGTTTGAAAAGTAGTATTTCTTTCATCTCAGGAGACATCTTAATTTGGTTGTAGCCAGATGACCCATCCATGAAAGAAAAAATTACATGAGATGAGGCGATCTCCACCATTAATTCTAGTATAGGAAGAGGAAACTCATCCTTAGGACATGCCTTATTTAAGTTCATAAAATCGATGCATATGCAAATTTGTCCATTCTTCTTCTTGGATGATGCTATGTAGGATATTTTTCTTCCCTGATGAAACCATCATCGATCAGTTTCTTGACTTCATAAATGACCTGTTGTTCAATTTCTAAATGCATGCATCTAGGAGCTTGCTTAATAGGGGTAGCATTAGGATCTATTGCTAGCTTGTGGGCTGCAATGTTAGGAGATAATCCAGGCATCTCTTCATAACCATGCAGTAGTCTTTAAACTTCGGTCAATAGCTAACATAGTCATTGGTTTCTTCTTCATTCGAATGACCGATGTACATCGGCATAGATTTTCTTCTATCACGAGGTTGATTTCTTTAAGCTTGTCTATTGTTAAATAAATCTCTCTTCAAATTTGTGCTTTGATTTGGAGATCATGATCATCACGAAGTTTCTAAACATACATTCTCATAAGAGTTGGGGTTGTGTGAAAAGAACCTATCGACTCAAATGATTGGTAACAATAATCATCATCATCATCATTTGGACCCATATGTGAATCCTAGTCTTGCTCTTGATTGTGCTTCCACGTATTCCATAGCCTTTTGAAGTACTTTCCTATTGGACCATGTATGAGAAACCAAACCTTTTATATAAGATTATGAACACAAGAGTAAAAGTCAAATGGTAATTCCATTAATTCTTTAATGTATCCTCCTCAAGTTCTACAACTTTGAGGACTTAAGATGATTATCCCAAAAGAATCTCTTTCTGTCATATCATTGGAAGACTTAGGGACTTCCTTAACTACTAAACCTTCAACTTTTTGAGATGAAAGTGAGGTTAGAGCTAAGGATCCCAGCTGCTGCTAAATAGTTTCACAAAAACCTGATTCAAATACTTTGCTTTGCTAGAAGGCCCATTCTTCATCTCACCTTGGATCAAGTCACCTTTAATGAAACCTCTTGGCGGGGGTTGGTGGTATACTAATCACATTAGACTCATCCTCAGGATTCCAAGTCTATGTGAAAGTAGGGTACTCCTATGGTGGAACATGACCTCTATTGGTTGATGGACAAGGGGTCTTCCACCTCTAGAACTACCTCAGTTTCTACCTCTGCCTCTACCTGGTGGAGGTTGAGTCATCCTACCCACATGTCCATATGATGGAATGAACTGTGGGTGGAATGTAATATGCAAATCTACTTCTTCCTCAATTATCGTTTCTTGCTCACTTGGATTTTCATTTTTCTTTTCCTTTTCTTTTTCAACATTTTCTTTTTCTTTTGAATTTGAGTTTTCTCCAAGTTCATGAGAAAGGGTGTTTTGAGAAAGATAGTAGGTCGCATCCTCATAAATCTCAACCTCTCTAACTAAAAATGTCTTTTCATCTCCATTGACATGGTATTCAATTCCATCTTTTCTAAACTTGATGCACTGATGGAAGGAGGATGGAATTATCTTATTCTGATGCATCCAAGTCCTAATGAGCAAAGTAGTGAATGAAGTATTCAAATCAATGATGTAAAACTTAGCTTCAGCCTTCCGACCCTATCTCAAAAGGTAACATGGAACCTAAAGCTACCTTGTTCATTAATCCTCAACATCATCCCATCTCTTGAGTGTAGAGATGTTGATCCTCAAATAAGTAAAGGTATTTTAGACTCATAATGTCACCCATGCACCTAGATCAATGAGAACTCGCAAGTCCAATATCCATATCAACTATGATGTGAGGGAACTGCTCCAAGTCCCTTAGAAGAAGGTCTTCATCTGTGAAGGTGATCCCCTAAGCTAAGCATATTTCAGGATCAAGGAGAGCCTTGATTAATGATTCCCTCATCTCTTTGGATAATACAAGGGCATCAAATATGCTTAGGTTAAATGACAACTTTCTTAGACGAGAGAGGACATTATAGTCCACTTTGGTCTGATCCTCCATGAGCATATCCATGGGTGGAGCATCCTGTGGAGGGGATTCTTGATCCTTTGTAACAATGACTTATGTCCCTCTATCTTGATGTGCGCCTAGGATGTAAACCTTGCCACAGAGGTTGACTTTGGTTATCTCTTGTGGCAGGGTAATGGTAGGTTCTACCAGCACATCAGGCTCACCTACAGCTTCTCCTATGAGACCTATAGAATCAGATGATTCCAAGTCTATCTTAAGAGGTGAACTCGTAGTATTTAGAGTATGAAAGTCCAACTCTAAATTAGAAAGAGGAAGATCATAATTGTTATAGTTATTTTGACTTGAAGAGTTATCATTAAGAATAGAATTAGATAACCCATCAGAAGTGATATAGATGTAATTCAAGCTAGCTTTATTCTTCAATTTCTTAGATTTTATTGGAGGTACAAAGTAGAAATCAAGTAAAGGAAGTGGGGTAAGGGAATTGATGCATTTATCTGTCGATACTAGAGTTCTACTAGTATAAGAATAAGAACTAGCTGAAGTGGAGGAGGTCATGTGGTGGTAGGCAAAAGATCAAGGCTGACTCACCGATGGTTGTGCTAATGGCTATCCACAACACATCTTGAACAGCTCCTTCCTAGTTGGCACCAAGCAACTTGCAAACCTTTCTTGATGTTGGAGGTTTGAGCTGACTCGAGCACCTGCAAGAAAAATTTATTGATCTTCTGGATGATCTTTTTAGAGGTTTTGGATAAAGAGATATCCCAACCTTCTTTAGTTTTTGAAGGATCACATGTATCCCTAAGGATTACCCTGATGGAACTACATGGTTGTTCTATAAGGTATTCCTTTGGGATAATTACAGCACCTGTCTGGAAGTTATGTTCAAGTCAGTCTTTAAATGTGACGCAATCCTCCAAAACATGGCAAAGTATACGGTGGTATGGGCATAAGTTCGGATCATGACTTTTGCCTACTTCCTTCGATCTCCTAGGCTCCTGTAGTTGAAAATCAGGCTTCTTTAAGAGATTCTTAAGGATCTTCCTCATTACCTCCCTCTTAAATGAATAAGGTGTATTAAGCTTATCTAAAAGACTAGTTGGACCATAACTTCCTGGTGGTGGGTATGTGTGTCGCTTCTACTGGTGGTATGGCTGAGGAGGTGGCGGTGCTGGCCATGAAGGCTGCTATGGAGGCTGATAGGGCTATCTCGGTGGTGGTAAATGAGGTGGAAGGTCACTGAGGTGGTCTGACTAATCTCTAGCTAGTTGCTTCCCTTATCTAACTGCTATTCTTCTAATAGACCTTCTATTTTTTTTGGGAACAAGGTCTTGAAAATGGAAGCTTTGGCCTCTCCTTATGACTAGCACCTTTTTGTTTAAATTTCTCAAATATTTTGATAGTGAAGCCCTTAAGCATAAAGGTGACTGTGCCATGGATATTATTTAGGATAACTTCAATGGCATGTTGCTCAGACAACTGTAGCTTGCATTTCATACTCAGGTTATGCCATTGGTGAATATAATCAAAAGGGACTCACCAGGGTGTTATGTCAAAATGAGATCACCTACAGTAACCCTTTGCTAAGCTCCAGCAAACCTCTTGATAAATAGTTGCTCCAACTCAACAAATGTCTTTACTAAACCATTAGAACGTTCAACATACCAATCAAAATCAATTCTTGCAAGGCTACTAATGAAGAGGCAAAATAACAAAGCATCGCTACCACCAAGGTAATAATGTCAAGTGTCATGCCGCTGGTTTCCACCGCCATCAAATCTTGAAGGTGACATAAAAAACCCTTGGGATATTGGATTGATCAATTCTGGGTGGGTCTACCCTTTGGAACCGATGATCTCCCCGCTTGAGTCAATGCTTCCTTTACTTGCTGCTCAACCATGGATCTAATGTATTTCTCCTATTTATCTATTCATTATTCTGCTTTAACTGATACCAAAGGTGTTGGGTAGATTGGGCTGTGTTTTCCTAATCAACCTCATCACCTTCCATGGCCTGCTGCTCCTTGAGGAGGGATCCCTTGGTATCTACCATACAGACCCCAGCTGAATCTCCCAATAAATCATCTTCATTGGGATTGAAGCTGATCATCTCCTCATCTGACCAGTCATACCCTAAAATTTTCTTCTTCACTACAAGATAATGCGCTACTATATCCTTGAGAGAATGACCAATCTGAATAGGAACAAATGATTTCAGTTGACCAGTGTAATCACTGTCATGTACTGAGAGGCACCAAACCTTGCCTATTGCAAGAGAATCAATACTATGAGGACTGTACTCACTAGAAGAGACACACTCCTAACTGTCACTAGATCTAAAATGGGTGACACTCCTAGGAGGTTCTAGTATCATCAGTGCAGCTGGGCTATCATTTGATCCCTCTGTAATAGCTACTACCATCTCCATGTCCTGCTAAACTAGTGGTGTTGGTGAAGGGACGACCACTATGCTTTAGAGTCAACTTTGACCAATGGATGAAGGTTGAGTAGAGAGCTCAACCTCACCATACAGGATATATATGGACTGAATCTACTAGGAATCACCAATGGGATACACTTCTCCTCGGATATGGCCTTCATGGCCTTCTATGGAATGAGATCTGACATGAACAGTGATGATGGATGGGGAGAAAGTAGTGTGTGAGACTCCACCACTCTATGAACATGAGATATCCTCGTGATGATCTTAGTGTAGATGCTATCTATATGGTTAAAAAAATGTCAAGTGAAAATCAATGAGTGGAAGCATCAGGACGATTGAACCTCCTTCCATAGGGTGATATGAACAGATGTATGGGCCTCTCTGGCCCTCTCCTATTGAAGATGTTTCCCCACACTATGGCTGATGATAGATCTCAAATCAAATTAAGCTCCAAACTTTGAACGTCTATAAGCTCTGCCTACCTGGCGTAAGATTGATCGGAGGCCGGCATATGACCTCCTACTCTGAGTAACAAAGGGGTGCTAACTACCATGGAGGTGAATTGCAATTAATCCTCTTTTTTACCCATGAGAGATGAAACTAGTTCACTATAACCAGCGGGGTGATCAAAGTAGGTACCTCCTCTATAATTGTTTGATAGACCTCCATCTTATTGGTAAGATAGCTTGATCATGTTTTATTTCTCCTCTGTTTGATGTGTAAAGTGGAAATGACCCAACCTCAAGGTTGGGAGGCATGGGATTGGAGCCTTACCCTTAGATGGAACCAAGAGTGGGTTCTAGCCCTTGGGTAGAAGACCACGAGGCATATGCAATTGCACTTTCACTAATCAAAATTGGTGGGACAAGCTTTCCTTTTAATGAGGAGATATCAATCTAATAAATTGATGGATGATTGGCCGCTCACCATTAGTCAATGCTATGAGGGGATCACAAGTGATCTTTATTCCCTCTAATCCTTTATCGAAATGGATAAGGTGGGCATTATCAGCTCAGGGGAAATTGGCCTGATCTAAGGCCAAGTCCATGTCATGTGGGAAAGTGAACACAAACTTCTATGATCCTACCACTTCTAATCAACTATAAAAACTGAAAGACTAAACTGTAACTGTAACTGTGACTGATGCTGAGAATCTACAATATAGAAAATGAGTTCAGATCATATTTTTATTTTTATTTATTTTTGAATTTGAATTTAAAATTTGAACCCACATCCAACATCTTAAAAGTGTTAAGTGGGGTTCAAATGGTTTAGAGAAGATTTAGAAATTTGATTGGAAAGAGGAATTTTTGAATATGAATCCAATTTCAACAAATTTGGGTATGTTAAAAAATGGATTCAAATATTTTTAGAAAGATTCTTCCATAGGTTTATATTTGAAATTATATTTTGATTAGAGGACCCTTTCCTTTAACAAATTTGGGTATGTTAAAGTATGAGTCAATTAGTTTAGTTTTTTATTTGGTATTTTGGAATTTTACTCACTTAGCAAATTTGGGTATGCTAAGTGATGTGTTTGAAAATAATTATTTCTTTTTGTGGATTGTTATTGATTTTTGAAAATTGAATTCCCACTTAGCAAATTTAGGTGTGCTAAGTGAGGAACCCAAGTGTGTTTTTTTGAAAGATTTTTGAAAATAGGATTCTTAGAAAATTTGAGTATGCTAAGAAATTCCTAAAGTGTTTCATTTGTTTTGGATATTTTGATTTTTTCAAAAGTAGGATCCTTAGCAAATTTGGGTGTACTATGGAAATCCTAATGTGTTCCCTTTTGGTTTTGATTTGTTTTTTATTGAAAGTCAAGACTTTACTTTAGCAAATATGGTATGCTAAAGATGAAGTTCCAGTTAGTTTTGTGAAATGGAAATCTCACTTAGCAAATTTGAATATGTTAAATAAAATTCCAAAAGATGTGTTTAAAAATTTTATGTTTTGGTTTTTTTTTTGAAAATGGAAACTTATCTTTAGCAAATTTGGTATGATAAAGAGTAAAGTTCCAAATAGTGCTTTTTTTTTGAAAATTTTTGTTAAGTGGAAATTTCATTTAGCAAATTTGAATATGCTAAATGAAATTCCAAAGGTGTTTTAAATTTTTGTTTTGAATTTTAAAAAAAGGAGACTTCATTTTATCAAATGAGGTATGCTACAATGGATTTCCAAATGTGTTTCAAAAAATTTTTGGTTTTGAATTTGGAGACTTCACTTAGTAAATTTGAGTATGCTAAATGAAGTTCCAAATGTGTTTGAAAATTTTTTGGTTTTGAATTTGGAGACTTCACTTAGAAAATTTGAGTATGCTAAATGAAGGTCCAAATGTGCTTGAAAATTTTTGGTTTTAAATTTTGAGACTTCACTTAGCAAGTAAAATGAAGTTCCAAATGTTTGAAAATTTTGGTAATTTCAAGACTTCACTTGGTATATTTGATTATGCTAAATAAAGTTTGAAATGTATTTGAAAATTTTTTGGTTTTGAATTTGGAGACTTCACTTAGCAAAATTGATCAAAGAGAGGGTGTTATTATCAAAGCCAAAAGAAGATAAGTAAGAGATTCCCACGATGCTAGAAAAACCTAACGAGCATCTCAAACTATCCTATGGATAGGCTTTACATTTTTGAAATTGATTTAATTTATTTGAGTTGAATTTTTCATTAGAAATTTAGGGCTTATGATTCCATAACACAAGATTAAGGAAATTCCTAAGAGGTGAGGATTTATGCTTATGTCCCATAAAGGGAGAAGCAACCTCAGAGCCTAAATCTATGGAGCTTTGGCGAAGGCCGAAAACACAACCAAAATCTAAGATGAAAGTGGGTATTTGGTTTGCCTCCACAAGAAAGAACAAACCACCCAACTGCTTGGACTTACAACCGCCTAGGGGTGGCTGCCAACTAACCCCTCCTATGGTTTTAAATTCATGTAAGAAAGTCATATACTTTATGCAAGATATCTAGTTGTTATTTATTTAGAAAGAGACTAAGTTCTTAAACTCACTCCTTAAAGGGATTAAATCATGTAAGGGTATGCTTCAAATGAGCTAAATCTAATGCAATTCATATTTTATTTTATTTTTTATTTTTGGACAATTATTTTGACTCATGCTAATAGGATTCATATGCCTAATGCATGAGAAATAAGATTATTGGCCAAAATTAGCAAGAAGTGAGGAGGTGTGTTTCCACGATGGCTCTCAAAGGTCAAGCCAAATTTCTTTGGAAAAGGTGGAAGTCCTCCAATCAAGAGTGAAAATAATTTGCATTTGTGCATGATGTTATGAAAGAAGAACTCATCCAGCTAAGGGGTTACTAATTATTTTATCTTGAATTTTAGCCTAAGCTTTAGGTGAGGTTATGAGTTCTTTATTTTTTGTTTTGAATTATTAAATTTGGTAGAAGATTTTTTTTCCTTAAGACCCTAATCCACATCCAGGCCATACATAAAGAAAGGAAGAAACTATGAAAAGGATACCACTTAATGCACAAGTTAAACAAATCATAAATCTATTTATAAAGTCATAAAAGAATAAGAGACCATTGTGGTCAGGTACCACCACACAAACCAGAAAACAAATTGGGTAGCCGAGCTCTACCCTTATACAACCCAGATTATAAATGAATTACATACAATTAAGCAAGGAACTCATTGTTATGGGGGTCTTCAAGCTTTATTTCTTCATTCTTCTTTTCTTCTTTCTTCTTTGGTTCCTTCTTTTGTATGGTTGGAAGGTGGTTGCTCCAAAGGCTTCACATGGTGCTTAAGATGAGATCTTATGACCAATTCTTATCCTAATCCCCATAACAATCATTCTAAAATCCTAATTACAAAAATAACATGAAAAGAAAAAAGTAAATCTAACTTACACCTGTAAAATGGAGATTAGCTAAACAAACCACACAAATCCCAAGAATGTATATTGGACCTATCACCCCACACATGGGTGACTAAGTCCACTTGGCCTATAAGATTATCCTTAGGGGTATAAGAACTTGCACAACAAAAGCATTTATATTTTCAATTATCACAGTTCTCCTTAAGCACAATCCCCTGTAGAAGATAATGGTTAGACTAAGATCGCCCTATGATTCATTCTATGCACATACATCCTAACATCTAGACTAAAAAATATATCACAAAACAAAAGCAAAACATCAAACCATACACTATCCTAACCTAAAGCTAGAAGTTGTGACTTAGCCTAATGTGTGTGCTTTAGAGGTTTGTGTAGTATGCTTATCTATGGCTTTAAGTTAGAATTTTATAAGTGTGAAGAATGTTAAACTTAATGGTGCGTTTCATTTAAGCGATTTAATTTTTTTGGATTGATTTTTAATTTATGTTTTGATTGGGTACAAGTGAATCCTAGAATTAATTACCAAGAAATAAAGAGAGGGAAAGAGAAGAGAACTTCTCTTTCCTTCCCTAACCTAATTTATAAAGTGGATTCATGTTTTAGTTTTTCTTAGTGAATGTATTATTATATGTTTTAATTAATCCTAAGTTTAGATGAACTCTAAACAAACCTATTCAAAAAGAAAGGTATTTTAATATTAAGTAAAATGAACTAAATTCATAAAACATACATCACTTCATTTCTTTCCATATGAATGATTCCTAAACATATCCATACATACAAATGGGAATATTTAGCACACTTCATGATTCATGATAAGCAATTCATTTAAGAAAATTTGAATGTTTATGATGCATGATTTTCATTAAGTAACAAAGGGATTTCTTATCCAATTTTCACATGCACATTGAATGTATGAAATGCATAAGTGAGTGCGATGCCATTATTAACCAGGGGTGTAAAGTATAAGACCTACTTAGGTCTACTTAAGCCTCACAACCCCAGGGTTGTTCAGACTAATATACCACTTTCCTTAAATACAAACATGTGTACAAAAGAAATGAATGGAAAAGAATGAATGCAAAAGTTTATGTTGTTGATTTATTTTTGTTTATGCAATTTATAGGTACAAGTATATGTATCCTTCTTAAGTAATGGCATAAGAATGAATGGGATTTGTAATTAGGCAAGTGTTAGGTTCTTTTCAAATGAACTATACACTTTGCCAAATCCTATTCAAAACTATGCTAAAAGAGAGGAGAAGGAAAGAACCTACTCTAAGCACATCCTTATATTTAACTCACATGCAAACTTATAAGTAAGATATAAGTAGCACACTTTCAGTTTTGATGGTTGATTTATATATATTTGAAAATAATTTGAATTTAATAGTGATAGTAGCCACTCATATTCTTACTTTAGCCAACACATATAATTTGACATAAAGGAAACATTTTCATTTTTAAATATGCTTTTTGAAAAGCATGGATGCATCAAACCATATGAAACACATATTTAGAATGTTGGGGAAGAACTAAAGCAATGAAATCATGTAAACACATTCACTTTAATTAATCTTAAAGATAATCTTATGAAATAAGAAAACTTAAAGTAAATCAAAGTTTATTTAATATGATTTCTGTTTGATTTTGAATTTGATTTAATTTTGAAAATGTAAGTTGAGTTTGTTGTTCCTAAACCATTTGCACATGTGTTTGATATTTTTTTCTAATTTTTAGGAGATTAGATTCATTTTTTATTTTGATTAGGTTAAGGTATGAATTAAGCATGTTAATTACCCCTTACCTACACCACCTTAGCATAGTTAATCAAATAATTATGAGCCAATGAGATAACATGAAATCTCACAAGAAATTTAAATTTGTAATGCACCTAGGAAGAAAGGGGTCTAATGCAATTTGGCACATGAATAATGATTAATTAAGTTAAGGGGTTTAACTTAAGTAATTTCAAAACACCCCTCACACATATGAGTTGAATTTTGATTTCCTTAATTGAACATAGGCTCTTGAACACCTAAGCATCTATCCCAATTATATTAATTAAGTTCTAGAAAGTTTTAGAATTTTAAGAAATTAATTAAGAGGGTAATTACTGAATTAACCCTTAATTAAGAGAGGATTAAGAAAGAAAATGGGGTTTAAGGAATAGCTTAGGGGAAATGCACCAAAATTATTCCCTAAACCTCTTATTCACTGAAATAGACCTTAATCAACTTCAATAAAAGATTAAACCACTAATCAAACCCTTAATTAACCTTAATTATATTAAGGAGGTAATTAGAAAATGAATTAGCAATTTCCCCTATTAAACCACCAATAAATCCCAAGAAAATTAGGGGAGGCAGAAGTCATCCCCCAAATTACACTCAAGTAGTTTAAGATTAATAAATAAATTAATTAGAGAGTAATTAATAGTTTAAGATTTCTAATAAAACCCAAATTCAGAGAAAATAAGTAATCAAAATTAATCAAAATCAATTTTAGAATATTCTATGTTCAATTATCTTTCTAATTGAATTTATTTCAAAATTGTCTAATTTTTGTAGGTAGAGATATAAATTTTAGAAGTATAGGCAATTAATTAGAATTAAATAAACCATAATTAATTCCTTAATTACTGAGTTATGCATGTAATGTGACATCCCTTTACATGCGACGCTTTGATTAGCCACTTAAATGTCTCATCATATCACGGTGAGCCAGCGGGCCGTCCATCAAGGATCACAACAGATTAAAGTCGCCATTAGGGGATAAAATTAATTATAAACCATGTTTTAATCTCACCCATCCATCCAAAATACATAGATGGATGGCTAGAGATCCTCCCTATTCTTCCCTATGAAAACTGGGGACCATCCACTTTCAAAGAGAAGATCCAAGCTCAATCGAGCTCAGATTGGATTGAAAATCAAGCCACGCCATCTAAACCTAATGACAAGCACATCCGACGGTAAAAATTCCATGGGATTAAAATTTATTTCACAAAGCTCTACACCACATTGAGTTTAATGGTCAAAAAATGACATACCTCATCAGAGGTGATCTCCGGTGGTTGATTCTCTTGGAGAAGCTTTGTCTAGTTGAGACAAAACTTTGGTAAAAGTTTGAGAGGCTGAGGTTGAGTGGATCTTCCTATGGGTCACCACCTCCTTATTTTGAGCTTGGTTTTGATTGAAATGGATCCCCCCTTGCTTCAAGAACTTGGAAGAGAGCTTAGGCTATTGACAGGTTCTGATGGAGTGCAAAGGGAATTGAGTGGAGTTTGAGTATGAGGAGTTTGCAATTCAATGGACCTCCCTTATTTTCAAAGGATGAAAACTGAGAAATGCCAAATTCAGTCTCCCACTAAGAAGCTTAGGATCTCTTGCAAATGACTTCTATGACTCTCTAGGCATCAATCGAATATGGCTCTGTTAGAATTGAAGTGAATTAAGGGGAGTATATCTCCCTCAATGGAAATCAGATGACTGAAGCTTCACTTGCCATTTTGGATCAATTTCCCTAATATTGAAGGTTTTTTGAGCTATTTGAGGTGCCATGTTATTCGTTTTAGATCAGGGAGTGGATTAGTGAAGTCCCCATGTGCTCCATTTGAGTGGAGACATGATTCCCATGTGCCCATTTCAAGCCATATGCTAAGTTTGGCCCTTAGGTCAAGTTGGGCTGACCTAAACCCATTGGGTTGGGTTCACCACCCTCCTTGATATTCACTTGACCTATTAGAAGAGTATCAAGTAGGTATGAAGAGGGTTTGACCAAATTCTAAGTGGAATTGGTAGAAATTTGTTCTATGTCCTAGGGGTAAAAAGGTCATTTGGTTGATTTTTGAATTTGGATATGTTGGGTATGTTTAGAAAATTGGTTTGGCCAAGTTTAATTGGATTTAGAGTTCATTTGGTATGGTTTGGCTCATGTTGACCCATTTAGGTCAAAATGGGTCAATCAAGTTGACCAATTGGTCAAATTCAAACCTGGTCAAACCGGGTTGGGTCAAGTTCATATGACCATTTGAAATGTTTTGGTGGTTTCTTTATTTTAATTTGGTTTGAATTTGGTTCATATGACTTCATTTAGGTCAAATGGGTCAAGTTGACTAATTTGACCCATTAACCTATTTGAGCTAGGTCTAGGTTTGGGTTTGGTTAATCATATGATGTGGATTGGTATTTGTTCAGAATGAGCTCTCAACCCCTCCATCTTAGACATAGGACTTCTCTTAGACTTTAAGAGTTCCTTAGTCTTAAGACACATCTAGTGATTAGGTGGACACTCAACCTCCCCTAGAGACTTGAAAATTAGTCATAGGAATAGGTCATGCCTTAGGGTGTTAGGAAAATTTCCTACCCTTAGCTTGAACCATTCCTTTCATTCCTTCAAGTCAAACTCCAAATCAATCTTATTTGATTGTCTTCAATTCAACTCATGTGATTGAAACCCATGATTGAAACCATGAATGAAATTCCTAAGTCCAAATCCTTCTTAAATCCTTAAACTCTTCTTAAGGACTTAACCAAAATCATGATCTAAACTATTCAAATCCTTGAGATTTTCTCATAATTCATTTACATTCTCATTTATATTCATATATAAATGAAATATAAATATAACCCAATCAAACTAAACTCAAAATTCAAAATAAATTCATGAAATTTCCTAAGTCCCTTAATCTTCTTCTTAAGGACTTAGCCAAAATAAACTCTAAATCAATTCAAACTAAGGGGATTTTATCAAAACTCATTTATATTCTCATTTATATTCACATATATAAATAAAATATAAATATAAATCAATCAAATCAAATTCAAAAAATTAAATTCCAAATTTCAAATCCTCCTTAAGTCCTTAATATTCGTTTTAATGGACTTAGCCTAACTCAAATAAAACTAATTCAAATTCATGGGATTTTCTCATAACTCATTTATATTCTCATTTATATTAACTAATATAAATGAAATATAAATACAAATCAATCAAACCAAATTCAAAAATTCAAGCTTCAAACTCCAAAAATTTCCTATGTCCTTTAAATCCCCTTTTAATGGAATTAGTCTAAATCATGTTTGAATCACTTCAAATCCTTAAAATTTTCTCATCGTCAATTTTTGTTCACCTATATAAATGAAATATAAATTAAAACAATCAAAACCAATTCCAAAAATCAAACTCAAATCCATTCAAATTTTAACGTGAGCTTTTCAAGTCAAAATCTTGAACTTAGCCAAATTAATTTCAAATCATGTCAAACTCTTGATTTTCCTTCATGATTCAATCAACCCTACATTCATGAATTCATATATAAATACGAAATTCAATCACCAAACCTATAATCAATGCAAAAATCAATGCCAAAATCCCTTCATATTCTTCCTTTGAAGATGAAATTGTCAAATGAATCAAAAACCCATTTGACTTCAAACCACTTGGAAATGGATTTAGATTTCAATCATAAGTCCATATATAAGTTCAATCAAACTCAAATCAAGCTTTGACCAAACCTTTTGATCCACTTAGGCTCACTTGGCCCAAAGTGGCCTAAAGTACCCTTATGAGCCAAATTTTAATCCTAACCAAATTGGATTGAACCAAACTCACCTATGCTTCTCATCATGATCAACAATCATCATGGGATGATCAATCAACCAAATTTGGTCAAACCAAGTCAAACCTAAGGGTTGACCAAGTCAACACTTAGCCCAAAATGAAACCTAACATAGCAAAAAGCCACCATATGCTAATTTGATTGTAACCAATGATCTAGGTTCATTCATGAACTATGTTTGAACTTGACCAAGTCAACATTTGAGCCTAACCTAGCCCAATTGACCACTTGACCCAAGTTGACCCAACTTGACCTAAAAAGTTAAAATGTGTCAAATCTTGATCTAAGCCAAATTGATTGAAACCAATGGGTCAAGTTCATTCCAAATCACTTTTTGAACTTAACCAAAGCCTCAATTGGCCATCTAGACCTATCCTAGCCCAATTGACCTTGAACCCAACTTGACCTAATGGGGTCTTGTTGAGCCAAACTCAAACTTAACCAAAATTGATTGGAAATAAAGATATTGATCCACTCCATATAACTAACCAAACCTAAACTTACCCTTGACCTAGCTCAAATAGGTCAGATTGGTCAAATAGGTCAACTTGACCCATTTGACCTAAATGGAGTCATATGAGCCAAATTCAAACCTAAACCAAATTGAATCAAACCAAAGCCACCAAAACATTTCAAATGGTCATATGAACTTGACCCAACCCTTGGTTTGACCCAATTTGACCAATTGGTCGACTTGACCCAAGTTGTCCCATTTTGACCTAAATGAGTCAACATGAGCCAAACCTTATCAAATGAATTCCAAATCTCATGAAACTTGGCCAAACCTATTTTCTCCACATACCCAATATGTCCAAATTAAAAAATTAGCTAAATGACCATTCTACCCCTAGGCCATAGAACAAATTTTGGTCTAATCCATGGGTAATTTGGTCATGCCCTCTTCATATCAACTTGATACCTTCCTAATACTTCAAGTGGACCCAATGAGGAGTGGTGCACCCAACCCAATGGGTTTGGGTCACCAATGGACCCAAGGTAAAACTAACCCCCTAGCTCAAATCCTCCCAAAATCCAACTACTCCTCAAGACCTCAAATTGACCATGTGCAAAGATCTAACAACCTAAACAACCTCTCCCATATGGTCAATTGGATCAAAATGGCAAGCTAAGGCTCAGCCATCTGATTGCCATACGGGGAGATATACTTCCCCTAATTTAATTTGAATTCATCATCCACACATTCGATTGAGCACTAGAGAGAGTTAGGAAACATCAGAGAGAATTCCTAAGCTTTCTAAGAGAGATTTGAATCATAGCTTTCTCGATTTTCTTCCTTAGAAAATAGGGGAGCTCATCTCAATTCCCAACTTCTTCCACACTCAAATCTGCTCCAATTCCACTTGCACACTCTCTCAGGGGATTAAGTCGAGTGCACCCAAGCTATCAAGTTCCCAAAGCAAGGAGGAGGTGAATTAGATCAAATAAAAGGAGCAAGGTGTAAGAGATCTACTCAACCCCAAGGCTTGAAACTTTCAATAGAGTTTCGTCTCCACTAGAACAAGCTACCTCATCAAGCTTGAGCACCGGTGATCACCTCCAGCGAGGTATGGAATTTTTCGACCACTTAGCTTAGGAGGTGTTGGTCCTTTTTGAAAGAAATATTTATGGCTTGTGTAATCCACCGTTGGATAGGTTTGTTATTGTGCTTAGATGGTGTGGGTACAATCTTATTCCAATATGAGCTCAATTAAGCTCAGATCTTCCCATAGATCATGGATGGTCTCTATTGAGCCTCAGGGAAGAACTAGGGTGATCCTGGCCATCCATCCACATATTTTGGATTGACGACCTAGATTAACCACACATTTTAGAAATCCTTTATCCCTTTTAAAACCACGGGATGATCCATGGCCATTTGATCCTTGATCAATGGGGGATCAAACCATCCACCCATGCCACCATACGATGTTTAAGTAATCCCCTCACATGAAGTGTAAAGCATACGCATGCCACGCGTCGCGAGTGAGAGATTAGTTAGAATTTAATTTTAATTATTCTCCTAACTTTAAAAAATTCATATCTCCCTCAATAAAATTCAAAAAAATATGAGGTAAATTTTTATGAAAGGATAAATCAACCTAGAATATTTTAAAAAATGATTTCATTGAATTTTGATTTATACTTTTCTTAACTTTTAGTTTTTAATGGACATCTTATTTTGCTAATTACTTCTTAATTAATCCTCTGATTAATCCCAAACTTCTTGGGTATGTTTTAGGAGATGACCTCTGCCTCCATTTTCTTGGGATTTATTTAAGGCTTAATTAGGAGAATTGCAAATATGTTTCCTAATTACTCCCTTAATTTAATTAAGAATAATTAAGGCTTGGATTAGTGTTTTAATCCCTCATTGGAGTTTATTAAGGTCAGATCCAGTGAATAGGAGGCTTAGGAAATAATTTTGGGGTATTTCCCCTTAGTTATTCCCTAAATACTCTTTTCTTTCCTTAATCCTCTCTTAATTGAGGGTTAATTAATTAATTACTCTCTTAATTAATTTTTAAAAATTCTAAGAAACTTCCAGAACATAATTAATCTACTTTTGGTAGATGCTTAGGTGTTAAGTAGCCTAAGTTCAATTAAGAAAATAAAAACTCACCTCACATGTGTGAGGGGTGTTTTTGAAATTACTTAAGTTAAACCCCTTAGCTTAATTAACCATTAATCATGAGCCAAATTGCATTAGGCCCTTTCTTCTAGGTGCATTGTAAATTTAAATTCTTATGAGTTTTATGTCATCTCATTGGCTCATAATTACTTGGTTAACTATGCTAAGGTGATATAGATAAAGGTTAATTAACTTGCTTAATTCATACCTGAACCTAATTAATATATAAAAATGAATCTAATCATCCAAAAGTTAAATAAAAATATCAAACACATGTGGTAATCGGTTAGGAACAATAAACTCAGCTCAAAGTTTCAAAATTAAATCAAATTCTAAATTAAACAAAAATCATCTTAAATAAACTTTGATTTATTTTATGCTTTCTTATTTCATAAGAATGACTTTAGGATTTAATTAAAGTGAATGTGTTTGCATACTTTCATTGCTTTTTCCCCAACATGTTAAATTTGTATGTCATGTGGTTTTATGCATTCATAAGTTTCAAAATCCAAATTCAAAAATGAAATTGTTTACTTTATGTCAAATTTGCATGTGTTGGCTAAAGTAGAAATATGAACGGCTATTATCACTACTAAATTCAAATTATTCTTTTAAAACATATAAATCAAATACTTAAAATTAAAAGTGTGCTACTTATATTTTAATTATAAGCTTGCATGTGAAAGGATATAAGGATGTGCTTAGTATAGGTTTTCCTTCTCTTTTCTTTTATTATAGTTTTGAATAGGAGTTGGTAAGATGTATGGTTCATTTAAAAGAACCTAACACTTGCTTAATTATATATCCTATTCATTCTTATGCTATCACTTAAGAAGGGCCACCTATTCTTGTACAAATAAATTGCATAAACAAAATGAATCAATTAATACAACCTTTTGCATTCTTTCTTTTGCATTCATTTCTTTTGTAAACATGTTTGTACTTAAGGAAAGTGGTATATTAGGATGGACAACCCCAAGGTTGTGAGGCTTTAAGTATCCCTAAGTAGGTCTTGTACCTTACACCTCTGGTTAACAATGGCGCTGTACTCACTTATGCCTTTCTTACTTTCATGTGTGCATGTGAAAATTGGATAAGAAACCCTTTTCTATTAAATGAAAATCATGCATCTTAAACTTCCAAATTTTCTTAAGTGAATTACTTAGAATGCATCATAAAGTGCATTAAATATTCTCATTTGTGTGTATAGATATGTTTAGGATTCATTCATATGCATGTTATACATGTTGGGAAAGAAATGAAGTGACGTATGTTTTTATGAATTTGATCATTTTATTTAATCTTAAAATGCCTTTCTTTTTGAATGGGATTTTTTAGAGTTCATCCAAACTAAGGATTAATTAAAACACTTAATAAACACATTCACTAAATAAAACTAAAATGTGAATCTACCTTAGAAATTACTTAGGTTAGGGAAGGAAAGAGAAGTCTATTCTCTTTCCTCTCTTATAACTTAGTAACTAATTTTAGGATTCACATGAACCTAATAAAAACATGAAATAAAATCAACCCAAAATAATTAAACAATTTGAATGAAACCCTCCTCTAAATTTAACGTGGCTTCACACTTAGAAAATTCAAACTTAAAGCTATAGCTAAGCATACCACACATACCTTCAAAGCACACACAGTAGCCTAAGTCACCACATCTAGCTCTAGGTTAGTTTGGTGCATGGCTTGATGCTTATTTTTTGTTTTGTGATATATGTTTTAGACTAGATGTTAGGATGTTTGTGCGTAGAATGAATGGTGGGGCGATCTTAATCTAACCATTATTTTCTGCAAGGGATTATGCTTAACGGGCACTGTAATAAAAATATAAATATTTTTTCTTGCAGGTGCTTATACCCCTAAGCATATTCCAATAGGCTAGGTGGACTTAGTCACCCATGTGTGGGGTGATAAGTCCAATATACATGCTTGGAATTTATTTGGTTTATTTTAGTAAACCTTTATTTTGCGGGTGTTAGTTAGATCTCCACTTTTCCTTTTCATGTAAATTTGTTCAATTAGGATTTTGGAATGATTGTTATGGGGATTAGGATGAGCATTTGTCATAAGATCTTATCTTATGCACCATGTGAAGCCTTTGCAGCATCCACCTTTCAGCCATCCAAAAGAAGGAACCCAGGAAGGAAGAAGAAAAGAAGAAGAAAGAAGAAAAGAAGAAAGAAGAAATAAAGCTTGAAGACCCCCATAATAATGAATTCCTTGCTTAATTTTAATTTAATTCATTTGTAATCTAGGTTGTATAAGGGTGGAGCTCAGCTACCCAATTTGTTATTTTTGGATTTGTGTGGTGTTGCACGACCACAATAGGCTTTTATTCTTTTTACAATTAGCTTTATAAATCGATTATTGATTTTTTTAGCTTGTGCATTAAGTGACATCATTTTCCTAGTTTCTTCCTTGCTTTATGTATGGCCTAGATGTGGATTAGGCTCTTAAGGAAAAATAAATTTTTTACCCACTTAATAACTCAAAATTAAAAATAAAGAATTCTTAACCTCACCTAAAGCTTAGGTTAAAAATCAAGATAAAAGAATTAGCAACCCCTTAGCTGGATAAGTATTTCTTTTACAATATCATGCATAAATGCATCTTATTTCACTCTTGATTGGAGGGTTTCCACCTTCACCAGATAAACTTGGCTTGACCTTTAGGAGCCATGGTGGAAACACACCTCCTCCCTTCTCATTGATTTTGGCCAATAACTTTACTTCTCATGCATTAAGCATATGAATCATATTAGCCTGAGTCAAAATAATTGCCCAAAAATGAAAACAAAAATGAAATTTGAATTGTATTAAATTTAAGTCATTTGAAGCATGCCTTTACATGATCCAGTCTCTTTAGGGAGTGAGTTTAAGGACTAAGTCTCTTTCTAAATAAATAACAACCTAGCTATCTTGCATGAAGCATATGACTTGCTTACTTGTATTTAAAATCATAGGAAGGAATTAGTTGGCAGCCACCCCCAAGTAGTTGTAAGTCCAAACAGTCGGGTGGTTTGTCCTCTCTTATGGAGGCAAACCAAATACCCATTTTTGCCTTAGATTTAGGTTGTACTTTTGTCCCTCGCTAAAGCTCCCTAGATTTAGGTTCTAAGGTTTCTTCTCCCCTTTGTGGGCCATAAGTTTAATTCCTTACCTCGTAGGCATTTCCTTAATCTTATGTTAAGGAATCATAAGTCCTTATTTCTAATGAAAAAATGCAACTCAAACATATTAAATCAATTTCCAAAAAATCAACCCAACTATAGGATAGTTTAAGATGCTCATTAGATTTCCTAGCATCATAGGCATCTCCTACTTATCTTCTTTTTTTGCTTTGATAATAACTCCCTCTCTTTGATCAATCCCATTTGATCTTTCAAAAATAAACTAATCGATTGATAGTCCTTTCCTATTGAAATCTTTGAAGACAACGATTATTTACCTTAATCGAGAGTATACCGAAGGGATCCCATCCCTTAGGAAGTAATTAACATTGGGGGTTTTCCCCTATAGGAAACTTAACGAACCTGATTTAAAATAAATCCTGTTTTACTTTTTCATGTAAAGTAGGGGAAAAAATCTCTGGTACATATGCAGACCTATCGTCCTTAGGAGACTTTATTGAGGTGATTAGGTCCATTAAATGGTAGTGATTTCTATCTTTTGAGAAAGTACACTGATCTTTGATGACATACCCGATCACCTGAATAAGCACATCTGTAGATCTGCATGGCATCCCAAAAAGATGAAATTTTATATTCTTGCCTCTTTTCAACATAGATTTGAAGGCGACCATATATAGAAAATTGTCTAACCAATAGATTTTTTTGGTGGCTCTGCTGGGGATGGTTCCTCTCTCCATCTTTGATAAATGTTCATTATCTTTGACTATCAATAGTGGGTTTATACTTTGGTATGAATTTGAGACTATCTTTCTTTCCGTTGGTACTTAGCTTATTTCATTCTTAAGTTGAGTTAGCCAACATCTTTAGGTTTTAGGACCTCACTCTGTCTTGATCTTAAAACCCCCGTTGGGTTCTCCAATGGGTAATAATAAAAAGATCTAAATAAAGAGAAAATATTTAAGGACTTCCTTCTTATCATTTTTATGATAAGGAAAGGTTCCTTCTAAAATAATAAATACACAATAAATTTTCCATAAGAACTTTGCTTTTCAAAAAGCACCTTTTCAAAAATGCACTTAATAAAATATTTTCCACAAAAATTTTATCACCCTCATTTAACAATTCTCATAATTGTTACATATAGGGATTTTCAAAAATAAAACTAACAATCTTTTCCAAAATCACAAATAAACATCTTCCTTCAATTCATTTTGATGAAGATTTCATTTTCAAAATAAAATGAATAATCATCTTCACAAAAATCAAAATCAAAAATTAAATTTTCAAAAAGCACGCATGAACCTTTCCATTCAATACACTCATACATATTGAATGGTAGTTTCATTTTCAAATAAAATTAAATTTTTCAAAAGTGCACATTAACACCTTCATTTAATATACTTAGATTTATTAAATGAAGATTCCATTCCCAACTAAAAATAATATAATTTGTAAATCCCACTTAAACTTATCTCATATATGATTAAGTTGGAATTCCTTCTTTCAAAAAGCAATAATCACACAAAAAACAAAATTTTCACATTTCAAAAATAAGATTGATTCCCATTCCTACATACCCAAATTTGTTGAATGGAAGTCCACTTTCAAAAATTAAAATTTAATAATCATATTTTGAAAAAATTTCAAAACACATTTTGGAACTTTATTTAGCGTACTCAAATTTACTAAGTGAAGTCTCCAAATCCAAAATCAAAAATTTTCAAAACACATTTTGGAAATTCATTTAGCATACTTAAATTTGCTAAGTGAAATCTCCAAATCCAAAATCAAAATTTGAACATATTTTGGAACTTCATTTAGCATACTCAAATTTGCTAAATGAAGTCTCCAAATCCAAAATCAAAATTCAAAACATATTTGGAACTCCATTTAGCATACTCAAATTTGTTAAGTGAAGTCTCCAAATCCAAAATCAAAAATTTTAAAACACATTGGAACTTCATTTAGCATACTCAAATTTTCTAAGTGAAGTCTCCAAATCCAAAACATAAAATATTTTTCAAACAATTTTGGAACTCCATTTAGCATACTCAAATTTGCTAAGTGAATTTTTCAAACACATTTTGGAACTTCATTTAGCATACTCAAATTTGCTAAGTGAAGTCTCCAAAAGTCAAAACCAAAAATTTTCAAGCACTTTTGGAACTTCATTCCTTAGCATACAAAATTTTCTAAGGAGAAGTTTCCATTTTCAAAACCAAACTAAATCACAAAAGTTTGAACACATCTTTTGGAATTTCATTTAGCATACTCAAATTTGCTAAGTAAAATTTCCATTTACTTCAACCTTAGCATACCATATTTGCGAAAGTAAAGTCTCCCCTTTCAAACAAATCAAAACAAAAATGAAACACTTAGGATTTCCTTAGCATACTTAAATTTGCTAAGGATCATACTCTTTCAAAAAAAATCAAAACATCCAACAAATAAATGAAACACTTAGGATTTTTGTTAGCACAGTTAAATTTGCTAAGAATTCTATTTTCAAAAATCAAACAAAACACACTTGGATTCTTCACTTAGCATACCTAAATTTTCTAAGTGGGAATTCCAAATTTCAAAAAAAAAAATCAATCAAACAATAATTCACAAAAATAAACATCCACTTTCAACCACTTCACTTAGCATACCCAAATTTGCTAAGTATATAAAATTCTAAAATCACTAAACAAAAAAAAAATTAATTGACCCTTAATTTAACATACCAAAATTTGTTAAAGGAATGAGTCCTTAAATAAAAATAAATATCTAAATTCAAACAAACATGAACCTATGGAAACAACCTTCTCAAAATATTTGAATCCATATTTCAACTACCAAAATTTGTTGAAGTTGGATTCACATTCAAAATTCCTCTTTCAATCAAAATTCTCAAATCTATTTGAACCCCACTTAACACTTCCAAGTTGTTGGATGTGGGTTCAAATTTTCAAATTCAAATTCAAAAATTACAAAGATAGAAATCTGATACAAGTTCATTTCCTATTGTAGGTTCTTATAGTGAGTTACAATATAATGATAGTTCAGTTTTTAGTCTTTTACTATTGTTTTGAGATGGGCGGTTCATAGAAGTTCATTTTCACTTTCCCCATGGAATGGATTTGGCTTTGGACCAAGCCAACTTCCCCAAACTGGACCATACACATCTGATTCACTTTGGTAGGAGATTCGAGGGAGCAAGGATTACTTGTGATAGCACTCTCCTCACTACAATCAGTAGGACCACGATGACCAGGTAGAAGCCAGTCATCAGGATTTATCTACCCTCTGACTCTGATGTCTCTTCACTGAAGAGGAAAATAACGGTAGTCCCATAGGCTTCAGTTATGATAGTACCAGCAGTGCTAGCCCTAATTTCAGTATGCCCCATGGTTTCTCAGGCTGCCCCAGTGAGGGCTATCACCCTTTCATCTGTACACTCTAAGGGTAAGGCTCCCCTAGTCTCAAGGCTTACCTCCCCAACATTTGAGTATGGGCCTAGCTCTCACTCCTCCCATCCTACTAGGACACATCGTAAGAACAAGAATCGCATGATCAAGTGGTATCACACCAGGATCGCTAAGGAGATAGAGGCAGTATCCCATTCAGTTGTTGATGATTTTCTTATTGTTACTTCACCACTAGTTATAACAAACTAGTTCCATCCTCTCTCTGGGTCAGACAGGGAGGATGTTAGGAGGATTCACTAATCACCTCCACCAGTGGTGCAACATAAGATGACAATTTCTAGGGTAGGAGGTCATACATTGGCCTCTAATCTATCTTACATTGGGTAGGCAGAGCTTACGAACGCTCAGAGTCCAGAGCCTAGTTTGATCTCAGATCCATCATTTCCCATAGTGTGAGGAAGCATATTCACTAAGAGAGGTCTTGAGAGGTCCATACAACTCACATCACAAGTAGGAAGAGGTAGAGGTTCACCGCCATTCGTGACTTATTGATTTTTTTTCGCGACGTGCTACCCGCAGACAAGTGACAAAGATCCTTCTGGGACTAGTCACCATAAGAGGGTAGCTCTTGTGTATAGAGAGTTGGTGGTGTCTCCACCCTACCGCTCTACCCTTCATCTGCCATCACCAGTCCAAGTCACATCATCTCCTGTTCCAGTAAAGGCCATGAAGGTCATATCGGGGGAGGAGCGCACCCCATTGGTGATCTGACTATGGACAAGGGATCCTATCCCATCCACATCACCTATAATGGCAAGGCCAAGCTCTCCTGCTTGACCTTCTGTCCTAGTAGTGGTGTAGAAGGAGTGGCGACCCTGAAGCATCGTGGTCATCCCTTCACCAACTCCACTAATACAATAGGATGTGGAGATGGTGATAATTATTTCAGATATTACAGATGATAGTCCAGCTAGACCAATGATAGTGGAACATCCTTGGATTGTTACCCCTCTCATAGCTAGTAGCAGTCAGGAGTGTCATGCATCTAGTGAGTACAGTCCACATAGGATTGTCTCTCCAAAGGATGTGAGGTCCTTTCTCGGCACCATAATGATCACACGCCAACATAGATTATTGCACTGCCGATTGATCATTCTTTAGATGAGATAGTGGCACATTATTTCATGAAAAAGAAGGAAATTTTGGGGTACGACTGGTTAGATGAAGAGAAAGTCAGCTTCGATCCAAACGAAGATGACTTATTGGGAGACTCAGCTAGAGTCTGCATGCTAGACACTAGAGAATCTCTTCTCAGGAAATAACAAGCCATGGAAGGTGATGAGGTTGATTAGGAAGACACCGCAACATCAGCCCAACACCTCCTACATTAGTTGAGGTAGAAAGATGAGCAGATAGATAGAATGGCATGATAGTTAGAGGACTTATTAGTAGTAGTTTTAGTGCTTCAAAAATAAACCACGTTAGTTCATCCTACTACAGTCGACATCAGTCAACCTGAGTTAGTGCATGTCTTGGATCGAGTCAAGACTTTACCTCCCGTTAAGCAAGGTAGCACTAGAATGTATAGGAAGGTAGTGGAAAGTATCTCCATATAAGAAAAAGACATAAAATCCATGGTTGAGTAGCAAGTGAAGGAAGCATTGGCTCAAGCCTGGTGAGGATCAATGATTCCAAAGGGTAGACCCTACCCAAAGGAATTTGATGCTATCCAATATTCCAAGGGATTCGTGCCTCCTTCCTTCAAAATCTTTGATGGTAGTGGAACCCATGGCAGCATATAGCATATTTCAGGGCCAGTTATTGCAACGTAGGTGGCAGGGATGCTTTGCTTTTTTGCCTCTTCATTAGTAGCTTAGTGGCTATTTCTTTTGATTGGTATGCTGAACTTTCCAATGGTTTAGTAAATACATTTGCTGAGTTGGAGTAACTCTTTATCAAGAGGTTTGTTGGAGCTCAGCAAAAGGTTACTATGTTCATCTCATTTTAGCACAACGACACCTCGGTGAGTCCCTTGTTGATTATATTCTTTGATGACATAATCTGAGTATGAAGTGTGAATTGCAGCTATTTGAACAACATGCCATTGAGATTCTTTTGAAGAATATCCATGGCCCGATCACCTTCATGCTTAAGGGCTTCAGTATCAAGACATTTGAGAAGCTAATCAACAAGGTGGCTAGTCTACAAGGAGAAGCCAAATAGTTGCCTTTTGAAGATCAGTTGCCTAAGCAGAAGCCACAAAAGGTCTATGAGAAGAAGCCAGGAGTAGTCACCGCGGTTGATAAGGGGAAGCAACCAGCTAGAGACCAATCCGAGATACCATGACCTCAGTAGCCTCCACCTTCTTTGCCACCACTGAGGCAGCCATACCAGCCTCCACAACAGCCTCCATGTCCAGCACAGCCATCGCCTTAGCCATACCACCACCAGCTGTGGCTCTAAAACTCATCGCCAGGTAGCTATAGTCCACCTTCTCTTTTAGATAAGTTAAACAAACCTTATTCTTTTATGCAGGAGGTAATTAGAAAGATTTTTAAGAATTTCTTAAAGAATCCTGATTTTCAGTTACCTGAGCCTAGGAGACCGGAGGAAGTAGGCAAAAGTCATGATTTAAACTTTTTTTCTTACCACTATATGCTAGGCCATGTTTTGGAGGATTTCTTTATATTCAAGGATTGGCTTGAACCCAATTTCAAGACTGGTGCTGTAGTTATCCTGAAGGAATACCTTATGGAACAACCTTCTAGTTCCATTAGGGTAATCCTTGGGGATACATGTGATCCTATCGAAACCAAAGAAGTAGTAGCAATAGCAACAGTAGCATGTGTCAGCCCAGGATAGCCCTTTAGCATAGCCACCGACCATGTCCAGCCTCTAGTCTACAATTGCAGCTTCCACATCGGTGACTTCTTCCACTTCAGCTAGCTCTTTTGTTTCTTCTACTAGTAGAACTCTTGTATCGATAGATAAGGGCATCCAATCTTTTACCCCACTCACTTAACTTGAATTCTACTTTGTACTCCAAACAATTCCCAGAAATTGAAGAATAAAGCTAGTTTGAATTACATCTGTGTCACTTCTAAGTGGTTGTCTTCTTCTATTCCTCTTATAATGTGATTAGTATACCAGCCAACCCCTCTCAGCGGGTTCCCTTGGTGGTGACTTTCGATCCAGACAAAGACGAAGACCAGGCCTACAAATAAAGCAAAGTATTCGAATTTGGTTTATGTGAAACTATTAGGCAACAGTTAGGAACCTTAGCTCTTACCTCACTTACATCTCAAAAAGTAGAACGTTTGATAGTGAAGGAAGTCCCTAAGTCTTCCAGTGACATGAAGCAGAAGAGGTTTTATTTGGGATCATCATCCTCAAGTCTTGAAGTTGATGTAGAACTTGAGGATGATTCATTTAAAGAATTAATGGATTTACCATTTGAATTTTACTCGCCTTGTGTTCATAATCTTATACAGAAAGGTGTAGTTCCTCATACATGGTTCAAGCACAAGTCAGAGTACTTTGAGAAGCTATGGAATAATATAGGTAGGGAAGCACAATTAAGAGCAGGACTAGGATTCGGTACAGTGGGTCTGGTCGATGATGAAGATTACTGCTTAGTTATTACTAATCATTTGGAGTCTGATAGTTTCTTCTCACACAACCATAACTCTTATGAGAATGTGTGTTTATAAATCTTAGATATTCCAGATGATCTTGAAATCGAAGAGGAACCACCAAAATTTGAAGAGGAGATTCATTCAATAATTGACAAGCTTAAAGAAATCATCCCCAGGACAAAAGAAAATCCACTCTTGACATACATCAGTTTGTTATTAAATGAAGAAGAAACCAACGACTTAGTTAGGCTATTGACTAAGTTTAAAGACTGCTTCACATGGAGTTATGAAGAAATGTCTGGATTATCTCCTAACATAGTAGTTCACAAGCTAGTAATAGACCCTAATGCTACCTCTATTAAGCAAGCTCCTAGACACATGCGATTAGAAATTGAACAATAGGTCATTTCTGAAGTCAAGAAACTGATCGATGCTGGTTTCATCAGGAAAGAAAAATATCCTACTTGGTTAGCTAGTGTCATCCCATTTAAATAGAAGAATGGTCAAATTCACATATGCATCAATTTTAGGGACTTAAATAAGGCATGTCCTAAGAATGAGTTTCCTCTTCTTATACCAGAATTAATGGTGGACATCGCCTCATCTCATGCAATTTTATCTTTCATGGATGGGTCATTTGGCTATAGCCAAATCAAGATGTCTCCTGAAGATGAAAGAAACACTACTTTCTGAACCTCGATTGAAATCTTCTATTATAAGGTCATGCCTTTCGGCCTTAAAAATGCTGTTGCTACATACCAATGGGCCATGACTCAGATCTTCAGCGAACTCATCCATCATCAGGTTGAGTGCTACATTGATGATCTAGTAGTCAAGAGAAGAGAAAAGGAAGACCACTTCTTTGACTTAAGAGTAGTTTTTGAACGGTTAAGACAATATAACCTCAAAATGAATTCCCTAAAGTGTGCATTCGGAGTAGTTTCAGGGAAATTCCTTGGGTTTATTGTTCGACACCGGGGAATAGAAATAGATTCTAAAAAGATCAAAGCTATCTTAGAAATGCCACCTCCTAGGAGTTTAACTCAACTCAGATCCTTCCAAGGATGGTTGGCATATCTAAGATGCTTTATCTCTAACGTATCGGGGAGATGCAAGCCTTTTTTAGCACTTGTCAAAAAGGATTCCAAGTTCAAGTGGGATGATAAGTGCAAGCAAGGCTTCGAAGATATCAAGCAGTATTTAGTGAAGCCACCAGTTCTAGCAGCCCCTATCCCGGGTAGGCCACTCATCCTGTACACTACTACATTGGACGACTCTCTCAATGCCTTGTTGGCCCAAGCCAATGATGATGGAAAGGAGAGCACTCTCTACTACCTCAACTGTAGTCTGATTCCTACTGAAGAAAACTATACACCTATTAAGAAAAATTTTGTAGCTCTAATCTTTGCTTCCCAAAAGCTATAGCACTATATGCTTTCTTATAAGGTGAACTTGATCTCCAGAACAAATCCATTGCAGTTTCTCATGACATGGCCAACACTATTCGGATGTTTGGCTTGCTGGTCCATGAAATTTTCATAATTTGATATCAAATTCTTATCCCTCCATGCGGTAAAAGGATATGCACTAGTGAATTTTTTAATAGCACACCCACTTCTAGCTGATTCTCCACTTACTGATGATCTCCCCGATGAACAAATCATGAACTTAGGGAAGGCCAACAACTGCCGATGGGAGATGTATTTTGATGGTGCAGCTTCTTTTCTTAAAGGTGAAGCACCGCAATCTATTCTCCCAAGAAAGATAGGGGTAGGAATAGTTCTTCTAACTCCAAACCATGATGTGATGAGATTCTCATAATATCTTTCCAACCCTTGCACCAATAATGAAGCCGAGTATGAGGCTTTGATTACTAGTCTGGAGTTATCCATCTCTATCAGTGTCAAGAGCATCAACATATTTGGGGATTCTCAGTGGGACATCAACCATATTGCTACATCCTACCAGGTTCTCAAATCAAAGCTTTGTCATTCCTATGAGTATACCATGAAGCTATTGGCCCAAATTCATGAAGTCACCATCTACAAGGTTGCCCGAGTAGAGAACACAGTAGAAGATGATTTGGCCAAACTTGCCAAAGAATTGGCATGTTTGAAAGATGAGTCTATTTCAATAAGGGTCTAAAATAGACAATTCCTATCCCTTATTGATGTTGAACTCATCGAGAGACTTTCTCTTGAAGGGGAGGTTGCCATTTCCAAAATGGACAAGGAGCTAGATTGGAGGCAACACCAGGAAACTACCTCAAGAAAAGTCATAACTCCATCAGTGAAATAGAAAGCTCTATCCTATGCTCTCATTGATGGCTCCTTGTACCGCCAATCCTTACACCAAATGTGGTTACATTACTTAGACAAACATGAAGCTCGTGGCATTATAACCGAGGTACACTCAAGTCTATGTGGAGCACATTAATTCAGTTTGAAGATGAAGACAAAGATCAAGCGACTTGGATACTACTGGTCATTGATGATTATAGACTGCATGGATATAGCTATGATATGCCATCAGTGTCAGGTGCATGGTGTTTTCCTCCACCAACCACCCTACATTGGCCTCATGGCCATCTGAGTGTTGGGGTACCGACATTATGGGTCCGATCGATCCTCCTTCTTCCAAGGGGCATCGATTCATCTTAGCTACCACCGACTACTTTTCTAAGTGGGCAGATGTCATCCCACTCAGAGAGGTCACAGCTCAGCATGTGCTTCAGCTTTTTAGGAACTATGTCGTATATAGGTTCGAGGTGTGTCGATGAATTATATCCAGTAATGGTACTACATTCAAAAGCATGAAGATCAACATCTTTGCCAGAGGACATAGTATAGATTATAGATACTCCACCATCTATTACCCTATAGCAAATGGCTTAGAAGAATAATTCAACAAAACTATCATCCAGATACTGAAGAAGACTCTTGATGATAACAAATGATAGTGGAATGAGTAGTTGGTTGAAGCCTTGTGGGACTACCGCACCACATACCGTACTCCAACTCAATCTACCCTATTTTCCTTAGTGTCTAGGTCTGAAGCCATTCTTCCTTTAAAAGTTCAACTCCTATCACTAAGGATAACATTAGGTAACAAGATCACTATAAAGCAGAATGTAAAGTTGCGGTTAGAAGAACTCGAAGGTTTGGAGGAGAGTCTCCTACGGGCGTGCTAGAACCTCGAGCTGTACAACACCTAAATGATTCAAGCTCACAACAAGCTGGTCAACCCTAGGACATTTTGAGTAGGAGAACTTGTGTTAGTCCTAAGGAGACAAATTATTGTCTGTCAAAAGATGGGAGGCAAGCTTGAACCCACTTGGGAAGGCCCCTATGTCATAGAGAAGGCCTACCAAAGAGGATCTTATCAGCTTATTAATTATAAAGGCGAACACCCGATGCTTCCAATTTATAAGCTCTTTCTATAGAAATATTATCCATGAAAAAATCATGTTTGAAAAACAATTTTAATGAAAAGAACAAAAATCAAATTCCATTCATCAAATATTCTCTTCTTTTAGAGCATTGTTAGCTTATCTTGAAAATCTGCCATGATGTGTCTAGGATTGGTGTGAGAGTCCCCTAGTGGCATCCTATCCCTCTTTCACAACATAAACATAATCTCCTAATGCAATTAGAATAGGTGTAAGAGAACACAAGCGGCATCCTATTTTGATTAGCATAACTAAGTTAGGTGTGAGAGAAGCCAAACGACATCTTTTCTTAGTGGGAATCCTATTTTCCATCCATAACACCATTTCATCAATCACCTAGTGTATTTATGGTAGGTGTAAGAGTCCCCCAGAGGCATCCTATTCATTTTAACACATGTACAACAACAAACATAAATCTTTTATCTCAAGATATTTTGATGTGGGAGCAAGCCCCTTGTGGCACTCACTCATTAGATGCTCTAGGTTAGGTCTACATGCTACCTCGCTAGTATGTCACCCCAGTGGTCACTTGTTTGGATGATGTGAGTCCCTATGCTTTCTCCTTAACTTGATCATTACAAATTAATAAGCACCTTATTAATATGGTAGGCTTCACTGTTCAGCCAGTAAACTACCTCATGTTGACTTTGTTTAAGAAGATGTGAGTCTCCGTGCTTTCTTATTGAACTAGCCATCATGCACTAACTAGGTTGAGTATATTTAAGGTTTGGGATAAGTCCTCTAGAGGCTCATTTCCTCTTAACTACTTTTGAGTTAATATAAGTCCCCTAATGGCATTCATTCAGTAGTCTCCCTAGGTCGGATAGCACCTGTCGAGTCGAAGATAGACTATCCCATAATTAGTTCTGCTATAGGAGGATGTGAGTCCCCGAGCTTTCTTCCTAGGATGATTGTTGCAAACTGATGGGCACCTTAGGTTGGTTGATGTTCGCTATGCTAATAGTGACTCACCCAGTGAGTACACCACTCTTGGCAGATATGAGTCCCCGTGCTTTCTCCTTGGATATATGACTAGCCATGTCATCTTATCCAGGGTGTTGGATTAAGCCCTTAGCGAACATCCCTTGCGGGCACTTTATTTGAATTGTGTCCTTAGCAACCCCATTTAGACACTACTTAAGGTCACTTTTGGATTGGGCAGTTCCTCTTTTCTAGTAGCCACAGCCATGGTTAGATAATTTGTTCAGTGGATGCACAGATTATCCCTTGGTTCAGTAAATCTGAGATAGGTCTAGGCTGATATAAGATCCTTCTCAGTTTGATCCCTTGCAAAATAACAGGGTTCGTGATAAAACAAACTAAATAAACAAACAAAATTAATTTCCTTGTGGATTAGGAATTCAAGCCCACAAAGGGCCCATTTTCCTAAGCATTCATCCTATCTTTAGGGCAGTGTCAGTAGAACTACCTAGAGGAATTTCCTAACTACCTAAGTTGAGATAAATCCCTGGGTCGGCACTCACTCCGTAGTTGCCCTTAGGTCAGGTTCAATCTATTTTCCCATAAGTAGGTTACCCCAGCAGCCATTCCACTTTGAAAGATATAAGATTATGACACATTCTTTCTAACAAGATTGTCGCTAATAGACGGACATGCTTAGGTCAGGTTTGATTTGTTACCTAAAGCAACTGATCACCCTAGTGGTCTTTTCTAGTGGAAGATGTGAGTCACTAAACTTTCTTCCCTCGAATTGATCATTGTAAACTGAAAGGCACTCCTTTGGTCAGATAGTTCTCCCATTGGCTGAGAAGCTACTCCCTTTGTTTCAGTAAATCTAAGATAAGTCTAGGCTTCTATAAGCTCCTTCTTAGTATAATCCATCACAAACCAACAGAATCCACCAAAAAAAATATAAAGATGAAATTATTCTTTGACTATTCTTGAGCTGATTTAAGTCCCCCATAGGCATTTACTTAATAGTCAACCCTAGGTCAGATTTGATTTGTTGCATAAAATAACCAATCACCCCAGTGGTTCCTTATTATGGAAGATGTGAGTCCCTGCACTTTCTTCCTAACTTGTCCATTTTAAACTGAAAGGCACCCCTTTGGTTGGATAGTCCTATGTTATGGTTGGTAGACTACTCCCTTTGAATTAATAAATCTGAGTTAGGTCTAGGCTCCCATGGCCCCTACTCAGTGCAAGTGCATCGAAAACCAATGGAATCTATCAAAATAAACAAAACTAAAAATGAAATTAATCTTGACTATCTTTGAGTTGATCTAAGTCCCTTAGTGGCATTCACTCAATAGCCAGCCCTAGGTTGGGTTGAATCTGTTGTCTTACCAGTAGATTACCCCAGCAACTAGTCTCTACTTTGGAAGATGTAAGTCTAATACACTTTCTTCCTAGTATAGCTGCTGCATACAGAAAGGCATCCCTTTGGTTGTCTAGTCCTACTATGTGTTTAGTATACTACCCCTTTGGATTGGTAAGTCTGAGTTAGGTCTCAGCCTTCATGGCTCCTACTCAGTGCTATCCATCGCAAACCAATAGGGTTCATCTCAAAATTTAAACCTAACAAAATTAAAATAAATTCAACCCTCTTCCCTAATGGAACTTAAACAAATCTTTTTCCCCTCAGTGAGACTCAAATCAAATCAAACCTTTCATCCCCTTATGGATGACTTGAACCTTCTTACCTTGTGGAAGGTTCACACTCTATCCCTTAGTGGATTCTTCCTCACCTCTCTTATGTCTTGGACATAAGTAGAGCCACACTGCACTAAGCTCTGGATTCTTTCTACACCATGGGTTAAGGATAGATTATTTCTATTAGTGCTTGTGATCTTTCAGTGTTGTTGATCATTTTGGTCAACACCAATAAGTGCGGTGTTCCTTGTTAGTCACACCACACCTACTGGGAGCCCTTTGTTGACCTCATTTTTAGAATGAGCTCTCAACCCCTCCATCTTAGACATAGGACTTTTCTTATACTTTAAAAGTTCCTTAGTCTTAATACACATCTAGTGATTAGGTGGACACTCAACCTAGCCCTAGAGACTTAGAAGAGTTAGCCATAGGAATAGGTCATGCCTTAGGGGTGCTAGAAAAATTTGCCTACCATTAGCTTGAACCATTCCTAACTTTCCTTCCTTCAAGTCAAACTCCAAATCAATCTTGTTTCATTTTCTCCAAACTCAAATCAACTCCATGTGTTTGAAACCCATGATTGAAACCCAAGATTGAAACCCATGAATGAAATTCCTAAGTCCAAATCCTTCTTAAATCCTTAAACTGTTCTCCAGGACTTAATCAAAATCATGATTAAAACCAATTCAAAACCTTGAGATTATCTCATAATTCATTTTTATTCTCATTTATATTCACATATATAAATGAAATATAAATATAAACCAATCAAACTAAACTTAAAATTCAAAATCAATTCATGAAATTTCCTAAGTCCCATAATCTTCTTCTTAAGGACTTAGCCAAAATAAACTCTAAATCAATTCAAACTCATGATTTTCTCAAAAATTATTTATATTCTCATTTATATTCACATATATAAATAAAATATAAATATTATTCAATCAAATCAAATTCAAAAATTAAATTCCAAATTTTAAATCCTCCTAAGGTCCTTAATATTCCTTCTAATGGACTTAGCCTAAATCAAATCAAACTAATTCAAATTTATGGGATTTTCTCATAACTCATTTATATTCTCATTTATATTCACTTATATAAATGAAATATAATTATAAATCAATCAAACCAAATTCAAAAATTCAAGCTTCAAACTCCAAAAATTTCCTAAGTCCTTTAAATCCCCTTTTAATGGACTTAGTTTAAATCATGATCAAATCACTTCAAATCCTTGAAATTTTCTCATGGTCAATTTATATTCTCATTTATATTCACAAATATAGATGAAATATAAATTCAAACAATCAAAACCAATTCCAAAAATTAAACTCAATTCCATTCAAAATCCAACCTAAGCCTTTCAAGTCAAAATCTTGAATTTAGCCAAATCAATTTCAAATCGAGCCAGACTTTTGATTTTCCTTCATGATTCAATCAACCCTACAATCATGAACTCATATATAAATACAAACTTCAATCGCCAAATCAAAAATCAATGCAAAAATCAAAGCCAAAATCCCTTCATATTCTTCCTTTGAATATGAAATTGTCAAATGAATCAAAATCCATTTGATTTCAAACCACTTGTAAATGGATATATATTTCAATCATAAGTCCATATACAAGTTTAGTCAAACTCAAATCAAGTTGACCAAGCCATTTGACGCACTTAGGCTCACTTGACCCAAAATGACCTAAAGTACCCTTATAAGCCAAATTCTAATCCTAACCAAATTGGATTGAACAAAAATCACCTATACCTCTCATCATGATCAACAATCATCATGGGATGATCATTCAACCAAATTGGGTCAAATCAAGTCAAACGTAAGGGTTGACCAAATCAACACTTAGCCTAAAATGAAACCTTGCATAGCCAAAATCCACCATAGGAAAAATTAATTAAAACCAATGATCTAGGTTCATTCATGAATTATGTTTGAACTTGACCAAGTCAACATTTGAGCCTAACCTAGCCCAATTGACCACTTGACCCAAGTTGACCCAACTTGACCTTAAAAGTCAAAATTTGTCAAAACTTGATCTAAGTCAAATTGATTGAAACCAATGGGTCAAGTTCATTCCAAATCACTTGTTAGGTTGGATAGTCCGACCTTGTGGCTGGTAGACTATCCGTTTGGATTTGTAAATTTGAGATAGGTCAAGGCTGACATAGCCCCTTCTAAGTGGGTCCATCACACACTGACAGGATCCATAATAAACTAAATTCAAAACCAACCTTCTTAATGGAGTCAAATTAAAGCATAGCAAACAAACTAAACTTCTCTTTAGCGAGGTGAAAAATAAATTAATCTCCCTAGTGGGGCCATAAGAAATACCATCAAACTCTTATCACCAGTGGATAGCCCGAACCTGCTTCCCCAGTGGAAGGCTCACATTCCCAATTTCTAGCGGATTATAGATTTTTATCCTCAAAGGATACACACCCAAACAAATCATATTCACAATCAAACTCAAATCCATATCCCAAGCGGATAGCTTGAACCTGCTTCCCTAGTGGAAGGTTCACATACTCAATCCCCCGCAAATTCCATCTAGCTCTCTTATGCCCTTTGCATAAGAAGGGTTGCTTTGCACTAAGATCATGATTTTATCTAAATTTTAGGTTTAGGTACATATCATTTTTGTTAGGGTTTGCAGTCTTTTGGATGTTGTTAATCATCTCGATCAATGCCAATACGTGGGGTGTGCCTTGTCAGGTACACCACACCTATTGGGGGTCCTTTTATTGACCTCACTATTGGAGTGAGTTCTCAACCTTCTCTTCTTAGACCTAGGAACCTTCTACACACTAAGGATTCCTTTGTCATAAGACACTTCAAGAGAGTAGGTGAACACTTAACCTAAGCTTAGAGACTTAAAAGGGTTAATCATAGGATTAGGCCATGCCTTAAAGACTTAAGAAAATCACCTACCCTATAGCCTAAACCCAATCCATGTACACCTTCTTAAATTCAATTCAAATCCAAATTTCCAACCAAACCTCAAACTCAATTTCAAATCTAAATCCAAGTCCAAACTCAATTTTAAATGATTGAAGCCCAAGATCAAATCCAAACTTGAAATCTTTCTTAATTTCTTTAATCAACCTTCATGAACTTAGCCAAATTTCTATCAAATTCAATCCAAACTCAATTGATTTTCTTATAAATCAATTTTACCTTCAATTATCTTCTCAAATATAAATGAAATATAAATTCAAATAGCAAAAACCAAATCCAAAATCAAATCAAAACCCAATTTAAACCCTTTAAGCCATTTCATTAAAATTGGCCAAAACTCATCTAAATCAAGCCAAAATAAATGAATTTTCTATTGAATCAATCATTATTTCAATCATCTATCCAAATATAAATGAAATCTACAATCATCCAGTCAAACTCAATTCAACCCAAGTCAAACCCAACCTAACCTATTTGACTTGAAATATTCAAATGAACCAAAACTCATTTGAATCGAAACCAATTGTATTTGAATTTATACATTTATCTCAAATATTTATATAAACACAACTAAATCAAACTGAACCCAAAGTCAAGCCAATTAAATCTAATCGGTTCACTTGACCCAAAGTGGCCAATTTGAACCAAAAAATCCAATTCAATCCAAGTCAAAGTGAATTAAGCCAATCCAAACTTCTTGTCATGATTATTGATCACCCTAGGATGATCAATTGATATAAATTTAGTCAAACAAAGTCAACCTAGCCCGATTACCAAGTCAACCCTTTAGCCTATATGAACCCAAACTAGCCAAATTGCAACCTAAGCCAAATCCATTGAAACCAATGATTCAAATAAACCCAAAATGAATATTTAAACATGACTTGACCTTCAATTGAGCCAAACCTAGCTCAATTGGCCCTCTTGACCCAAGCTGACCCAAATTTACATAAAGGGTCAAATTAGACTAAGCCCAAATTAAATCAAACTAAAGCATACAATCTTTTCAAAATAGTCATATAAACTTGACCTAATCCTTGGTTTGACCCAATTTGACAAATTGGTCAACCTAACCCATTTTGACCCTAAGTCAAATTGAGCTAAACCTAACCAAATGAACTCCAAATGACATGAAATTTGGTCCAACTCACTTTTGACTCATTTCAAATCTGCCCAAATCAAATTCAATATCAAATGACAATTATACCCTTGGGCTAAGGTTATCACATAAGACAAAACACCCATGTAAATGGTCATTTCTCTTCCTTTTCCACTTAGCACTCATCCATTGGTTCAACTAGTCTCCAAGGACATTGTCCAACCTGAACTAAGAGGTGGTTGGGTCAGTTATGACTTATAAGGAGGTGAAATCACCTCACCTTTCTTAATGGAATTGTTGGCATGGAGGACCTCCACCTTCGTTTGCTAGGACACCCAGTTGTCCTTCATAGCAGCCACCTCCCATACCTTAAAAAAACTAAATTAAGCCACCTGAGGAGAATCCCAACCACCCCAAGAAAAGGACACCCACTTGGAGCCAAAAATCACCATGAATGAGGTGATTTTTGGCCATTACAAGGTGATAGAAAATAGAGAGGAAAAAACTCTTTCTCACACACTCATTTCACTCTCCTAAAGTTCTCAAACCAACTAGAAACCATTCCCACTTGGTGTTTGAGCTAAAACCATCAAAATTAAGTGGATTCTAGTGAAGAAGTGGTGGCCATTGGTGGATACATTATTCTGAAGTGAAGCAAGAGCCCGAACTAATTTAAAAGCTTCTTCTTACACTAAGGAGCACACTCGAATCATCACCACCACCAAAAATCATCCCCAGTGAGATAATTTTTAAAAATAATAGCTAGCATTCGGTTCTTTTGTTTGTGATGGTTTTTGCTTGATTATAGGAATTTTCTTTAGACTAAGCTTAAACCTAAACCTTAAATAAATAAAAAATAAACTAAATAAACTAAATAAACCTAAACTAAAATAAATAAATAAAAATAAACTAAATCAACCTAAACTAAACTAAATAACCTAAACTAAAAACCTAAACTAAAATAAACTAAATAAATAAACCTAAAGTAAATAAAATAAACTAAACTAAAATAAACCTAAACCTACACCTAAACTAAAACTAAATAAACCTAAACCCTAAACCTAAACCTAAAAATAAACTAAACCTAACCTAAATAAAACTAAAAAAAACCTAATCCTAAAATAAGATATCTAAACTAAATAAATAAACTAAATAAATAAATAAAAATAAACTTAAACTAAACCTAAACTAAATAAACCTAACCCTAAACCCTAAACCCAAAATAAAATAAAACTAAATAGACTAAACTAAATAAAACCTAAACCTAAATAAATAAATAAACTAAATAAATAAACCTAAACCTATAAGTAAATAAATATACTAAATAAAGAAATAAAAATAAACCTAAACTAAACCTATACTAAATAAACCTAAACCTAAAACCTAAACCCAAAATAAAATAAAACTAAATAAACTAAACTAAATAAGACCTAAACTTAAAGCTAAATAAATAAATAAACTAAATAAATAAACATAAACCTAAACATAAATAAATAACTAAACTAAATAAATGAACATAAACATAAACCTAAATCTAAACTAAACTAAATCAAATAAAACCTAAATAAATAAATAAATGAAACATAAAAATAAACCAAAACCTAAGATAAATAAAATTAAAAACTAAATAAGCCTAAAAATAAAAAAAATTAAACTAAACAAAAATAAATAAACCTAAACCTAAACTAAAAATAAACTAAATAAATAAACATAAATAAACCTAAATAAATAAATAAAACTAATAAAATAAAATAAAAACTAAAAGAAAAATAAATTAGCATAAACTTAAAAATAAAAAAATAAACTAAATAAACGTAAGTAAACCTAAATCTAAACCTAAACCTAAACCTAAACCTAAATAAACTAAGCTATAAAAAAAATAAACCTAAACCAAAATAAAAATTAAATAAACCTAAACTAAACCTAAACCTAAACCTAAACCTAAAATAAAAACTAAATAAAATAAACTAAATAAAACCTAAACCTAAACCTAAACCTAAATAAAAATAAAGCCTAAACTAAATAAACTAAAGTAAATAAACAAAAATATAAATAAAAGAAAAAATAAATAAAACCTATACCTAAACCTAAATAAAACCTAAACTAAACTAAATAAACCTAAACCTAAACTAAATAAACTAAAAACTAAATAAAATAAATTATCCTATATTAAAATAACTATAAATAAATAAAAATAAATAAAACCTATACTAAAAAAATAAACCTAAATTAACATAAACAAAACTAAAAGAAAAACAAAACTAAACTAAAATAAAAAATAAACTAAAATTAAAAATAAAACATAAACCTAAACTTAAACCTAAACCTAAAAAAAATAAAACATAAACTAAAATAAAATTAAAAAGATAAACTAAACTAAAAATAAATAAACCTAAACCTAAACCTAAACTACATAAAAAAAACTTAAATTGAAACTTAATCCTAATTAAAATAAAACCCTAAACCCTAAATCCAAAATCCTAAACCTTAAACCCTAAACTCTAAGCCCTAAATTCTAAACACTAAACCCTAAACCTTAAAACCCTAAACCCTTAACCCTAAACCATAAACCATAAATGCTAAACTCTAAACTCTAAAACCTAAACCCTAAACCCTAAAACCTAAATTATCCCTAAACTTAAACCCTAACCCTAACCATAAACCCTAAACCCTAAACCTTAAACTCCAAACTAACCCTAAACACCAAAAAGCTTACACCCTAATGCTTAAACCCGAACCCTAAACCCTGAACCCTAAAATAATCTTAAACCCTAAGCTCTGTAGGTTTATTAAGTTTTAGGGTTTAGATTTATTTTTTAATTTATTTAGTTACTTTAGGTTTATGTTTAAGGTTAGGGGTTTAGGGTTTATGATTTAGTGTTAGGGTTTAGGGTTTTAGGGTTTATGCTTTGTCAAGTTTGGGGGTTGGGTTGGGTGTAAAGGTTTTAGGGTTTAAGATTTAGGGTTTAGGGTTTAGGGTTGTAGGTTTAGGGTTTAGGGTTGTAGCTTTAGGGTTGTAAGTTTAGGTTTTAGGGTTTAGGGTTTAGGGTTTAGGGTTTAGGGTTTAGGATTAAAGGTTGAAGGTTTTTTTAAAAAATTCAAGAAACTGATAGGTTTAGGTTTATTTAGTTTATTTTTAATTTTTTTATCTATGTTTATTCTTTTTATATAGTTTTATTTATATAGTTTAGGTTTATTTATTTGAAATTAGGTTTTTTATTTTAGTTTATTTCTTAGGTTTATGTTTATGTTTAGGATTAGGTTAGGTTTTAGGGTTTGGGGTTTAGGGTTTGTGATTTAGGTTGTAGGTTTTATGGTTTAGGGTTTAGGGTTTAGGGTTTAGGGTTTAGGGATTTTAGGGCTTAAGGTTTTAGGTAAAGGGTTTAGGGTTTTGAGTTAGTTTTTTTTTCTTTTATTTAGGATTTAGGGTTTAGGGTTTTGGTTTAGTTTAGGATTTATTTTTGTTGGTTTAAGGTTTATTAGGGTTTAGGGTTTAGGGTTTAGGGTTGTAGGTTTAGGATTTAGGTTTAAGGTTTTTTTTGTCTTAAAATTAAGTAAAACTTTGCAGGTCCCAAGTCTGGATGTGAAAAGTCGAGGGTTGCAATAAGTAGTTGACAGCTAGCATAAAACTTGTAGAAATAATCATGACATTAATCCTTTAAATCTTTGTGCTAATACTAGGGCGTCCCCTGGAAGTGACGTGCTGTATGGCTTGAATACAGTGAAAAATGTGTAAGGGCCACTACATCAGTGTCTGGGTGTTAAATGAGCAAGGGTTCCCACATTATGGATGGATGCGAGCAAAGAAGTTAGTCTGCAAAACTAGAATTAGGTTAGGATCTTGGAATATAGGTACTCTTACAAGTAAATTAATGGAATTAATAGATATTATGGTTCATAGAAAGATAAATATTTTATGTGATCAAGAAACTAAATGAGTTGGGGAGAAGGCCAAGGAGATTGACAGATTACGTTTTAAACTTTGGTATTTAGGTAGAAGTCAAACTAGAAATGGTGTAGGTGTGATTATAGATAAAAGTTTGAGAGATAATGTTATAAATATTAATAGATGTGGAGATAGAATTATAGCTTTAAAGATTATTGTTGATACTAAGATTATCAATGTTATAAGTGTTTATGCTCCTCAAGTAGGTTTAGATGTAAGCTCAAAAATTTTTTTTGGAATGAATTAGAGGGATTAATACAAAAGATACCTCTTGAAGAAAAGTATTTATTGGAGGAGATTTAAATGGACATGTTGGTAGAGTGGTAGAAGCTTTTAAAAGTATTCATGGTGGTTATGGATTTGGAGTGACTAATGAAGATGATAGGACTATATTAAATGTTTCTTTAGCTTATGATTTTGTAGTTGCTAATACTTTATTTAATAAAAGAGAAGAACATATTATTACTTATAAAAATGGATCTAGTAAAACACAGATTAATTATTTTATGATAAGAAAAAATGATCGTTTATATTGTAAAGATTGTAAGGTCATTCCAAGCGATAGTTTAAGTACCCAACATCAATTATTAGTTTTAGATTTTAAGATGAAAGATTGTAAGAGGAAAAATAAATCAAATTATTATCTTAGGATTAGATGGGGACACTTAAAGAACACAAATAAAAATATTTTTAAGAGAAAGCTACAATAGCTTAATATTTGGGATGTTCATAAGTAAGCTAATGTTATGTGAGAAAAAGTAGCAAGAAAAATTAAGCAAGTTGCTAAAAATGTGCTTGGAGAATCAAAAGGAAAAAACTTCTTTTAATAAAAATAGTTGGTGGTGGAGTCAGAGTGTGCAATAAAATATAAGAAATAAGAAGCATTGTTATAAAACTTAGTTTAGATGTAAAAACTTGGAGAATTGGGAAAGATATAAAGTGGCCTGTAGAGATTCTAAGAAAGTAATATATGATGCAAAAAATTTAGCTTTTAGTTATTTATATGATAGATTAGATACCAAAGAAGGTGAAAGATGTATGTATAAGTTTGCCAACCAAAGAGATAGGAGAAGTGAAGACCTAGTTCAAGTGAGGGGTATTAAGTATGAAAATAATAAAGTTCTTTTCTTAGAAAAGGATATTAAAAATAGGTGGATGAAGTATTTTGATAAACTTTTCAATGAAGGATCTGAAAGTATGATTGATTTTACCAACCTTAATATCCTAAAAAAAATAGAGAATTTTATTTTTATCATCGTATTAGTAAATATGAAGTTAGAGAAGCTTTAAAGAAAATGAAATGTGGAAAAATAGTAGGACCTGCTGATATTCCAATAAAAGTGTGGAAATGTTTAAGAGATCAAGGAATTTCTTGGCTTACAAATCTTTTTAATGTTATTTTAAAGACTAAAAAGATAACAGATGAGTGGAGAAAGAGTTTGTTGGTTCTTATATTTAAGAATAAAGGTGATGCACAAGAGTGTGAAAA
Source organism: Cymbidium sinense (assembly GCA_021442155.1). NCBI lineage: Eukaryota > Viridiplantae > Streptophyta > Magnoliopsida > Asparagales > Orchidaceae > Cymbidium > Cymbidium sinense. The sequence goes on along the minus strand of CM038222.1, from coordinate 38,582,190 downwards.
TTGTAGAGGAATTAAGTTAATGTGTCATACATTAAAATTATGGGAGAGAGTAATTGAGCATAGGTTATGATGTGATGCAAAAGTTTCTCATAATCAGTTTGGTTTCATGCCACGTAGATCTACTATGGATGTTATACATTTATTAAGAGGTTTGATGGAGAAGTATAGAGAAAGTAAGGAGGATCTACATATGTTATTTATTGATTTAGAGAAAGCTTATGATAAAGTTTCAAGAGATGTTCTTTGGAGAGTCCTAGAACAAAATGGAGTTAATATTGGTTATATTCAAGTAATTAAGGATATGTATACTAGAGCTATTACTTGTGTCTAAACACAAGGAGGATTGAAAAATATTTTCCTATTTCAGTTGGATTACATCTAGGATCAACTTTAAGCCCTTATCTTTTTTGCTTTAGGTATGGATGCTCTTACTAGGCATTTACAGGAAGATGTACCTTAGTATATGCTTTTTGCTGATGACATTCTTCTTATTGATAAGACTAGAGAGGGAGTCTACTAGAAACTTGAATTATGGAGGTCAATATTAGAGTCTAAAAGTTTTCATTTTAAGTAGATCTAAAACTTAATATATGAAGTGTAATTTTAGTTGTAGAAGCTCTAGTGGTAGTGTTGTGGCATTAGGTGAACAAGTCATTCATTAATAAGAGTGAGCAATTCAGATATTTAGGTTCTATTGTTCAAAATGATGGTGAAATAGACAGAGATGTTATTAGTAGAATTCAAGTTGGATGGTTGACGTGGAGGAATGCATCTGGCCTATTTTGTGATAAAAAAGTTCCACTTAAACTTAAGGGAAAATTTTATAAGATGGTGGTAAGACCTGCAATGACTTATGGTGCATAATGTTGGCCAATAAAAGAGAGGCATAAGATTAAGTTAAGTGTTACAGAGATGAGGATGCTTAGGTGGATGAGTGGCTTTACTCTTAGAGATAAAATGTGAAATGGGTATGTTCAGGAAAATGTTGGAGTAGCTCCAGTGGCAGATAAGAATAGAGAGAGTCACCTTTGATGGTTTGGCCACATAAAGCGTCGACCGTCTGATGACCCGATTAGGAGAGTAGATGCATTAGATTTGCCTAATTTTAAGAAAGGTAGAGGCAGACCTAAACAGACTGGATTAAGATGCATAAAAAATGACCTAAGTATACTTGAATTAAATGAGAATTTGACACCTAATAAGACACAATGGAGATGAAGGATTCATGTAGTAGACCCCATTTAGTAGGATAAAAGCTTGTTGTTGTTGTTGTTATTGTTGTTGTCATTGTTGTTGTTGTTGTGGTCTTAAAATTAAGTAAAGTGGTATGTTTACATTTATTTAGTATATTTAGCATATTTTTTATTTATTTTAGTTTACTTTATTTCTTATTTGTATTTTGGTTTATTTTTTATTTTAATTTAGTTTAGTTTATTTATTTTAGGTTTATTTATTTTTTTAGGTTTTTTATTTTAGTTTATTTTTTAGGTTTAGGTTTAATTTTCAATTTATTTTTTAATTGAGATTTATTTTAATTTTAATTTTTAGTTTTAGGTTTTATTTTTTAATTTTTAGGTTTAGTTTTAGGTTTTTATTTTATTTCTTTATGTTTAAGTTTTAGGTTTGTATTTTAATTTTATTTTGATGCATTATTTTTTAGTTTACCTTTAGGTTTTTTTTTAGTTTATTTTATTTTATTTAATTTAGGTTTAGTTTATTTTAGGTTCAGGTTTAGGTTCTATTTATTTTAGTTTAGTTTATTTTATTTTAGGTTTAGGTTTATTTTATTTTCTTTATTTCATTTTTACTTTAGGTTTAGGTTTTTTTTTAGTTTACAGTTTAGGTTTTATTTTTTATTTATTTTTATATTTATTTGGTTTAGGTTTTTATTTAGTTTTTATTTTATATTATTTAAGTTTATTTTATTTTTATTTTGCATTTAGTTTTTATTTTTCTTAGGTTTTTTATTCTTAGGTTCATTTTATTTTTTTAATTTTGTTTATTCTTTTATTTATTTTATTTTAATTTTTTTATTTTTTATTTTATTTTATTTTTTGGTTTAGGTTTTTTATTTATTTTAGTTTATTTTAAGGTTTTATTTTATTTTATTTTTTATTTTATTTTGGTTTAGGTTTAGGTTTGTTTATTTATTTTATTTTTAGGTTTATTTAGTTTAGGTTTAGGTTGGGTGGTTTGGTGGTAGTGGTATGGAGTTTAGGATTTATGGTTTGGGATTTATGGCCCAGGGTCCAGACATTTAGGGTGTTTAGGGTTTAGGGTGGGAGCCTCAGTATTTAGGGTTATGGTTTAAATTTAGGTTTAGGGTTGGTAGGTGGGGTCCATTTTGGGTCAGGAGTAGGTGTGGCTCAGTGGGTTTAGGTTGATGGTTTAGGGCCCATAGTTATGTTAGAGTGGGCATGTATTCAGCTCGTGCGCAGGGTATGTTTGGGTTTAGTTTTGGTTGGTAGTGTGGCATCAGTTAGGGTTGGGAGGGGTCAGATCAGTTTAGGTTTAGATTTAGGAGGATCTTTAATGTATTTTGTTTAGTGGTGTGGCCTTAAGGTGCTGTAGCTCAGGAGTGGTTTAGTGGGGTTTAGGTTAGGGTGGTAGTAGGGTTTAAGGATCAGAGCCTGGGTGGTTTAGTGGGGCTTAGGGTTTAGTGTTTAAGTTTTAGGATTTAAGGTTTTTAATGGTTTAGAGTTTAGGGTTTAGGGTTACAGGTTTAGGGTTTAGAATTTTTTTTTATTAAAGGAGATGGTATGTTTAGGTTTATTTAGTTTATTTTATATTTTTATTAACGTTTATTTTTTAATTTTAGTTAGTTTAAGTTTTTTTTAGTTTATTTTTTAAGTTTAGGTTTAGGTTTATGTTCATTTTTTTAGTTTAGTTTTATTTTTATTTTATTTTTTAGGTTTAAGTTTTAATTTTTTATTTTTAGAATTAGATTTATGTTTTTATTTTACTTTTTTTAAGTTTAGGTTTTTATTTTAGGTTTAGTTTTTAGGTTTTATTTTTTAGTTTAGGTTTAGGTTAATTTTAGTTTATTTCATTTTATTTAGTAAAGGTTTTGGTTTAATTTATTTATTTAGGGTTATGTTTTATTTATTTTAGTTTAGTTTATTTTAGTTTAGGTTTAGATTTATTTTATTTTAGGTTTAGGTTTTTTCTTTAGTTTAGGGTTTAAGTTATATTTTTTATTTATTTTTTAGTTTTATTTTTAGGTTTATTATTTAGGTGTAGGTTTTTCTTTAGTTTTTATTTTATGTTATTTTAGGTTGATTTTATTTTTATTTTATGTTTAGGTTTTATTTTTAGGTTTATAATATTTTTTTAGTTTAGTTTAGGTTTTTATTTATTTTATTTTAGTTTAGTTTTTATTTTTTATTTTATTTTATTTTTAGGTTAAAGTCTTAGATTAGGTTTTTCTTTTTTTCTTTTTTATTTAGGTTTAGGTTTTTTTATTTATTTTATTTTTTGATTTTATTTAGTTTAGGTTTAGGTTTTTAGGTTTTTAGGGTTTAGGGGTTAGGGTTTAGGTTTTGGGTTTAGGGTTTAGGGTTTGGGGTTTAGGGTTTAGGGTTTAGGGTTGTAGGTTTAGGATTTAGGGTTTAGGGTTTAGGGTTAGTTTTAGGATTTAAGGTTTAGGGTTTAGGTTTAGGGTTTACGGTTTAGGGTTTAGTGTTTAGGCTTTAGGGTTTGGTTATTTTGTAGTTTAGGGTTTAGGGTTTAGGGTTTAAGGTTTAGGCTTTAAGGTTTAGGTATTTTAGGGTTTAGGGTTTAGGGTTTAATGTTTAGGGTTTTAGGGTTTAGGGTGTTCGGTTTAGGGTTAGGGTTAGGGTTTAAGGTTTAGGGTTTAGAATTTTTTTAAGGAAAGTTTAGAATTTTATTACAATAAAAGAAAAGGATAGAATGTCCTAAAGAGGGGTAAAACTCAAAGATCTATTGCTCTCAGAGCTACAAGGAACCTAAAGAGCTAAACCCCCATCTATGTACAATGGAAAAAGAAAGAGAAAAAGCAACAGATAGAAAAGCAAAAGAGGAAAAGACAGACTAAGACTAGTACAATATAAGTAAAAAAATAATCAAAAGACTGGTCAGCAACAGCTCATGATCCTTTTTGGGAGGCAAGATAGTAAGATCCACATCAACAGCTCTTGAGTTGACTATGTAATGATCATTCCATCTGAAAAGTTCCAACCTATAAATGAAATATGCAAAACACTACAAAAGTAATAGTCATAGCTAACAAGATTAAGGATAAAGAAATCTATTAGAGAGAGCTGAGAAGGAGAAGGCTCGAGCTCAATTAAGATCTTCTTAAGAGGCAACAATGCATATGAGCATCCAAACTTCCTAAGAAGGGGTATATTCATATGCAATGCTACCAACCAAAACTAAAGATATGGGTAACATCAGGGCCATGATAGCCAGCATTCCTGATACAAGTCAACATCAAAAGAAAGTAGTCCAAAGGCTTCGAGAACCTGCATTAGCAAAAAAAGAAATAGCTAGCCAGCAGCCAGCCAATAACTAAACAACCAACAAAACCATAGCAGACCAATCACAAATAACCAGCCACCTAGAAGATACAACAAGGTCAGTGATAGAGCCACCACCAGCAAGGAAGAATTCAAAAGGACAAGCCAATTTAGAAGGATAGCAACATCTAATCAATAGCCTAGAAAGAGACTAAAATAAAATAAAAAATAAAAATGACCATCATTCAAATAGACATCAAAGCTCTAAGTAAGGGAGAGCCACAACCAGTCATTAGTAGACACTAAACCAATCCAGCTAGAGAAAAGCATGCCATCAATCAAGTAGGTAGTGATGAAATGCCACCGATAAAATCAGCCATAACTAGGTTAGGAAGGAAAAAAACTGCAAAGCAGCTGTCCTCATGCCAATCAAAAGAGAAAACAACCAATCAATAGGAATCCTAGACATAAACTAGGAGAAATAACCAAAAACTATTGAAAGCCCAAAGCTAATCAAATTCTAAATAGACCAACAACTGCCACTCAACAACCAACCATAACAGCAGAGGATCCAATATTGAAAGGGGGGCGGCTAGCCAAAACAAAAGGCTAACCCAAAATAGAGCCCAAAATATGTGGAAAAAGCAACAACAAGCATAACCACAACCCTCCTAGAGATCATCAAAAAAACCAAAAAATAAAAATGGTAGTCACCCAGCCAAACAAACAACCAAGGGAAAAAAAACCAAGGAAGGCCACCCAACCACTAGCAATAATTGAGGAAGGAGAGAAAACAGGCCAATGGCAAGTAAAGTCCCCTCTAACCCCCATAGATCCAGCAGTCACCAAGAAGGAGAAAATAGAAAATCAGCAAAAACTAAAGAGCTACTACCAATCCACCAATCTAAGGAAAAATGTTTTATTTAGTTTATTTATTTACTTTATTTACGCTTTTTAGTTTATTTAGGTTTAGGTTTTATTTTTAGGTTAAGTTTAGGTTTAGGTTTTTATTTTTAGGTTTAGGTTTAGTTTTAGTTTATTTATGTTTAAGTTTATTTATTTATTTTAGTTTAGTTTATTGAAATAATTATCATTAATTAAAATAGACATCATGTAACAAAGCAAAAAAGAAAGAATACAAGAAGGGCAAGTCTAATCATACTCTATTTTTTTATTAAAATAACATAACCGATTTAGAGGAGGATCTAAAGATATGAGGGCACTTCACGTAAACTTTTTTTTCTTTGCCATGGTACTTGCTGGTATTTTGTAAGTAAAATCAGAGTCTTCCAAAAAATTATCTTCATCAAAAATGATAAATGAAGGTACAATGATGGGCTAGTCCCTATAATATTAAGATGGCTTATATTAAAGTGCACATGAAGTTGCATGGCCATAAATAGATTCGAATCTTTCTTGGGGGTAAACCGTAAAAAATATGAATGATAACAAAGGTGCCATAAATTTTTTGAGCAGGAGAGGAAGGTGGTAGAATAACTTACAGGGAAAAGCTACCAGCTGAGGAATGATCATAAGTTATGGTAGGAGTCTTTTGAATTTGCTAAAGAGGTGGGTGAGTAATTTTTAGAGTAAAATTATTAAAGAGAGGAACTTTACTAGTAGTAGCAAGCAATTCGAATCAAATATATATCCACCAATAGAGATCAATAAGTTGTCATAGAAATTATATCCTCATTCAGGTGCCAAGATGTATGTTGATGATGTAGGAAAGAATTTGAGTTATCTTAAGTACTCGACTTTATATTTTTAATATATGGAGACAAGGTAGTGATGTCTCAATTTTGATTTAGATTTATGATATGATACGTAAGAATTATGGTAATTAGTTGTTGGCAGTAATAACTTTTGTTGATAAATTTTTTGAAAATATAGATCACATGCCCAAATAAGATATTATGAAAACATAAACTCAACTTTTTCTTATAAATGTCGCTCTCTTTCAATAACATTTTACTTGAGAATCAATGTAAATGTGGCATGAATACATTTTAGAGACATCAATTTTCACGAAAACTTTGCAATCAAGAGCCTAGAGATAGAAACATTAAGAGAATCTGCCAATATAGGGTTGTCAAACAAAAAAAATCTAATGAGAATTTGATGGGCCTTATCAACTAAGTGGATTCTCAAACATAAAAATGAAATCCATAAAGAAATAATAGAAAATTCATTAGAAAATTCAAAGTTAGAAGATCATTTTAAAAGCATCATTACTAACCTTTATGTAGTTTTGTTAGGAGATAAATGCGGAAACCAATTCGAGAGATTCAGAGTAAAACATTGAACATAAGTAACCAAAGCACAAAATTACAAAAAAAACTTAGAAAACACCAAATTTAACATGAAAAAAAAAATCTGAGAACAAGATGTGGGCTCTGAAAATTCATCACCGACCTCTCAATAAAGAGAGTGAACTATGTGTCGGTAAAATTTTTAGAAGGCAGATGGAATAGTAGATAAGACACTACGTAGAGATTTTGCCCTCATTTTGTGAGGACTTTAGATCTAGTTCCAGGTTTTTTATAAGCGCAAGCACCATAGTTAATTACCCCTCTCAATGCTGAGAGAGAATTTTTGATTAAGGCTAGTCATTAGATCGCTAAATGCATATCATATAGTAGAAGCATGTGGAGTTTTGAATTTTAGAATTACAAAATTCATCATCATTTAACTTAGAGTACATGGTTGGGGGAACAATGATGTGCCCGATCAATATCCCATATGTGGACTCCGAAAATTTGCCACCGACCTCTTGATGAAGAGAGTTAATTAGTTGTCGGTGAAATTTTCAGAAGGCAGATGGAATAGTAGATAAGACAGTGCCTAGAGATTTTGCTCCCATTTGGTGAGGACTTTAGATCTGGTTTTAGGTTTCCTATAGGTGTAAGCACCTATAGTTAATTACCCATCTCAATGCTGAGAGAGAACTTTCTATTAAGGCTAGTCGTTAGGTCGTTTAGTGCATAGAATATAATAGCAGCATGTGGAATTTTAGAATTCAAATTTATGAAATTCATTATATTTAACTTAAAGAGGATGGTTGGGGGAACGATGATGCGCCCGATCTAGATCCCATGGTTCCATCATCCTGGGCTGTCGTGGTCCCTAGTCTACTTAGTCAGAGGAGGTAGTCGACCCAACTTGATCGAAGGATCCTTATCAACAACACATGAGTTACGTTATCCAAGAAATCCTTGTAGAACTTGGGTGGTGTTTACCTAAGAAGACAAGTTTAAGTCTACCTTAGCTAACAGAGGGCTTTTTGCCCAATCAAGTATACCCTATGTTTCACAACTCAAAAGGTAGAGCCATTGGGGAGGATACGAGCTACATTTGTGACCGTAATATAATGGTTTCATTTGGCGAACCACTCATCGAGGACTCGTTATAATCGCATCATGTGGAGCCTCTTGGCCAGCCAAAGAGGGACACGCCATATCCTTGCTGGCATGAGACTGTTTGAGAGTAAACATAGTTGTGTACTTGATTTGACTTTGGCTCCTTTGTGAGCTAGAGTTTTCTTAATTTATCAATTTCAGCAAACAATTGTGAAATGTGGATTGATTTATAGCTTTAAATTCTTTAAAAATTTAATTTCATTTAAGCATTTATAATTTGGTTATTTATTTGATTTACATTTACATTGATACTTGAGTTTTATTAATTCAATTTGAGGTTGCAAGCACATTTTTATGATAAGTATCCCCTCTAGTTGAAATCTTCATTCAACACAGTCATCATCGGGGTGGTTTATTGTTTCACTATTTCAGATTCTATCGACTCTATTAATTTAATAATAGAGGATCAGATCTACTGTCAATTGAAAAAATTAGCTTCTCAAATGTTTTACTAAGTTGACATTCTTATAATAGATTTTTAGGTTTTGTTAACCCGGACCCAATCCTAAGACTAAATCGGGAATCAACCCGCGCAGCATCCTTAGACACTACATTTAAGCATTCAGCATAGTGTCGGGGCCCATGCGAGTATATAATAATTTTAGGTAATTTTTTGTTTGAATTATGAGATTGATTTTATAGTTTTATTTTTTTCATTCCAATTTAGCCCGCACAGCCTTTTCAGATATTTAAAATTTGCACTTGAAATCTGTATGTCCGAGCACATGCAGGAATTTATAGTCTTAGATAATTTCACTTAATTAGTAGTTTCATTAATTTAAAAATTCATAATTAGAACGAAATCCCTAAATTTTTTGATTAAAGGAAGCCCTATGATTTTACAAATTTGATTTAGTATCACCTTCTATCTGCTTGTATAAAGAATTGTAGATTCAGTGGCATAGAAGATGTTATAGATTGATCTAATATCTTATTAAAATTTTCAAATTAATATTTAATTAATTCCAATTTAGCCTGTGCATCCTTTTCAGACATTAAAATCTCTATGTTTGAGCACATGTAGGTGTATCTAAGAATGCCTTAATTAACGCCTTCTGTTCACTTGTATGATATGTTACGAATCCAGTGGCATTTTATTTTAGCTCTTATTTAATTCAGAGTACCATACCATCATTTGCATTTGTTTCTTTGTTTATTTAATTTGGAAAATTCAACAAGTTTCATCCGTGCTTATTGATTAACTTAAGCTTATTATAATTCTGCTTTAGACTTCTTTTTTTTTGTCTTTAATTCATCAGATATGATGTTATCTAATCATTTGATAAATAGTTTTATTTGTGTTCATTAGTGAGCCATTCTAACTCATTCTTGATTGTAAGCTAGCTACTCAGTATTTGTCCTTCTTACAAAGTAATCACCATATATATTTGCATGTTTCATGCAATATTTTTATTTTAGGTTTAGGTTTAGGTTTTATTTTTAAGTTTATTTAGCTTTATTTTTATTTAGGTTGTGGTTTAGGTTTTAGCTTTTTTATTTTAGGTTTAGGTTTAATTTATTTAGTTTAGGTTTAGGTTTTTCTTTTTTATTTATTTAGGTTTAGGTTTAGGTTTAGATTTAGATTTTACTTTATTATTTATTTTATGTTTAGTTTTTATTTTTTGTATAGGTTTATTTTTATTTATTTAGTTTATTTTTAGGTTTAAGTTTTATGTTTAAGTTTAAGTTTAGGTTTAGGTTTATTTAGTTTAGATTTTTTATTTAGGTTTTATTTTTTTAGGTATATTTAGTTTTTTAGTTTAGGTTTTAGGATTTTAGTTTAGGTTTAGGGTTTAGGTTTAGGTTTATTTATTTATTTATTTTAGGCAGGTTTATTTAAGTTTAGGTTTATGTTTTTCATTAGGTTTAGCGGTTTTTGATTTAGGTTTTATTTAGGTTTTATTTAGGTTTAGGTTTAGGTTTTCTAGGTTTAGATTTTTGGGTTTTGTTTAGGTTTATTCACTTTTATTTGGTTTAAGTTTAGGGTTTAAGTTTAGGTTTTATTTAGTTTAGGTTTATTTTATATATTTTTTAGTTTATTAAGTTTAGATTTAGATTTTATTATTTAGGTTTACTTTTAGGTTTAGGTTTAGGTTTAGTATTTAGTTTTATTTATTTAGGTTTTGGTTTAGGTTTAATTTATTTTATTTAGTTTAGCTTATTTTAGTTTAGGTTTTGGTTTAGGTCTAGGTTTTAAGGTTTAGGTTTAGGTTTAGGTTTAGGTTTAGTCATTTTTTTAGTTTATTTTAGTTTTTTTATTATTTAGGTTTATTTTATTTATTTTAGTATATGTTTAGGTTTAGGTTTAGGTTTAGGTTTTATTTTAATTTTTTTAGGTTTAGGTTTTTAGTTTAGTTTATTTTAGTTTAGGTTTTTATTTTAATAGGTTTAGGTTTATTTAATTTATTTATTTTAGTTTAGGTTTTGGTTAAAGTTTTAGAATTAGGTTTTTAGGTTCAGGTTTAGGTTTAGGTTTAAGTTTAGGTTTATTTTGATTTATTTATTTTATTTTATTTATTTAGTTTAGTTTTAGGTTAGGGTTTATTTTATTTAGTTTAGGTTTAGGTTTAGGTATTATTTAGGTTTAGGTTTTTAGTGTTAGTTTATTTAGTTTTTAGTTTTTTAGCTTTACTTAGTTTGGTTTAGGTTTATTTTAGGTTTAGGTTTTGGTTTTTAGGTTTAGATTTATTTAGGTTTAATTAGTTTAGTTTAGGTTTAAGTTTATGCTTTATTTTATTTACTTATTTATTTTAGTTTTGTTTATTTTATTTAGTTTATTTATTGAGGTTTACATTTAGGTAACTTTTTATTTTTATTTATTTAGTTTAATTTAGGTTTAGGTTTAAGTTTAGGTTATTTTAAAGTTTTAGGTTTAGGTTTTGGTTTCAGTTTTAATTTTTATTTTAGGTTTAGGTTTATTTAGTTTAGGTTTAGGTTAAGGTTTATTTATTTAGTTTAGTTAGGTTTCGTTAGGTTTATTTAGGTTTATTTTTTAGTTTATTTATTTAAGTTTATTTATGTTTAGGTTTTGATATTGATTTTAGTTTATTTAGGTTTAGGTTTTTAGTTTATTTAGTTTTAGGTTTAAGTTTAGGTTTTTATTTTAGGATTAGGTTTTAGTTTAAGGTTTAGGGTTTAGGGTTAGCATGGTTTAGGGAGGGTTTAGGGTTCAGGTTATTTGGTTTGGGGTGGTTTAGAGTTTAGGTTTAGGTTTGTGGATTTAGTGTTTAGGGTTGGGTTTTAAGGTTCTTTTAAATTAAGTAAAATGGTAGTTTAGGTTTATTTCTTTTCTTATTTTTTATTTATTTTATTTTATTTATTTAGGTTTTTATTTTTTATTTTTTTAGGTTTATGTTTAGGTTTTTGTTTATTTTTTAGATTAGTTTTATTTTTATTTTAAATTTCAGGTTTAGGTTTTTTCCAGGTACAAGTTTTTGGTTTTTATTTTAAGTTTATTTTCAAATTTTATATTTTAGTTTAGGGTTTAGTTTATTTTTAGTATATTTTATTTTATTTAGTTTAGGTTTATGTTTTGGTTTAGGTTTATATTTTATTTATTTTAGTTTAGTTTATTTTAGTTTAGTTTATTTTAGTTTAGGTTTAGGTTTATTTTATTTTTATTTTAGGTTTAAGTTCTTTTATTTTATTTTAGGGATTAGGTTTTATTTTTTTATTTATTTTTAAGTTTTATATTTAGTTTATTGTTTAGATTTATGTTTTATTTAGTTTTTATTTTATGTTATTTTAGGTTTATTTTATTGCTATTTTGATTTTAGCTTTTATTTTATTTAGGTTTTTAATTATTAGGTTTATTTTATTTTTTTAGTTTAGTCTAGGTTTTTATTTATTTAATTTTAGTTTAGTATTTATTTTTTATTTTATTTTATTTTTATGTATAAGTTTAGGTTTTGTTTTTAGTTTAGGTTTTAATTTTATATTTAATTATATATTTAAGCTTAGGTTTCTTTATTTATTTTATTTTTAGGTTTTATTTAGTTTAAGTTTAGGTTGGGTTTAGATAGGGTTTAAGGTTTAGGGTTTAGGGTTTGGGATTTAGGGTTTGGGGGAGATTTAGGATTTAGAGTTTAGGAGGTTTACCACTGGGTTTAGGGTTTAGGGTGGTTGGTGGGATTTAGAGTTTAGGATTTAGGGTGGTTTTAGTTTAAGGATTAGGGTTAGTTTTAGTTTTTGGTAGTTTAGGTTTAGGGTTTACAAGGTATGTCTGGTTAGGGTTAGAAGGGTATGGTGTTTAGAGTTTAGGGTTTAGGTTTTTAGGTTTTTTGGTTTTAAGGTTTAGGGTTTAGGGTTTAAGGTTTAGGGATTAGGGTTTAGGGTTTAGGGTTTAGGGTTTAAGTTTTATTTTTTTATTTTGTTTTAGTTTTATTTAAGTTTATTTTGGTTTAAGGTTTATTTTGGTTTTCTTTTTTATTTATTTTTAGGTTTTATTTTTAAGTTTATTTTTTAGGTTTATTTTTTAGGTTTAGGTTTTTATTTAATTTTTATTTAATTTTATTTTAAGATTATTTTATGTTTAATTTTTATTTTATCTAAGTTTTTTATTTTTAGGTGTATTTTATTTTAAATTTTTAGGTTTTTATTTATTTTATTTTAGTTTAGTTTTTAATTTTATCTTTTATTATTTTTAGTTTTAGTTTTGTGGATAGAACCAGTTTAAGTTTAGTTTTAGTTTCTATTTTATATTTTATTTTTATCTTTATTTTATTTTAGGCCTTATTTTATTTTACTTTAGGGTCTTTATTTATTATTTAGTTTAGGTCTAGGTTTTTAGAATTTTAGAATTTATTTTCTCTTTTTTATTTTATTTTGGTGTAGGTTTTTTTATTTATTTTATTTTATTTTATTTAAGTTTAGGGTTTCGGGTTTAAGGTTTAGGCTTTAGGGTTTAGGGTGTAGGTTTTATTTATTTTAGTTTAGTTTATTTTAGTTTAGTTTTATGTATACTTTATATTGTTTATTTTAGGTTTAGGTTATTTTTTAGTTTATTGTTTAGGTTTTTTTTAAGGTTTGGGTTTCAGTTTTGGTTTAGATTTTATTTATTTCAGTTTAGTTTCTTTTAATTTAGGTTTAGGTTTATTTTATTTTTATTTTAGGTATAGGTTTTTTATTTGTATAGAGTTTAGGTTTTAATTTTTATTTATTTTTAGGTTTACTTTTAGGTTTAAGTTTTTATTTAAGGTTTCAGATTTGGAATTTAGGGTTTAGGGTTAAGGGTTTCGGGTTTAGGGTGTAGGGTTTAGGGTTTAGTGTTTTAAGGTTTATGCTTTTAGGGATTGGAATTCACGATTAGGATTTAGGTTTATAAGATCTTAGGGTTTAGGGTTTAGGATTTAGGGTTTAAGGTTTTTTTTTTAAAAAAAAATTAAGTAAATCGGTAAGTTTAGGTATATTTAGTTTATTTTTATTTATTTTTGTTTATTTTATTTTTTATTTTTATTTAGGTTTATTTTTATTTAGCTTAGTTTATTTATTTTAGGTTTATTTATTTTAGGTTTTTTTTTTTATTTATTTTTTAGGTTTAGGTTTAGGTTTAGGTTTATGGTAATTTTTTAGTTGAGTTTTAGTTTTATTTATTTTTTAGGTTTAGGTTATATTTTTAATTTTTAAGTTTAGGTTTAGGTTTTTATTTTATTTTTTTAGGTTTAGGTTTTATGTTTTTATTTCAAGTTTTATTTAAGTTTAGGTTTATTTTTTGTGTATTTAATTTTATTTAGTTTAGATTTTGGTTTAGGTTTTAGTTAAGGTTTTTATTTTATTTAGGTATAGGTTTTAATTTTATATAAGTTTAGGCTTTTCTATTTATTTTATTGTCAGGTTTTATTTAGTTTAGGTTTAAGTTTTTAGGTTTTTAAGGTTTAAGATTTAGGGTTTAGGGTTTATCATTTAGGGTTTTGGCTTTTGGGTTTGGGGTTTAGGGTTTTGAGTCTAGGGTTATATGTTTTGGGGTTTAGGGTTTAAGATTTTAGGGTTCAAGGTTAAGGATTTTTGGTTTTGGGTTTATGATTTAGGGTTTAGGGTTTTATGTTTTATGGTTTATGGTTGATGGTTTAGGGTTTAGGGTTAGTTTTAGGGTTTCGGGTTTAGGGTTTAGGGTTTTAGGGTTTGGGGTTTAGACTTAGGGTTTAGGTTTTAATGTTGTGGGTTTAGTGTTTAGGGTTAGCTTAGGGTTTAGGGTTAGATTAGTGTTTAGTTTATGGTTTAGGCTTTAGGATTTATGGTTTTGAGGGTTTAGGGTTTAGGGTTTAAGGTTAGTTTAGTGTTTATGATTTAGGGTTTCAGGGTTTAGGGTTTAGGGTTTAGGGTTCATATAGTTTAGGTTTAGGTTTAGGTGACTTTAGGTTTAGGGTTTAGGTTTAGTTTGGATTTAGGTTTTAGTTTAGGTTTTAGGTTAAGTTTTATGGCATAGGTTTAGGGTTTAGGGTTTAGGTTTAGAATTTAGGGTTTAGGGTTAGTTTAGGTTAATTAGGTTTAGGGTTTAGTTATTATTTAAGTTTATTTTAATTAAATAAATTGATAGGTTAGGTTTATTTAGGTTATTTAGATAATTTTATTTTTTTTATTTAGGTTTATTTTTATTTTTATTTAGTTTAGATTATTTATTTTAGTTTAGGGTTTTTATTTTAGTTTTTTTTTTTTGTTGAGGTTTATGTTTATGTTTATTTTCTTAGTATATTTTCATTTTTATTTTATTTTTTAGGTTTAGGTTTGATTTTCTATTTTTAGGTTTAGGTTTAGATTTTTATTTTACTTTTATTAGGTTTAGGTTTTAGGATTTTATTTTAGCTTTATTTCTAGGTTTTATTTTTTTAGTTTAGGTTTAGGTTTATTTTTAGTTTATTTTATTTTATTTAGTTTAGGTTTTGGTTTTAGTTTAGGTTTAGTTTTAGTTTATTTTAGGTTTAGGTTTTATTTTATATTTATTTTAGGTTTATTTTAGGTTTATTATTTAGGTTTAGGTTTTTATTTATTTTTTATTTTATTTTATTTAGGTTGATTTTATTTTTATTTTATGTCCAAGTTTTATTTTTAGGTTTATTTAATTGTTTAGTTTACTTTAAGTTTTTATTAATTTTGTTTTAGTTTAGTTTTTTGTTTTTATTTTATTTTATTTTTAGGTTTAGGTTTAGGTTTCGGTTTTTAGGGTTTAGGGTATCGGGTATCGGGTTTCGGGTTAGAGTTAGGGTTTAAGGTTTAGGGTTTAGGGTTTTTTAATGGAAAGGTTAAAATTTTATTACAATAAAAGAAAAGGATAGAATGTGTTTAATAGGGCTAAAGCTCAAAGATCTACAACTCTCTGAGCTACAAGGAATCTAAAGAGCTAAACCCCCCATCTATGTGCAATGGAAAAACAGAGAGAAAAAGTAATAGCTAAAAAAGCAAAAGAGGAGAAGACACGGATTAAGACTAGTACAATATAAGAACAAAAATAATCAAAAGACTAGTTAGTAGTGGCTCATGATCCCTTTTGGGAGGCAAGATAGCAAGATCCATATCAAGTCTTGAGTTGAGGTGATCATTCCATCAAAAGTTCCAACCAATAAAAGAAATCTACAAAACACTATAAAGGCATTAGTCATAGCTAACAAGAACAAAGATAAATAATACAATTAGAGAGGTTAGGTTTATTTAGTTTATTTAGATAATTTTATTTTTTTTATTTAGGTTTATTTTTATTTTTATTTAGTTTAGATTATTTATTTTAGTTTAGGGTTTTTATTTTAGTTTTTTTTAGGTTGAGGTTTATGTTTATGTTTATTTTCTTAGTATATTTTCTTTTTTATTTTATTTTTTAGGTTTAGGTTTGATTTTCTATTTTTAGGTTTAGGTTTAGATTTTTTATTTTACTTTTTTAGGTTTAGGTTTTAGGATTTTATTTTAGCTTTATTTCTAGGTTTTATTTTTTTAGTTTAGGTTTAGGTTTATTTTTAGTTTATTTTATTTTATTTAGTTTAGGTTTTGGTTTTAGTTTAGGTTTAGTTTTTATTTTTATTTTAGGTTTAGGTTTTATTTTCTATTTATTTTTAGGTTTTATTTTTAGGTTTATTATTTAGGTTTAGGTTTTTATTTATTTTTTATTTTATTTTTTTTAGGTTGATTTTATTTTTATTTTATGTCCAAGTTTTATTTTTAGGTTTATTTAATTTTTTAGTTTACTTTAAGTTTTTATTTATTTTGTTTTAGTTTAGTTTTGTTTTATTTTATTTTATTTTAGGTTTAGGTTTAGGTTTTAGTTTTAGGGTTTAGGGTATTGTCGGGTTTGGGTTAGTTAGGGTTTAAGGTTTAGGGTTTAGGGTTTTAATGGAAAGGTTAAAATTTTATTACAATAAAAGAAAAGGATAGAATGTGTTTAATGGGCTAAAGCTCAAAGATCTGTCTCACGAGCTACAAGGAATCTAAAGAGCTAAACCCCCCATCTATGTGCAATGGAAAAACAGAGAGAAAAAGTAACTAAAAAAGCAAAAGAGGAAGAAGACAGATTAAGACTAGTACAATATAAGAACAAAAATAATCAAAAAGACTAGTTAGTGGCTCATGATCCCTTTTGGGAGGCAAGATAGCAAGATCCATATCAACAGCTCTTGAGTTGACTGAGTAACGATCATTCCATCTGAAAAGTTCCAACCAATAAAAGAAATCTGCAAAACACTATAAAGGCATTAGTCATAGCTAACAAGAACAAAGATAAAGAATACAATTAGAGAGAGCTGAGAAAGAAAAAGCTTAGGCTCAATTAAGATCATCTCAAGAGGCAACAATGCATATGACCATCCAAACTTCCTAAGAACGGTTACATTCATATGCAATGCTACCAACCAACAGTTAAGATATGGGTAACATCAGCCATCAAAGCCGATTCATATAAAACATCGAAAGAAAGCGCAGCCGGAACTATATTAGGAACAAAGAAATAACGGCGACCAGTACAAAACAAACAACAAAACCATAAGCACCAATCACAAACACCCAGCCACCCAAAAGATACAACAAGGCCAGTGATAGAGCCACTACTAGCAAGGAAGAATTTAAAGGGACAAGCCAATTTAGAATCATAGCAACAGCTAATACAATAGCCTAGAAAGAGATTAAAACAAAATAAAAAATAACAACAACAATCATTTAAATAGACATCAAAGCTCCAAACAAGGGAGAGCCACAACCAGCCATCAGTAGACACCAGACGAAACTAGGTAGAGAAAAGGATGCCATCAACTTAGCAGGTAATGATGAAAAGCCACCAGGTAGCAGCCACCATTAAAATCAGGCATAACCAGGTCAAGAAGGAAAAACCATAAAGCAACTGTCCTCATACCAATCAAAAGAGAAAATAGCCAATCAGTAAGAATCTCCAACACAAACCCAGAGAAATAACCAAAAATATTGAAAAGACCAAAGCTAATCAAATCTTGAAGAGACTAATAGCTGCCACTCAACAACAAACCATAATAGTAGAGAATCCAATATCAAAAGGGGGGCGACCAGCCAAAACAAAAGGCTAACCCAAAATAGACCCCAAAATAGGTAGAAAAAGCAACAGCAAGCATAGCCACAAGGATTTAGGGTTTAGGGTTTAGGGTTTAGGATTTAGGGTTTAAAGTTTAGGGTTTTAGTATTTAGGGTTTAGGGTTAGGGTTTAGGGTTTAGTGTTTCAGGTTAGTGTTTAGGCTTTATGGTTTATGGTTTAGGGTTTAGGGTTTAAAGTTTAGGTTTTAGGGTAAACTTTGGTTTAAATTTAGTTTAGGGTTTATCATTTAAGGTTTAGGGTTTAAGCATCAGGGTTTAGGGTTTTTAGGGTTTAAGGTTTAAGGTTTAGTTAGGTTTTGGTTTTTTTTAGGGTTTAGGGTTTATGATTTAGGGTTTAGAGTTTAAGGTTAGGGTTAGGGTTTAGGGTTTAGGGTTTAGGGTTTAGGTTTAGGGTTTAGGGTTTAGGGTTCTATCGTAAACCCTAAACCCTAAACCCTAAACCCTAACACCCTAAACCTTAAACTTTAAAACCCTAAACCCTAAACCCTAAACCCTAAAATCTACAATCCTAAATAATAAACCTCAAACCCTAAACCCTAAACCCTAAACCCTAAACCCTAAACCAACCCTCAACCCTTAACCCTAAACTAACCCTAAACCCTCATAATCAGAAGAACCTTAATGGCAGGAACATCACTGTCAACTAGCCTCAGTCTAAATCATGCGGTGGAGGCAAAGGTAGAGGCGGCGATTATCGCAGAAGTGGTGGGGGATCTAGAGGTGTTGGTGGATATGGAGGTGGTTGTCGGAGCAGTGGTGGTTATGGAGGTGGGAGGAGTGACAGAGGTTACAATCTTGGTGGTGGCAGAGGGAAAGATTGGCGATATGATGGCAAATCTGACTGCTCAAGAGGCTGGGTTGTTCTGATGGAAACTAGAGAAAGTAAAGAATGACCGACCCGATCTGCTACTTATTAAACTGTCTTTAAAGTAGAGATGGTTCAACTTATCTAGGGTTTTTGATTTGCTCTATGGGTGCACATTTTTTATCTATGTCATCGCTTGTGTCTTAGAAAGTTGGGATGCTACTTGGTTGATGAAATTGAAAAGAATAAATGTTGAATCTGAATTTGTTCTCTATTAAAATAACCTTAAATTTTAAACCTAAACCCTAAATCTTAAACTAAAACATAAACCAAACCTAAAACTTAAACCCTAAACCCCCAAACCCTAAACCACCCTAAACCTAAACCCTAAACCCACCTAAACCCAAACCTAAACCCAAATCCTAAACTAAAACCCTAAACCTAAACCAAACCATAAACCTAAACCCTAAACCCTAAAACCATAAACCTAAACCCCTAAACACTAAACCCTAAAACCAAAACTAAACTAAACCTAACCAAAACCTAAACCTAACCCTAAACCCTAAACCATAAACCTTTAATAAAGTTTTCATTAGGAGTAGATCTGAAGAATGACCTAATCCTAATATAGTTAAGGTAGCCAAAGAAATTGTCTTCAAGTGACTTTCCCTTGACTATTAGTGATTTGAATACCCTAAATCCTAACCCTAAATCATATTAGATTACCATATATGAAAGTATAATGTAACATCATATATTTGAGCATATATTGATGTGTTTTTGGATGTTATAAGATATTTTGAAATCTTTAGTATATTATGGTATTGTTCCCTATAGTATATATTAATATAAATCATAATAATATTTAATTAATAAATTAGATGATGAAACTTGTTAAATTTGAAGTGTGAATTAGGTTGTAGTACCAAAGGTGTGCTACACCACTTGTAGTTTAAAAATTAAGATTTTATGTTCAAAATAAATATTATATGTTGTAGCATAGTATAGCATCATATATCATAATATATTGTTCTGCATATTTTAAATTATTTTAATATTTTACAATCATGCAGTCGAGCCTACACTAGCATATTTTATAAAAATGTTGATTTAGACTTTAAAATGGTGGTATTTGGCCAAATTCATAATAAGTAGAGCATGGCAACATAATATATTATTTTAATTTAAAATTTGTAAGTGATACGACTAAAATATATAGTTTTTTTTATTGTTTAGACTAATTTTAATATTTTTTATCTTAAGCAATCCCTTGTGATGTGAAATGCAATATAATATAATATAATATGTTTGTGTATTATGATATAGGATGCCATAACATAGTGTAGCATCATGCATTATAGCATACTTTTTATGTATACTACTTGTTGTTTAGCATATTTTAGTATCTTATAGTATGATGTAGTAGAGTTTGTACTTGTATAATTCATAAAAATACTAATTTATAGGCTAAGATGATGGGATTTTGGCCAAATTTAAGGTAAGATTTAAGGAACATCATTGGGGGTGTGCTATGGTGTGTCATTTAATCAAAAGAATGGAATTTTGCATCCAAAATAAATGTTCTTTTTTCAACCAAATTTTATAATTTTTTATTGTTAAAGTGATTCATTTTAAGGTGTAATGTAAGATAATATATTATATGAAAGCATACTAAAATATAATGTACATAACAATATAACTTCACATATATATGAATGTGGTGGTGTGTTACTAAATATTATTGTATAATTTAGTATGTTTTACTTTTGTTATAATACATTGGGTAAAAACTCATAAAAATGTTAATTTGAAGGTTGAGATGGAAGAATTTGGCCAAATTCATGGCACACACCAAGAAGGAAAACCAAAATTATGCTATTTTGTACCATTTTTAATAGAAAAATAATAATTTTACATCAAAAATGAACATTATTCCTTTTAAGTGATTCTAATGAGGTGTAATGTTAGATAATATATTATATTATAATAAATTATAATATAACATTATATATTATACTATAATATAGTGTGTTTATTCACACTATAATATGTTTAGCATGATATTGTATAGCTAGTTTGTGCTTGCACCACACAAATCATAAAATATCGATTACAATGTTAACATGATGTAATTTGAAGAAATACATTGTTAGGCTTTTGGTTGAAGTATTAAAGGTGTACATAAGAGAAGAAATAAGATTTGATGAGAATTCCATGTCAAGGACATGGAGGGAGCTAGGGGATCACATGCATTATACATGACATGTGAGGGTTTATGTTGAGGGAATAGAAGAAGAAAATCTATTGGGGATAAGGTTTGAATTTGATTTGATTATATGATTTGAGGAAAGAAGTTCTGCTAGGGATAAGAATCTATAATCCACCAGAGATTAAATTCGAATCAACTTTAATTATTTTGTTTTAATTGATGTGGAGGCATATCTGCTAGAGATATGGGCTCAAGTCCACTGGGGATTGGGTATATGAACCTTCCACTAAGGAAGCAGGTTCATGCTACTACTGGGGATTAGGATTTGAGTTTGATTTCATAGATTTTTTTGGGGATGTATCCACTGATGATAAGAGTTTGGTTGGATTTCTTTGATTTAGACTCTACTGGGGGAGGTGGTTTAATTTGGTTCCACTTGGGATGTTGGTTTGGAATTTGATTTGTTTGCTTGACTTATTTATATATGATTTGGGGCTCCACTAGGGAAAATCGGATTGTGTTTAATTTAGTCTGAGTTAATGTATGGACCTTGTTGGTGTGCGATAGACCCACCGAGAAGGGGCAATATTATCCTTGTCCTACCTCAGGTTTACAAATCCAAATGGATAGTCTACCGGCAGTGAGGTAGAGCAAGCCAACCTAAGAGGTTGCCTTTCAGTGTGAAATAGCTATGCTAGGAAGAAAGTCTAGCAAACTTACATTTTCCAAAATGAGGAACAACCGCTGGGGTGACTTGTTGGATGCACAATTAATTAAACCTGACCTAGGGTGACTACTGAGTGAATGTCACTTGGGACTTATGTCAACTCAAAAGTAGTAAAGATTAATTTTATCTTTATTTCATGTGATTTTGATATGGTTTGTTTGGTTTAGTTTGATTTTGAATTGAAGGCATAGCTGCTGGGGATGTGAGCTCAATAAAATTTGATAGATTTAATTTATGGACCATATTGATGTGCGATGGACCCACTGAGAAGGGGCTATATCAGACTTATCATATCTCAGATTTACAAATCTAAAGGGATAGTCTACTGGCCATGGGGTAGAGCTAGCAAACCTAAAGGGTTTCCTTTCGGTGTGCAACAACTGTGCTAAGAAGAAAGCATAGCAGACTTACATCTTCTAAAGCAAGGAACAACTTCTAGGGTGACCTATTGGTAGCAAAACAAATCAAACCTGACTTAGGGTGACTATTGAGTGAATGTCGCTAGGGACTTATATCAACTTGAGAGTAGTCAGCCAATTCCTATAGGGAGTTTTGCTGACACTGCCCTAAAGATAGGATGACTGCTTGGGAAAAGGTATTGCTAGGGGTGTCCTCCTAATCCATAAGTGAATATATATTTTTTATATATTTGTGTGGACCCTATTGGTGTGCGAGGGACCACACTGAAAGGGGGTATGTTAGCCTTGACCTATCTTAGATTTACTGGACTAAGGGAGAATCTGCACATCCATAGGATGGATTCTCCAACCATAGGGGTGATTACTAGGAAAAAGGAACTATCAAATTCGATAGTAACTCAAGTAATGTCTAAATAGTGTGGCAAAGGACGTGATCCAAATATAGTGCCCACAGGGGAGATGTTGCTAGTGGCATTATCCTGAGCCTTGGAGAAAAAAGTCTATAGGTGTATAGTGGCCAATTCAAGAAGAAAGCATAGCAGACTTACATCTACCATGTGTGGTGTATCATAAGGTGTGAGAACCAACAAACCTAATGTGTATCCATCAGAATTAGTGGTGTATCCATCAGCATAGTGAGAACCAACCAACCTAAGGTGTCTGTCATTGCAACAATTAATCCGAAAGCGTGTAGGCTTACAACTTTCTAAGCGGAACTAATCATCGGGATAGTCTGTTGGGGGATAGAAGCTATCTGACCTAGAGCGACTACTAAGCAGGGAGCCCCGAGGAAGGATTGGACCCAAACTTGAAGCAATCATAAGGAAAGCAGCCGCTGGGGGACTTATCTTAAACCTCCAATATACTCGACCCAGTTAGTGTACGAAGTCTAATCCAAGAAGAAAGCATAGTAGACTCATATCTTCTTAAATGAAGCCAACATGAGGTT
This sequence comes from Cymbidium sinense, assembly GCA_021442155.1. Lineage (NCBI taxonomy): Eukaryota > Viridiplantae > Streptophyta > Magnoliopsida > Asparagales > Orchidaceae > Cymbidium > Cymbidium sinense. The sequence goes on along the minus strand of CM038222.1, from coordinate 38,559,644 downwards.
GCTTACCGGCCATGCGGTAAGGCCTACCAAAATAACAAGGCACTTTGTCGGTGTTCAGTGGCCAAGTAAGGAGGGAAAGTATAGTAGACTTACATCCTCTAAAGGAAGACCATCGGACACTAGTAGGGTGTCACCCAGACCTAGATTATTGGTGAGTACCAGGCATTATTTTAACTCAGAGTAGCCCAAGGAAAAATATATGTGTTTTATTTATATGTTTATGTGTAGTTTGTGTTTATATTGTGTCGATGAATGATAGTACGTTGCTATGGTTCTTTTCAACTACCCTAAACACATTATGGAGGATTCACAAACAAGAATACTTTCAATATCTAAGAGATTAAATTCAAAATGGAATTTTCATTGATGATAATTATTTTTGAAAATAATTTATAATATTTATTTAAGCAGATCCCATTGATTGGATGCATTTGGCACTCTCTTTATGATTAATAAGCTAATAAGATCCTTGTTGGTAAGCCTTTTTTATGGCAAAAGGGCCTTCCCAAGTGGGTTCAAACTTTCCTCCCATCTTACAATGGATAATAATTGATCTTCCTAGAACTAAACTAAGCTCTCTTACTTGAAAAGCTCTAGGACACACCAACTTATTGTTAGCTTGAATCATTTTAGATTTGTACAACTTGAGATTTTGGCATGCCCGTAGGCATCTCTCCTCCAAACCTTCGAGCTCTTCTAACTACAACTTGGCATTCTGCTATATTGTGATCTTGCTACCCATAGCTATCCTTAGTAGTGATGAGAGTTTAACTTCTAATGGTAGAATGACTTCGTTCCCCTATACTAAGGAGAAAGAAGTAGACTGAGTTGGAGTTCTATATGTGGTGCGGTAGGCCCACAAGGCTTCAACTAACTGCTCAAGCCACTATCACTTATTATTGTCGAGTGTCTTCTTTAATATTTGGATGAGAGTTTTGTTGAAGGATTCTGCTAAGCCATTTTTCCTTGGGTAGTTGATGGTAGAATATCTACAATCTAAGCTATGTCTCTGGGCAAAGTTTTTGATCTCGTGCTCTTGAATGTAGTACCATTATCAGATATAATTTTGAGGTACTCGAACTTATATATACAATGGTTTCTAAAAAATTGAGTACATCGAGTTGTGACCTCTGAATGGAATCGCCTTCACCTATTTGGAAAAGTATCGGTAGAAGCTAAGATGAAGATGACCCTTGGAAGAAAGGGACAAACTATGTTATTTTCACTTGAATGGCCATGATGCAAATGTTGGATGTAGAACGTTGGGTGATTAGTGTAGGATCACACCATGTATTTGACAATGGTGGCATCGCCTAGCCATATCCATGCAATCTTTGATCATCGACGGCAAGTAGTATCCTAGTCTATTGATCTTGGCATTCATCTTCAAACTGAATTGGTCAGCTCCACATAATCCTGAGTGTTCATTGATCACAATCTTATGGGCTTCGTGCTTGTCTAAGCAATGTAACCACATATGATTGAAAGTTTGGCAGCATAAGACACCATCCAGAAGAACATAAGAAAGTGCTCTCTGCTTAATCTGATGGGCTGGAGACTTCTCCTAAGGTAGTTCACCTTTGTTTAGGTAATCCATGAATGGTTGCATCCAATCTAACTCCTCATCCTTCTTGGGAATGGCAACCTCCCCTTCAAGAGAGTACTTTTTGATAAGTTCAGTATCAATAAGGGATAAGACTTATCTATTTTGGACCTTTATTGATATGGACACATCCTCTGAACATGCCAACTCCTTGGCAAGCTTGGCTAAAGCATACGCTACAATGTTCTCTCCTTGAGGAATCTTATAAATGTTAACCTCTAGGATTTGGGCCAACAACTCCATTGTACTTGTGTAGTGGTGATGGAGCTTGGGCTTTATAACCTTATAGGACCCAACAATTTGGTTGATAACTGAGAATCCTCAAAGATGTTAATGGATGTTTAGAGTAATGATTAACTTTAAACCAGCAATCAAAGCCTCATATTAAGCTTCATTGTTGGTGCAAGGATTGGACAGATGATATGAGAATCTCATCACATCACAGCCCGGAGTTAAGAGAATTATTCTTACCCCTGCCTTTCCTGGAATAGTAGATTGTGGTTCTTCTCCTCTTTGAGAGGAAGTTGCACCATCAAAGTATATCTCCCAGTGGTGAATGCTAGTATCCCCTAAGTTCATGATTTGTTCATTGGGGAGATCATCACTAAGAGGAGAGTCACCAGGAAGTGGTTGTGTAGCTAAGAAATCTGCTAGCACTTGTCCTTTAACCGCACAGATGGGTATGAAGGTAATGTCAAACTGCAAGAGGATCATGGACCACCTTGCCAACAATCTGGATAGCATCGATTGTGTCATGAGATACTATAATTGATTGATTTTAGAGATTAAGTTTACCTTTTGAAGAAGCATATAGTTCTATAGCTTTTGGGATGCAAAGGTTAAAGCTACACAATGCTTCTCAATGGGTGGATATGTAGCCTTAATAGGGATTAGATGACAGCTGAGGTAGTAGAGTGTGTTTTCCTTCCCTTCATCATTGGCTGTGGCAACAAAGCACAAAAGATTCATCTAATGCAATAGTGTAAAGTATGAGGGGCTCGCCTGGGATAGGGGCTGCTAGAACCAGTAGTGTCTTCAGGTAATGTTTGGTGTCTTTGAAGGCATGCTCACACTTTTCATCCCACTCGAACTTGGCGTCCTTTTGATAAAGCGAGAATGTTTGACATCTTCCGATAGGTTGGATATAAAGTGTCTTAAATATACCAACCACTTTTGGAATGATGTGAGTTTAGTTAAACTTTTTGGGGGTGGAATTTATAATATCGACTTGATCTTCTCTAGAATGATTTTGATTCCCTAGTGTCAGACAACAAACCCAAAAAATTTCCTTGAAGGTGCTCCGAATGTACACTTCAGGGGGTTGATTTAGAGATTAAATTATCTTAACTATTCAAAAACTACTCTCAATTCAAAGAGTTGGTCTTCCTTTTCTCTGCTTTTGGCCATGAGATCATCGATATAGCACTTGACTTAATGATGAATAACTTCATCGAAGATTCAAGTCATAGCTCATTGGTACGTAGCACCAGCATTTTTATGGCTGAAAGGCATGAACTTATAGCATAAATTCTGATCAGGGTTCTAAAAGTAGTATTTCTTTCATCTTTAGGGCCATCTTTATTTGGTTATATCTAGATAAGCCATCCATGAAAGAGAGGCGCATGAGAATGTCCACCATCAGCTCCGAGATTGGTAGTGTAAATTCATCGTTTGGACATGCCTTATTTAAATCCCTAAAATTGATGCATATGTGAATTTGGCCATTCATTTTCCTAACCGGGATGATGCTGGCTAACGAGGATGGTTTTTTTCTTCCCAGATGAAGTCAGCATCGATCAGTTTCTTGACTTCATAAATGACTTATTTTTTTATGTCTAATCACATGTGTCTAGGAGCTTGCTTGATAGGGTTAGTAGTAAGCTCTATTGCTAGTTTATGGATTGCTACGTTAGGAGCTTATCCAAGCATCTCTTCATAACTCCATGCGAAGAAGTCCTTAACTTCAATAGCTAACTTTCATTGGTTTCAATTTCATTCAACAAAGAATTGATGTATGTTAGGCGTGGATCATCTTCAGCTCTTAAGTTGATTTCCTTGAGCTCGTTAATGGTTGACTTGATCTCTTCTTCAAACTCTGGCGATGCATCTTTGACTTTAAAATAATTTGGATCATTTAAATTTTCTAAGCACTACTTCTCATATGAGTTAATATGATTTGAAAAGAACCAATCAGATTTCAAATGATTGGTGATGACTAAGCAGTAATCATCATCATTGATTATACTCACTATACTGAATCCTAGTCCTAGTCTTGATTAAGAGCTTTTGCATTTGTTCTTCCATATTCTTTCGAGCTTTGACCAAGTATGCGGGATTAACCCTTTCTTTGCTAAATTATGAACACAAGGCAAGTACCAATCAAAAGGTAATTCTATTAAATCTTTATATGAATCATCCTCAAGTTCTACATCAACTTCTTGACTTGAGGATGATGCTCCTAGAAAGAACCTCTAAGTCATCACACTTATGGATGACTTAGGGCTTCCTTAATTACCAAACCCTCAGCTTTTTGAGAGGAAACTGGGGTTAGAGCTAAGGTTCCCAACTGATGCCTAATTGTTTCACATATAGACTTGGATACACTTATGCTTTGCTTTGGAGCCTGGTCTTCTTCACTATCTGGCTTAAGTGTCACCCCCAAGAGAATCTACTACTAAGAAGAGCTGGTTGGTGTGCTAACCATATAAGACTCTACCTTTGAACTGGATTTTAAGTCTATATGGATAGCAAGTATACTCCTTATAGATGGGATATATCTTCTATTGGTTGGCCGATAAAGAAGTTTTCCACCACAGGACCTCCGCGGCCTCTTCCTCTATCAGTGGAGGTCGTCGTCCTATATGTTCAAATGGAGTAACAAATTATGGGTGGAATCTAATGTCAGGCTCCACTTCCTCCTCCAAGTATATTTCAGCTCCCTTTTATTTTTTTTTGCATTTTCTCTTTTCTTTTCTTTCTCCTTTTCTCTTTCCTTTTCTATTTCTTTTTCTTTTTCTTTTATTTTTAAACTTTGTCCAAGTTCATGAGAATAGGCTTGTTGATTTTGAGTGAGGTAGTAAGTTGCATCATCATATATGTCGACCTCGTGAATTATAAATGGCTTGAGATCTCCTTTGACACTGTAGACGATGCCATCTCTCACAAACTTTATACACTAATGTAGAGAGGATGGAATTATGTTGTTCTCATGTATCTATGGTCTCCCTAGCAAAGTGTTGAAAGATGCATCTGAGTCTATAATATGAAACTTGGTTTAGGTCTTCTAATCATCTATCTTAAAGGGCAACACTATAGAGCCTAAGGCCTGTTGACCTCACTTTTGGAGTGCGGATTCAATCTTCCCATCTTAGACATAGGAGTCTTCTAGACACTAAGACTTCCTGTCATCTAAGACATTGGGTGTAAACACTTAACATAAGCCTAAAGACTTAGAAAGGTTAACCATAGGATTAGGTTATGCCTTAGGGATTAGGATAATCCACCTACCCCCAAATCCAATCCATGTTCACCTTCTCAAACTAAACCTCAAGTTCAATTCAAAATATCAAATTCAAATCCAAATCCAAATCCAAATAATCCACAAATTCCAAAACCAAATGATTGAACCTCATGATCAAATCCAAACCCTTCCTAAGCCATATGACCTATCCTATGGACTTAGCCAAATCTTAATCCAAATCAATCCAAAATCAATTGATTTTCTCATAATCAATTTATATCTTCAATCATCTTCTTAAATTTAAATCAAATCTACATTCAAATCAAAACTAAATCAAACTAAATCAAATTTAATCAAAGCCCTTCCTAAGCCATATGACCTATGCCATGGATTTCGCCAAATCTTAATCTAAATCAAGTCAAACTTTGTTGATTTTCTCACAAATCAATCATATTTTCAATCATCTTCATAAATTTAAATGAAATATACATTTAAATCATCAAAACTAAATCAAACTAAATCAAAATCCAAACCTAAGCCACATGACCCAACTCTTTGGACTTAGCCAAATTCCTTCATTCCAAAACCCAAATTCAATTTATTTTCTCATGAATTAATCATACCTTCAATATTATATAAATGAAATCTCTACAATCATCAAGCCAAACCAAAATCAAACAAACCAACTTAACCCTTTTGACTTGAAATGTTCAAATGAACCAAAACCCATTTAAACCCAAGCCATTGTAATTGAATTTATATATCAATCCCAAATCCATATATAAACTCAACTAAATCAAAACAACCCAATCAAATCAACTAAACCCAATTGGTCCACTTCACCCAAAGTGGCCAATTTGATTGAGCCAAGTTCTAATCCCACCCAAATTAGATTGAACCAAGCCCATCAAAACTTCCATCATAATTGTTGATCACCCTAAGTTGATCAATTATCATAAATTTGGTCAAACCAAGTCAGCCCCTTAACCCATATGAACCTAAACTAGCAAAATTACAACCTAAGCCAAATCCCTTGAAACCGATGATTCATACCAAATCAAAATTATTATTTGATTATGACTTCACTTCAATTAAGTCAAACCAAACCCAATTGGTCCTCTTGACCCAAGTTGACCCAAATTGACCTAAAATACTAAATTTGATCAAATCAATGGCTCCAGTTCAGTCCAAATTGGTTGTTGAACTTGACCAAAGCCATGATTGGACTCAATTGAACCCAATTGACCTACTTAGCGCAAATTGACCTGAAGATTCAAGTTTGGCTAAATCAAAACCAAGAACAAATTAATTGAAACAAAGCCTAAAATCATATTCAATTGGCCAACTAAACACAAACCAACACCTAAGCCAAGCTAATTTGGCCAATTTTGTCAAATTGGTTAACTTAATCCATTTGACCCAAATGAATTCGAATGAGCCAAAATCAAATCTAAGCCAAAATAAACCAAACCAATTGAACAAAAACATTCCAAATGATCATATGAACTTAACCCAACCCTTAGTTTGACCTAATCTGACCAATTGGTCAACTTGACCCAACCTAACCTAATTTGACATAAATGAGTCAAATTGACCCTAACCTAACCAAATCAATTCCAATTGACTTGAAATTTTGGCTAACCCACTTTTGGCTCATTTCAAATATGCCCAAATCAAATCCAAAGCCAAATGGTCATTCTACCTTTAGATCAAGGGCATCACATGAGACAAATCACCCAAGTAAGTGGTCATTTCCATTCCTTGGCCACTTGGTACTCTTCTAATGGTCCAGTTAAGCACCTAAGACACTATCAACTGGGGTGGTTGGTCACCATGACTCATGGGAGGTGAAATTAGCTCACCCTCCCATTGGAGCATTTGAAACTATAGGAAACCCATGATTCCTCTTTGGCGACCACCTCCAACCAACCAAGATGAGCCAACTCACTGCCTCCCTGCCACCCATGACTCCCTGAGATGGTCGGATGGCCATTAGAAGCCAAACTCGATCCCATCATCCGATCAAATGAACGGGGTTATACACCCCCTCATTTCCACTCAAACACACTCAAAAATTAATCCTTAGAGCCCTAGCTACCCAAGATGAGACACTAGAGCCATTTCTTATGCTCCCAAGCTCATTCCTCGATCAGAAAATACCATTCTCATCTGTCCTGAAACAGACACTCCCATTTCCAACATAACTTCCCCATTTCTCCATCAAACTCAAATTAACTTTGCATGCACCTTCCCTAGGCCTCGTGAAGTAAGAATGAATCATCTTCCAAGCTTCCCAAGCACCGGAGGTGGACTTCAATCAAAGCCCAACTCCAAATCATTTATTTGGGGCCTTTCGAGTGAACAATGAGGAATTGATCCAATTGCTACTCAATAGGACTTCATCTCCACTAGATTAAGCTTCTTCAATTGTTTGAGCCACTAGTCTTGAGCTTCGGTGAGGTATGCTTCCCAAAATAATCTTTAGGCAAAAATGGGTTGGAGTTTTTTGAAGAAAACTTGCTTCTCGTGTGATCTTGACCATTGGATCCCCTCTGATTAATGTTGTGAAGGTGTGGAATCCTTTTGGAGTTGATCTGAGCTTGGGTAAGCTTAGATCAAGTGAGCAATGATGGACAAACTCCATTCTCCCTCACTCGCGTGATGTTAAATCACACACCATCCATTCTGCATGATTAGAATGGACAATTATGATAAGATCTACTAGATTGATCTGATTTAATCCTATTAAGCTGTGGGATTAATCATAGCCATCCAAACTTAGATCTGACGATGGAGGAGAAAGCATGTCTGCTGCTACCACATAGGCACTGAGTCAGATAAGTATTAAGTAGCTAATCTCATTGTGCCATGTGGAAAGCACATTGCATCAGTGCACCACATTGAGCCAACATGATTAGGCTTTAATTTAGCTTAATTAATTATTTTAATGGCTAAAACTTCTAAAAATCATTAAAAATCATAAATAAATAAAAGCAAACAAATACTTATTTTAAATGTATTTCATAGGAGAATTAACTAAAAATTATCTTAACTAATTTTGAATAGTAATTAAGGATTAATTAAAGTTTAATTATAAAATTATATAGCTTAATTACTCATTAATTACTTGAGAAATTAATACCAAATTTTGTGAGTTAATTTAATGGGATGACCTCTACCTCCCATAATTTTCTTGGGATTTATTGATCACTTAATTAGGAAAATGGAATAACCTTAACTACTCTTTTAAGTAAAATAATGATTAATTAATCCCATGAAAAGTAACAAATTGGTTAATTATGTTGATTAATCATTGTTCAACAGTAAGTGAACTAAGTAATAGGGTTGGGACCCCTTTCCTTGTTCATTTCACCCTTTTTTAGAATGAAATTAATTAATATTTAACTAATTAATTAAATCACTTAATAAAATTGAAATCATAATCACATCAAACCTTAACTAATTAAATCATGGGGAAGATCTTTAGGTGTTTAATAACCTAAAGGTGTTTAATAAAATTATAGTTAGTCCATATGTGTGAGAAAACCATAAGAGTAATTAATTAAGTCCCTTAATCTAATTAACTATTAATCATGAGCCAATTGCATTAGGCCCCTTTTATATCCTAGGATCATTGCAGGTTTATTCTCCATGCATATCATGTTGGATCATAATTATTTATTTAATTACTTTAAAGTGAGATAGGTAAGGGTGATTAATTCATCTAATTAAGGGTTCAACTTAATTAAACCATAAAATCAACTTAATTATATTTCCTTAAATTAAATCAAATAACTAATGTGGGAATGGGTTTAAAACAACAAGTGATGATTTCTTTTCTACTCTTTAAATTAAATCAAATCTGAAACATAATTAATAAAGAAGCTTTGGTTTGCTTTAAATAATCTTATTTAATTTGATTGCCCTTAAGAACTAGTTTGGTTGAATTAATCACATGCTTATATTTGATTGTATTCTTTCCATCACATGCTTATATTTGATTGTCCTCTTTCCAATCATGTTAAATTTGGTATGTCATTTGAATTCATGCATCCATCTTTTAAAATCAAGAAAATAAAATGGATTTCTTTTATGTAAGCTTGCATGTGTTGATTTAATTTAATATATGTATGGCTATTATCACTATTAAATCCAAATGTATTTTTCAAAAGCTTATAAATGAATAATAATATGTGTTATGATGATAGTTATAAATACATAAGAAATGCATGTGGTTATGGCTTAAGTGTATGAATGTTGAGTTCTCTTTCCTCTATTCATGTGTTGATTTATCTAAGATTGAATGGTAATGGGTATATAGTCTGGAGATCTCGAGAACATGAGGCTTTAGCTTGCCCCAAAGTGGTCATTTGATTATCTCACTTTTCTGGTTTAACAACGGCACATACCCATTTGATTTCTAACTTATGTATTTCATCATTAGAATTTGGATAAAGCTTTAATTCATATATATATAAATGATTCAATCAAAAAAATATAGAATCTTTGCAAGGTTTTTTCCCTCATTTATGCATACATCCATGCATGTCCATGAAAAACAAGTATAGTCAGACATCTGAATATGAGGCTTTAGTTAGCCCCAGGAGGTCATTTGATTACCTCACTTTCTCATTTAACGTGACACACATACTTGTTTATATCTTTGTACATGTATATGTATATGTGATTAGTGAATGAAAATCCCATTTTACATTAAAATTGCATGCATTCATAATTAACTAAGTGGTTGAATTAATTAGCCATATTATTTGGAGCTTACTTCCTATGTTCATGTATACAAATTTATATATGTTTGAATGCAAATAGGTATATAGTCTAGACATCTTGAGAATACAAGGCTTTAGCTAGCTCCAAGGAGGTCATTTAATTACCTCACTTCCCAGGTTTAACAAAGGCACATGCCTATTTAATTTCATTCTTATGTCCTTTTTTATAAGGATTTGGATAAAGTTTTAAATTAAAATGTTTAAATAATTCAATCAAATAAAATATAAATTCTAAACATACACATACATTCATCATTTAAGTGTGCTAAAATATGTAGCATGTATAGATACACTTAAGATTAAATCATATGCATGTTACATGTGATGGAAAGTAATGATTTAATATATGTCATGTGGTAGTAATTAAATTAAATTAATCATAAGATGCCTTTCATTTTGAATAGGATTATCTAAAGTGAACCTAAACTTAGCATTAATTAAATCATTTAATAAGCCATTCACTAAAGAGAACTAAATCAAATTAATATACTTTAGAAAGTGACTTAAGGTAGGGCTGAAAGAGGGCAATCCTCTTTTCCTCTCTTTATAACATTTAGTTGCTGAGTGTAATAAAATGAAACCAAAGAAAGCACAAATTAAATTCTCAAATCAATTAAACTACTTCAAGTGAAATAAACTTTTCATGTTAAATTGAATCCTTCTACACTTAGATAATACAACACTAATGCCTAACAAGACTTACACACAAGCCTTACAAATTAGAATTAAGTCACCACTTCTAGCTCTAAGTTAGGACAGTGTATGGTGTGATGTATGTTTTGTTTTATGATGTATTATTTTTGATTGAATGTTAGGGTGTATGCTTTGTAGACTAGATGATAGGCCAATATTAGCCTAATCATATTTTCTGCAGGGGATTATGCTTAAAAGATGCTTAAAAATAAATGTGAATGTTCTTTTTGCATTTTTCTTAAATACTTAAGAACAATTCAAGTTAGGATAGGTGGGCATAGTTACCCATGTGTAAGGTGCTAAATCCAAATTATTAATACAACTGCTTGGGAATATATGTATATTTAGCTAACCTCTATTTTGTAGGTGTAGTTAGATTTACTTTTCCCATATAAATGTAATTTTTGCAATAGGAATTAGGATTAGTGCTATGGAGGATTAGGATAAGCAATGGCCAGAAGGCTTTGTCCTGGGGTACCCTATGATGCCTTGGAAGTAAGCACCATTGAAATCAAAGAAGAAACCAAATCAAAAATTGAGATATTAAGAAAGAAGACCCCCATAGTATTTAATATAATTATAATTATTCTTTCATATTCTAGGTCGTATAAGCGTAGAGTTCGACTACCCATCTTTTCTCTCTTCGAGTTGTATGGCGGTACCCAACCGCACTGGCCTTTTATTCTTTTATGATAATTTATATAATTGTTTGATGTTATGTTTACATTGTGTATTAAGACAACATGATTTTCATAGTTTCATAAATGATTGATGCTTTAATGTGTGGCTTGGATAGGATTAGGCGCTTAGGATAAAAATAACTTTTCTATCCAACTACTCACATATAACTAAATTTTAAACAACTCATAACCTTATCATAAAGCCTAAGCCATAAATAAGATAATTAAAAGATTTAGCAACCCCACTGTATGGTTGTATGTTTCACATCATGTATGCATATTCTTTCTCTCTTGAACATGAAGGATCTCCATCCTTGGATGATAAAGGAATACTTGACCTGTGAGGGCATCCCTTGTGGTGGAGAACACCTTCTTCTAGTTGATTTAACCCATAACCTATTTCATCATGCATTTAGGCATAAGAAATCCTAAAGCCTCTGTCAAAATGATCTATCTAAATGAAATAAAATTTGAAAGATTTTGTATCTATATATTAAGTCATATGCTCATGTCACTCATGCTCTAGTCTCTTAGAGTGTTTAGGACTTTAGTCTCCTTCTTATTAAATAACTACCCTAGCTATCTTGTAATTAATAAGACCGGACTACATGGTTTTAAAATCATAGGAGTAAGTTGGTGGCCAGTCCGGAAGTCAGACAATTTATTCTCTCTTGTGGAGGTAAACCCTTATGTCCATATGCCGCTTAAATTTAGATCTTTCTTTAGCTCATACTAAAGCTCCCTAGATTTATGATATGAAGTAGCTATTTCCTTTGGGCTACGACCATAAATCCTCACCTCTTGGGCATTCCCACAACCTTGTGTTAGTGGATTATGAGCCCCGGTAATCTAATTAAATTTCAACTCAAAACATATAAATCTGCTCAACTTCAAAATTATAAAGCCCAACCATAGGATAAGTTGGAATGCTCACTAGGCCTCATAGTTTCATAAGAATTTTCTACTTATTTGGATTTAAAAATAAGTCTTTCCTTAAACTTTCCCAATTGATTTTCCAAATACAACAAATTGTTTGATAGTCTAACCTTGAAATCTTTAGAGATGATAATTATCTACTTTAATCGAGAGTATTGTTAGAAAATTTCATTTCCTAAGATGTAATTAACTATGGAGGCTTGTCTCCATAGGGAACTTAAGAACCTTTTTTATTATAAACCCTACTTAATTCATCCATGTAAAGTAGGAGAAAAATCTCTGGTACATTTGAAGACCCATCATGCCTAGAGTCCTTATTATGTGATTAGGTCCATTGTAGTGATGCCTATCTTTCAAGATAGTATATCATACCTCAATTGTTGATCTCCTCAAAAGTACCCCTATGATCAAATGGTGTCCCCCTCCATACATTTAAAATAAACACCATATGGCCTTCTCGCCTTATTCATTGAATTTGATCAACATCATCTTTTCTTTTTGGAGTTTAGAGATGTCGATCCTCAAGTAAGCAAGGGTTCTTAGACTCATAATGTTGATTGATACACCTGGGTCAACCAACACTCTGGATAGCCTGTATCTACTAATATCCACTGTAATGTAAAGAGGCGGTTGTGCTCGATCATCCCTAGGAGTAAGTCTTCATCGCTAAATGTAACTCTTAAGATGTCTTTTTTGGGTAGCTCTCTCTAGATCAAGTAAGGCCTTGATTAGAGGTTCTCTCATCTATTTGGATAAGACAAGGGCATCATATGCTTAGCAAACTTTCTAAGGTGAGCTAGGACATTGTAATCAACTCTAGCTTGGTCCTCCACAAGTATATCCATGGGTGGAGCATCTTATGGAGGGGCTTTCTGCTCACTGGAACCAATGACTTGCTTACTCTTATCCTAAGGTGCTACCCTAGGAGGTAAAACTTTGTCACTATGTAGATTGACTTCAGTGACATCTTGGAAAGATGAGCTTGTGGAAAGTTCCACCTTCTTATCAGGCATACCTACATCTTCTCCTATGGGATCCTCAGAGTCAGTTGACTCTAAGTCAATATCAAGAGGTGAACCTGATTAATTTAGAGAAGGATAGTCTAGCTCTAAACTAGAAAGGAAAGAACCAGAACTATTAGAGCTATTATTTTTTTCAGACTTGGAGAGCTTTCAATAGGAAAAAAATCAAGAGCATCAACAGTAGATAACATATAAGTAGAATCAGCTTTCTTCATTAATTTTTTTTTGGGTGAAAATACATGATAGAAATCAAGTAAAGTATGTGGAGTAAAGATTTTAGTTCCCTTATCCATAGATACAAATGCTGCTAGTTGAAGAGGAGCTAGAAGAAGTGGTAGGTAGCGTGGAGGAAGTATTGGACTCAAATGGTGGCTATCTGGACTATCCCAGAACAAGTATGGTGACTACTTGCTGTGATCACCCTCCCGAGTTATCCTTTGCAACTAGAAAACCTTCCTTGGTGTTGGAGGTTTGAGCAACTTCATGCACTTGCAAGGAAAGCTTCTTGATCTTAGAAATGATCTTCTTAGAGGTTTGGGATAGGGAGATATCTTAACCTTCTTTGGTCTTAAGAGGATCAAGTATCCCCAAGGATTACTCTAACAGAACTAGATGGTTGTTCTAATAAGTATTCCTTAGGGATAATTATGGCTCTCAACTTGTAGTTGTGCTCAAGATAGTCCTTAAAAGTGATACAATCCTCTAAGACATGGCCTAACATGCGGTGGTAGGGCAATAGCTAGGATCATCATTCTTGCCCACTTCCTCCGGCCTCTTAGGCTCTAGTAACTGAAAGTCAGGTTTCTTTAAGAGATTCTTAAAGATTTTCTTAACTACCTCTCTCTTGAATGAATATGACTTATCCAATCTATAGGCAAGAGTAGGTGGAAAGTAGCTACTGTGATGGATATGAATACCACTTGGGTAGGATTGAGGTGGTGGAAATGATCATTGTGGTGGTGCGATGGCGTATGATGGTGGTGGAAAAGGTGGCAAAGGAGGCTAGTCGTCTCTAGTCTTAACTCGGTCTGCTTCCCTCATCCTAACATAACTATCCAAGCTTCTTCTCAAACACCATCTGACTTGGGCCTAGATGATTGGTGGAAAGGTAACTATTGGCTTCCTCTTATAGGCTAGCCACCTTATTGATTAATTTCTAGAATGTTTTGATGGTGCCCTTAAGCATGAAGGCAGCGGGCCATGGATATTCATGAGAAGAATCTGATGGCATGCTCTTCAGATAGTTGTAGTTTTCATTTCATGCTTAGGTTGCGCCACCTGAGAATGTAATCAACAAGGGACTAGTTGAGTTTATGTTTCTCTAAAATGAGGTCACCTACAATCACCCTCTCCTGAGCTTTAGCAAACCTCTTGACAAAGAGGTGCTCCAACTTAGCAAAAGTCTTCATAGAACCATTGGGATTCAAGTAAATGGCACCAATGAGACTTAGCGAAGAAGCGAGAAGGCGGTGTGTTGTTGCCACTAGTGTTTATGACCAACTCTAAGTGTGCAATGTGTTATCATGGGTTCTTGCAGATCTTGAAGGATGGTTGGCGGAAAATCTAAATAAAAAAAAAACTAAATAAAACCTAAATCTAAAAATAAACCTAAAAATAAAACTTATAAATAAATAAAAAATAAAACCTAAACCTTAAACTAAAAAAAACCTAAACCTAAAATAAATAAAATAAAATAAACATAAACCTAAACTAAAATAAACTAAACTAAAATAAATACAACCTAAACCTAAACCCCAAACTAAATAAACTAAAATAAACTAAAAATAAACTTAAAGCTAAACTAAAAATAAAAAAAACCTAAAAATAAACCTAAACTAAAAACCTAAAACCTAAACCTAGAAAAATAAAATAAAAACCCAAACATAAACCTAAAATAAAAAAATAAAACCTACACCCAAAAAATTAAATAAAATAAAACTAAACTAAAATAAACATAAACTAACGTAAACTAAAATAAACTAAAATAAAAACATAAACTAGATAAAATAACAATAAATAAACTAAACTAAATAAAAATAAAATAAACCTAAATAAAAATAACTAAATAAAAAAAATAAACTAAATAACCATTTTTGCTTTTTTAAAAATCCTAAAGCTACTTTAAATCCTAAACCCTACACCCTAAACTGACCTAAGACCACAGGCCCTCTACCCTGGGCCCTAAACCTGACTGACCTGAGCCACAGGCCACTGGCCACCCAAACCCTGAGCCACTGAGCCTATGACCCCAGGCCACTGACCCTAAAGACCTTAAAGCCTGACTCTGACCACTGACAAATGACCTGGGCCACTGAGCCCTAAAATACCCTAAAGCTGGGCACTAAACCTGAGCCACTGTGACCCAACCTACTAACCCACAGGCCCTAATGACCTGGCTGACCTAATAGATAAAATAAACTAAAATAAAACTAAACTAAACTAAAAATAAAATCTTAAATAAAACATAAAACCTAATCCTAAAATAATAAAAATAAACTTAAACCTAAACCGAATAAAAAATAAAACCTAAATCAAAGAAAATAAAATGAAATAAACTAAACTAAAATAATAAACTTAAACCCAAACCTATACCTAAAAAATGAACAAAAAAAAACTTAAATAAAAATAATTAAAAATAAAATAAATAATTTAAACTAAATATAAATAAAATAAAATAAACCAGTAAAATAAAGATAAAGAAAGAAATAAACTAAAAAACTTAAACTATGGGTTGACAGTTATAAAATAATAAATAAAAAAATAAAATGTAGTAAAAAAAAACCCAACCCAAATAACCTAAACACTAAACTCACGAAACCAAACTCTAAACCTAAACCTAAACTAAACCCTAAACTAAAATCCCAAACTCTAAACCCTAAAATCTTAAACTCAAATCTAAACTCTAAACCTAAAAACCTTAAACTAAAGACCCTAAACCACAAACCTAAAACACAGACCCAAAATCCTAAATGCAAACCACCTGACCACCACTGAGCCTATAAACTGACCACTCTGAGCCACAGGCTGACTGAGCCTAAAATACTGAGCCTGATCACCTTGACCACTGGGCCTAAACTGGGCCTAAACTCTAAAATCTGATGACCACTGAGCCCACCCACTAGACCACTGAGCCACTAAGGCTCTCCAACCTGAAACCACACCTGGGCCACTCCACTGACCCACTCCCTGACCACAAACCTGAGCCTATAAACCTAAAACCCAACTAATAAATATAAATAAAACCTATAAAATAATAAACTAATAACTAAATAAAATATCTTAACCTACTAAATAAAATAATGGTTTTAAACTAAAATAAAATAAAACTAAACATAAATATAAAATAAATATAAATAAAATTAAAAAACTAAACCAAAATAAACCTAAAAAATAAGACCTAAAATAAATAAAATAAAACCCAAAAACTAAAAAATAAAATAAAATAAAATAAAATATATAAACAAAATAAAATAAACCTATAAACTAAAAATAAACTAAAATAAATAAAACCTAAACAAGCTAAAATAAACTAAACATAAACCCTAAACTAAATAAAATAAAATAAACTAAAAATAAACCTAAACTTAAACTAAAAAATAAAACTTAAAAATTAACCAAAAATAAAAACCTAAACCTAAACCTAAAATAAAAATAAAACCTAAACATAAAAAATAAAATAAAAATAAAATTACACTAAAAAAATTAACCTAAACCTAAAAAATAAACTAAAATAAAAAACCTAAACTAAAATAAATAAACCTAAAATAAATAAAATAAACTAAATAAAAATTAAAAAATTAAAAATAAAATGAAATAAATAAAAAATTGACTAAATAAACAAAAGAAGAAATGTTGAATCTGAATTTTTTTTTGTGTTAAGAAAGGAAAAAAAAAACCAAAAACTCTAAACCCAAAATTAAAACCTGAACCCTAAACCTAAAACTAAACCCTAAACCCTAAACCCTAAACCCTAAAAACCCTAAACTCTAAACCTAAAAAAATAAAAACCCAAACCCAACCCAAACCAGCCAAACCCCAAACCAAATCAAAACCAAACCCTAAAATGCTAAAGAACACTTAACTATATAAACATAAAATAATAAAATAAAATGCTAAAAAATAAAATAAAATAAAAATAAAATAAAACATAAAAATAAAACCTAAAACTAAACCTAAACCTAAACTAAAGAAAATAAAATAAAATAAAAGTAAACTAAAATAATTAATAAAACCTAAACTAAAAAAAATAAAAACCTAAAATAAAATAAAAACTAAACCTAAAATAAAAGTTAAAAAAACCTAAAATAAAGAAAATAAAAACTAAAAAAACTTAAAAAATAAAATAAATAAATAAAACCTAAACCAAAACTAAAACCAAAAAATAAAAATAAAATAAACCT
Source organism: Cymbidium sinense (assembly GCA_021442155.1). NCBI lineage: Eukaryota > Viridiplantae > Streptophyta > Magnoliopsida > Asparagales > Orchidaceae > Cymbidium > Cymbidium sinense. Next base: position 38,542,063 of record CM038222.1, on the reverse strand, counting down.
AATAAAATAAACTAAAAAAATAAATAAAACTGAACCTAAACTAAATAAAAACTAAACCTAAACTAAACTAAATAAAATAAAATAAACAAAATCAACTAATAAACTAAAAATAATTAAAAAATAAACCTAAAATAAAATCTAAAAAACTAAAAAAATAAATTAAACCTAAACCAGACCTAAAATAAAAATAAAACTAAACTAAAATAAAAAGCTAAAAAAAAATAAACTAAATAAAAAAAAACCAAAATAAATAAACCCAAAATAAAATAAACTAAATAAATACAAATAAAAATAATCAAATAAAAAAATAAAATAAACTAAATAAACTTAACTTATTGGTTTTTATTTTAAAAAAATAAAAATTAAAATTAAAAAATTATAAAATCGACCCAAAGCCCAAACTAACCAAACCCTAAACCTACAACCACAACCCCAACCCTTAACCCAAATCCTAAACCACAAAACCCTACCCTAATCTATCCCTAAACCCTAAACCTTAACCCTAAATCCAAACCCAAAATAAAAACTAAAAAACCCAAAACTACTTAACTAAATAAAACCTAAAAATAAAAAACAAAACAAAATAAAATAAAATAAAAAAACTAAACTAAACTAAACTAAACCTAAACTTAAATATAATAAATAAAAAAAATAAACTAATAAAATAAAATAAAAAAAATAAAACTAAATGTAAAATAAAAATAAATAAAAAATAAAAATAAAAAACTAAACCTATAATTAAAATAAAACTAAATAAAGTAAAACCTAAACTTAATAAACAAAATAAAATAAACTACTAAATAAAAAAAACCTAAACCTAAAAACAAAATAAAAATAAACTAAAATAAACCTAAACCTAAAAAAATAAAACTTAAAATAAATAAAATAAAACCTAAAACCTAAAACATAAAATAAAAACCAAAACCTAAACCTAAAAATAAAAAATAAAATCAAAACCTATAAAATAAAATAAAAATAAAATTAAATTAAAAAATAAACATAAACCTAAACATACTAAACTAAAATAAAAAATAAAATAAACCTAAAATGATAAAAATAAACTAAACTAAAATAACTAAAATAAATATACATAAATAAACTAAATAAATAAAATAAAATAAACTAAAATAAACTAAACCTAAACTAAAAAATAAAACCTAAAATAAACTAAAATAAAACTCTAAAACCTACATAAAAATAAAATAAAACCTAAACCTAAACCTAAAAATAAAAAGAAAACCTGAACTTGAAATAAAATAAAATATAGAAAAATAAACATGCTAAACTTAAACTAAAAATAAACTAAAATAAAAAAACTAAATAAAATAAATAAAATAAATAAACTAAATGAAATAAATAAAATAAACATAAATAAAAATAAAAAAATAAAATAAACTAAAATAAACTAAAATGAACTAAAATAAACTTAACTAGGTTTACTTTAATGAAAAACAAATAAAACTTTAAACCCTAAACCAAAAATAAACTAAAAAACCCAAAATACAAATTTAAAAATAAACCTAAACTAAATAAACTAAACCTAAACACAACCTAAACCTAAAAATAAATAAAAATAAAAAAACTAAAAGAAACTAAACTAAAAAATAACCTAAATAAACTTAAATAAACCTAAACCTAAATAATCATAAAATAAAATGATCTTAGAACCAAAAAATCATAAACTGAATAACCTACTTAAACCTCACTAAACTAAATACTTTAAAACCCAGAAATAAAATAAACCTACATCTAAAATAAATAATAATAAATAAACTTAAACCACTAAATAAAATAAAAACTCATAAATCTAAATAAACTAAAATAACAAAATGATGAACTAAATATAAACTAACTATTAAATAAATGATACTAAATACACTCTTGTTTGCTTATTTAAAAACCTAGGCCAAAATCTTAATCTAAACTCCCTAAATAAATCTGAGCCAGACCTTACTCTAGGCCACTACCAATATACCTAAGCTTGACTAACATAATAAAAACTACTAGGCCTAAACCTACCCACATAAATGAAACTCCTATACCACTGACCTGACTAACTCTAAACAGGCCTGGGCCCTAAACCCTGGGCCCTACTGGGCTCTGACCCTCCACAGGCCTATCCTGACCTGATCTGGATCTCACTAAAGGCCCTGATCCTAAGGCCACTGAAACTAAATGCTGGGCTAAACTGAGCCCTGGGCCACCTCCACACCCAAACTTACATAAAAATAAAGATAAACTCTAAAGATAAACAAAAAGATGAACTAATGTGTTATAATAAAACTATAAAATAAATATTAAAATACTAGGTGAGCTAATACCTACCTTTGCTTTAAAGATGCTGAGCCACTATCCATCCTAGGCCCTAAATTAATGAGCCACCTGAGCCATCCATAAACCCTGAGCCTAGGCCAACTGAGCAAACAAAACTACTAAAATCCACCTAATACTAGACTGCCTGACTAAATATAATCCTAAAAGACCCTAGGCTAATCTGAACCCAAGCCAAAACCACAACCCAGGCCACAGGCCACAAATACCACTAAACTCTTTGCCTAACCTGACCCACTATGATCCCTGAGCTTTATAACTAAACCTGAACCTAAAACTAAAGATTAAAAGAAAATAAAACAAAACATGAGCTAATACAATAAAACCTAAATAAAATCTAAAACTGAACCTAAACTAAATAAAATTAAAATAAAACTAAACTATAAATAACAAAACCTAAACTAAACTAAAATAAATACCTAAAATAAAAACCTAAATAAAAATAAAAAAAATAATATAAAATAAAACTAAATAAAGAAACTAAAATGAACCTATAAATAAAACCTAAACTAAATATAAAATAAAATGTAAATAAATAATAAAGACCTAAATTAATAAAAATGCTAAACCCAAATAAAAATAAATAAACCTAAACCACAAACTAAAATAAAAACCAAAATAAAAAAAATTTAAACCTAAACATAAACAAAACATTGAAACCTAAAAATAAATCTAAAATAAAAACCTAAAACCTAAAGCTAAAAAAATAAAATAAAACCATGAAAATTAACCTAAAAATAAAAAATAAAATCTAAACCTAAAAAATAAAATAAAAATAAAACTAAACTAAAAAATAAACCTAAACTAATCCCAGAAAAAAATAAACTAAAATAAAAAAACTAGCTAAAATAAATAAATAAAATAAGTAAACTAAACTAAATAAAATAAATAAACCTAAAATAAAAAAATTAATTAAACTAAAATAAAACAATGACTAATAAAAAAGAAACCTCTGGGTTTGTAATAAAAAAAACTCTAACTAAATCTTAAAAGAGCTAAACTACCTACCCTGAGCCACAGGCCTAAAAAACACCTACCACACAAACCATAAGACTTAGACCATAACCTAGGCCTAAAACTAACCCCCCAGACCTAAACTAAAAGATAAACTAACTAAAAAACTAAATAATTCATAAAATAAAATTAAAAAAAAACTTAAACCTAAATAAAATAAAATAAAATAAAACATAAACTAAACTACTAAACTAAACCTAAAGAAATAAAATAAAAAAATAAAACTAAACAAAATAAAATAAATAAAACCTAAACTAAACTAAAAAAATAAACCTAAAAAATAAAAACATTAATAAAATCAAACTCTAAAATAAAAAATAAAATAAACATAAAATAAATTTAAATAAAAACTAAAATAAAAATCTAAATAAAAAATAAACCTAAAAATGAAAAAAATAAATAAAAATAAAACCTAAAAACTAAAAAAATAAACTTAAAATAAAACAAAATAAACCTAAACCTAAACTAAAATAAATAAAACCTAAATCTAAACCAAAAATAAACTAAATCTAAACCCTAAAATAAACTAAAATAAAAAACTAAGCTAAAATAAATGAAGCTAAAATAAATAAACTAAACTAAATAAAAATTAAATTAAATTAAACTAAAATAAGCAAAGAATAAACTAAATAAACAAAAACCTACCAGTTTGCTTAATTAAAAAAAAAAAATAACCCTAAAATCTTAAACTCTAAAAACCTAACCAAACCAAAACTAAAATAAAAACTACTAAACCTAAACCCAAACCCAAAACCTAATATAAACCCTAAACCCTAAACCCTAAACCCCAAACCCTAAAACAAACCCTACTTTAAACTAAAACCTAACCTACTAAATCACAAAATAAATTAATAAAACTTAAACCTAAATAAAATAAAACAAAATAAAAGCATAAACTAAAACCTAAACCAAAACATAAACCAAAACCTAACAATAAAATAAAATAAAAAAAATAAAACTAAACAAAAATAAAATAAATAAAAACCTAAACTAAACTAAAAAAGAAAATAAACCTAAAAATAAAAACCTTAATAAAATCAAACCTAAATGTAAAATAAAAATAAAATAAACATAAAATAAATTTAAATAAAAAATAAAATCTAAACCAAGAAATAAACCTAAAATGAAACCTAAAAATAAATAAAATAAAACCTAAACCCAAAACTAAAAATACAAACCTAAAATAAATAAAACAAAATAAACCTAAACCTAAACTAAAATGAACTAAACTAAAATAAATAAAACATAAATCTAATAAAATAAAAAAAACCTAAACTAAAAAAAATAAAATAAATAAAATAAACCTAAACCTAAACTAAAATAAAACCTAAAAAATAAACCTAAAATAAAAAAAGCTAAAACCTAAACCTAAAAAAAAAAAGAAATAAAACCTAAACATTAAAAATAAAATAAAACTTAAACTAAAAAATAAAATAAAATAAAAGTAAAATAAACCTAAACTAATCCCAAACCTAAAATAAACTAAAATAAAACATAAACTAAAATAATTGAACTTAAATTAAAATAAACTAAACTAATAAAATAAAATAAACCTAAATAAAAAAACTAAAATAAACTAAAATAAATGAAATAACTAAATAAACATAAACTACTAGTTTGTTTAATTTAAGGAAAATAATAATAATAAAACCCTGGCCCTAAATACAAACCCTAAAACTAAACCACAACCCAGACCCTAAACCCAAAACCATAAACCCCAAACCATAAACTCTGAGCCACAAAACCTATAAAACCCTAAACTAGCTAAACCCTAAACCACAAATCCAAGCCATAAACCCTAAAACCTAATAACTAAAACCTAAAACCTAAATTAAATAAAACAAAAATAAAATTAATAAAAAAAAACCTAAACCTAAAAAAATAAAATAAAATAAAACCTAAACAAAACCAAACAACGTAAACCTAAAGATAAAATAATAAAATAAAAAACTAAAAATAAAAAATATAAATAAACCTAAAACTATAAAAGAAAATAAATCTAAAATAAAAACCAATAAAATCAAGAAATTAAAATAAAATAAAATAAAATAAATAAAATAAAATAAAAAAAACTAAATAAAAAATAAACTTAAAAAAATAAAAAAATAAACCTAATAAAAAATAAAACTTCTAAAATAAACAAAATAAAATTAAATCTAAACCTAAACTAAAATAAATAAAACCTAATCTTAAAACCTAAACTAAACTAAAAACTAAAACTAAATAAAATAAAATAAAATAAACCTAAACTAAATAAATTAATAAATAAATAAACCTAAAACCTAAAATAAAATAAAATAAAAACCTAAATAAAACCTAAACCCTAAACTTAATAATAAAAAATAAAACCTAAAATAAAAATAAAATAAACCTAAACTAAAAAATAAACATAAACCTAAACCTAAACCTAAAAAATAAACTAAAATAGAAAGCCTAAACTAAAATAAATAAATAAAACTAAATAAATTTAAAAAATCAACCTAAATAAAAATATAAAATAAACTAAATAAACTAAGTTAACTTAAAACGTTAAGAAAAAAAAACCACAAATCCAGAAATCCTAAATCCTAAACTAAACCCTAAATCATAAAACTAACCTAAACCTAAACCTATAACTAAACCCTAAACCTTATATTCTAAACTAACCTAAACCCTAAACCACGAGCTAAACCCTAAACCTAAATCTGAACCTAACCCAAATAAACCAAATCAAACAAAATAAAACTAAAGTAAGAATTATAATAAAACTAATAATTAACTAATAAATAATAATAAAACCTAACTAAAACTCACAAAACTAACTAACTAAATAATAATAAAACTAATATTAAACCTAAAAACTAAAACTAATAAAAATAATTAAAATAATAATAATAACAAAAACAAATTAAACTAACTAAAACCATAATAACCTAATAAATAAACCAAACTAACTAATAAAATAATACTAATAATAATAATAGTAATAATAAATTAATAAAAACTAACTAAAACTAATAATAATAATAATAATAATAATAATAATAATAATAATAATAATAATAATAAAACTAATAAATAATAAACTAATAATTAACTAAAAATAATAAAAAACATAACTAAAACTCACAAACTAACTAAATAAATACTAATAAAACTAATAATAAACCTAAAAACTAAAACAGATAAAATAATAGTAATAATAATAATAATAATAATAATAAACAAATAAAAACTAACTAAAACTAATAATAATAATAATAATAATAATAATAATAATAATAATAATAAACTAATAAATAATAAAACTAAACCCTAACTAATAAAATAAACCAATAAAACACAATAACTAAACTAAAAAATAAAACCTAAACTAAACAAATAAAAGCCACTAAACTAATAAACTAAACTAAAATTGAATCTAAATAAATAAACTAACTAATAATAACTAATATAACTAATAAAAAAACCCAAAAAAAAAATAAACCTAAACTAAACTAAACTAAAACCTAAATAAAACTAATAAACCCCACTAACTAAATAAATAAAAGCAAAAACTAAAATTAAACTAAATTAACACTAAACCACAATAACCCCAAATAACCAAAAAAAACACTAAACCTAAAATAAATAAACCCAAAATAAAACTAATAATTAAAGCAATAATAATAATAATAATAAACTAAACTAATAAACCTAAACCCTAAATAAGCTAATAACTAACAAATAAACATAATAAAACAAAAATTAATAATAATAACTAAACTAAACTAATTAAACCCTAAACTTAAAAAAAATAAAATAAAAAATAAACTAAAATAAAATAAATACAAACTTAAAGTGAACTTCAAAAAATAAAATAAACCAAAGAATAAAAACCTAAATAAAATAAAAACTAAAAAATAAAAAATAAAAATACATAAAATAAAAATAAAATTAAAACTAAACAAAAACCTAAATCTAAAAATAAACCTAAAAATAAAAAATAAAAATAAATAAAAAATAAAACCTAAATCCTAAACTAAAAAAACCTAAATCGAAAATAAAAAATAATAAATAAATAAATAAACCTAAACCTAAACTAAAATAAATAAACCAAAACCTAAACCTAAAATAAAATAAAGTTAAACTAAAAAAATAAAATAAACTAAAAATAAACATAAACCTAAACTTAAAAATAAAACCTAAAAATAAACCTAAAATTAAAACCTAAAACCTAAACTTTAAAAAATAAAATAAAAACCTTAGCCTAAACCTAAAAATAAAATATAAAACCTAAACCTTAAAAATCAAATAAAATAGAACTACACTAAAAAATAAACCTACACCTAAACCTATACCTAAAAAATAAACTATAATAAATAACCTAAACTAAAATAAATAAACTTAGAATAAATAAACTAAACTAAATAAAAATAAAAAATAAACCTAAATTATAATAAAAAATAAACTAAATATACTAAATAATCATAAACCTGCCGGTTTACTTAATTTAAAAAAATACCTTAAACACCAAATCTTAAACTCTATGCCCTAAACACTAAACGTACAACCCTAAACCCTAAACCCTAAATCCTAAACCCTAAAAAACCAAAACCCTAAACCCTAAACCCTAACCATAAACCATAAAACCTAAAAGCATAAACCCTAAAAACTCTAAACCCTAAGCCTTAAACCCCAATCCCTAAACCCTAACCATAAACCCTAAACCTAAACTTAAAGTAACTAAATAAATAAAAAAATAAACCAAAACCATCTAAAACCTAATAAACCTAAACCTAAACCTAAACCACAGAATGGGTAACCTTGACGGGAACATCATCCGCTCTTCACATCTGCGATGGAGGCAAAGGTGGAGGCGGTGGTTATCGTAGTGGGGTTGGGGGATCTGGAGGTGCTGGTAGAAATGGATGTCGTGGTCAGAGCAGTGGTGGTTATGGATGCGGGAGAAGCAACAGAGGTTACAGCCATGGTGGTGGTGAAGGGAGAGATCGGGGATATGTTGGTCGATCTTGGTACTCGAGAGGTTTAGGGGCTTCTGATGGGAACTGGAGAAACTGAAGAACGATCGATCTGATCTGCTGCTTATGGAATTGTGTCTTTATAATAGACACGGTTCTAGTTATCAAGGGTTTTTTATTTCCTCTATGAGTGCTCATTTTTTTATCTATGTCGTCGCTTATGTCTTAGAAAACTTGGTGTGTTACTTGGTTGATGAAATAAAAAAGAGAGATGTTGAATCTAAATTTGTTCTCTGTTAACAAAAAAACCAAAAGCCCTAAACTCTAAACAAAAATGTGAACCCCAAAATAAAAAAAAAACTAAACCTAAAGTTTAAGTAAAATAAACCTAAACCTACACTAAAATAAACTAAACTAAAATAAATAAAACCTAAACCTAAACTTAAAATAAACTAAATCTAAGCCTAAACCTAATTCTAAACTAAATAAAATAAAATAAACTAAAATTAAACTTAAACCAAAACTAAATAATAAAACCTAAAAATAAACCTAAAATAAAAACCTAAAGCCTAAACCTAAAAAAATAAAATAGAAACCTAAACCTAAACTTAAAAATAAAATAAAAATAAAACTAAACTAAAAAATAAACATAAACCTAAACCTAAACCTAAGAAATAAACTAAAATAAATAACATAAACTAAAATAAATAAACTAAACTAAATAAAAAAATAAATCTAATTAAAAATAAAAAAATAAACTAAGTAAACTAAATAAACCTAAACCTACAAGTTTACTTAATTAAAAAAGCCCCTAAACCTACAACACTAAACCTACAAGCCTAAACCCTAAACCCTAAACCCTAAACTCTAAACCTTAAAAAAACCTAAACCCTATAACCTAACCCTAAACCCTAAACCCTAAAAGAATAAACCCTAAAATCTTAAACCCTGAAACCTAAACCATAAACCTTAAACCCCAAACCCTAAATCATAACCCTAAACCTTAAACATTAAACCCAAACCCTAGAGCTAAGCCTAAAGTAACTAAATAAATTTAAAAAATGAACCTAAACCCTAAAACTTAATAAACCTAAACCTAAACATATATCCTAAAAATGAGCAAAACCTTGACGGTAAGAACATCACCACCAACCAAGCTTAGTCTAGATCTGACGGTGGAGGCTGGGGAGAAGGCGGTGGTTATCATAGTGGTGGTGGGAGATCTGGAGGTGTTGGTAGATATAGAGGTGTTGGTCGGAGCAGTGGTGGTTATGGAGGTAGGAGGAGCGATGAAGGTTAAGATTATGGTGGTGGCGGAGGGAGAGATCAGGGATATGATGGTTGATCCCGCTAATCGAGAGGGCAGGGTGGTTCTGATGGAAAGTAGAGAAACTAAAGAATGGCCTATCCGATCAGCTGCTTATGGAACTGGGTCTTTACGGTAAAGACAGTTATAGTTATCTAGGGTTTTTAATTTGGTATATGCATGCTCAATTTTTATTTATGTCATTGCTTATGTCTTAGAAAACTTGGTGTGTAACTGGTTGATGAAATTGAAAAGAAGAAATGTTGAATTTGAATTTGTTCTTTGTTAAAAAACAAAATAAAAACCCTAAACTCTAAACTAGAACCTGAACCCTAAACCTAAACCCTTAACCCTTAACCTAAACCCTCTAACCCTAAACCCTAAAATTAACCCTAAATAATAAATCCTATACCCTAAACCTACAATCCAAAACCCTAATCCCTAAACACTAAATCCCTAACCCCAAAACTTTAAACCCTAAACCCTAAACCTAAACCCTAAAAGCCTATACCCTAAACCCTAAACCCTAAACCCTAAACCCTAAAACCTACATCACTAAACCCTAAACCTTAAACCTTAAACTCTAAACCCTAAACCTAAACTACAACCTAAACCTAAACTAAATAAACCTAAAACCTAAATAAAATCCTAAATAAATAAATAAATAAAATAAAACCTAAACCTAAACCTAAAATTAAAAAAATAAAAAACTAAAATAAATAAAACCTAAGTTTAAACTAAAATAAAATAATCCAAAAATTAAAACCAAAATAAAATAGAACTAATGAAAATAAAAAATAAAATAAACCTAAAATAAAATAAAATAAAAACTAAATAACAACATAAACCTAAAAAAATAAACGTAAAAATAATACCTAAAAATGAATAAAAAAATAAATCCAAAACCTTAACCTAAAAAAAAAAACCTAAACCTAAAATAAATAAACCTAAACTAAACCTAAAATAAACTAAACCTAAACCCTAAAAATAAAATAAAATAAACTAAAAAAATAAACCTAAACTAAACTAAAAATAAACCTAAAATAAACCTAAAATAAAAGCCTAAAACTTAAACCTACGAAAATAAATTAAAAACCTAAACCTAAACCTACAAAAAATAAAACCTAAACCAAAAAAATAAAATAAAAATAAAACTAAATAAAAAAATAAAGATAAACCTAAACCTAAAAAAAACTAAAAAAAATTAAATTAAAATAAATAAAATGAACTAAATTAAAATAAAAAATAAACCTTAAAAAATAAAAAAACTAAAATAAACTAATGATAATTAAATAAACTAAGGAAAAGCTAAACCTACCTATTTACTTAATTTTTAAAAAAAAAGAAAAAAAAACTTAAACCTTAAACCCTAAACCCTAAACCCAAAATCCTAAACCCTAAACCTTAAAAACCTTAAACCCTAAACCTAAAATAAACTAAACCCTAAACTTTAAACCCTAAACCTAAACTAAATAAACCCCTAAACCTAAACCCTAAATCAAACTTTAAACTATAAACCTAAACCTAAACCCTAAACCCTAATCTAAAACCCTAAATGCTAAAACCTAAACCTAAAAGTAAAACCTAACCCTAAAAAATAAAAATAAATAAGAAAACCTAAACCAAAATAAAATGAAAAAATGAAATAAAATAAAACATAAACTAAAACCTAAACCTAAACCTAAACCTAAAAAGAAAATAAAAATAAAAATAAATAAATAAATAACTAAACAAAATTAAAAATAAAAAACCTAAATTAAATTAAAACTAATCCTAAAATAAAAAAAATAACATAAATAAAAACTAAATAATAACTAAATAAAAATTTAAACCTAAAAATAAAACTTAAAAATAAATAAAAAATAAACATATATAAACTAATAAAAATAAACCTAAAATAAAAAAAATAAAATAAACTAACCTACACTAAGATAAACTAAACTAAAATAAATAAAACCTAAACCTAAACCTAAAATAAACTAAACCTAAACCTAAACCTAAACCTAAACTAAATATAATATAATAAACTAAAAATACACCCATATCTAAACTAAAAAATAATACTTAAAAATAAACCTAAAATAAAAACTTAAAATGTAAACCTAGCAAATTAAAAAATACAAACCTAAACTTAAACCTAAAAATAAAAAATAAAGCCTAAACCTAAAAAATAAAATAAAAATAAAAGTAAACTAAACAGAAAACCTAAACCTAAAAAATAAACTAAAATAAATAAACATAAAATAAATTAACTAAACTAAATAAAAATAAAAATAAACCTAGATAAAATAAAAAATAAAATAAACTAAAATAAAAAATTAACTAAATAAACTTAAACTTATTAGTATACTTAATTTTAAAAAATATAAAAAAAACCCTAAACCCTAAACCTTAAAACCTTAAAACCCTAAACCCTAAACCCCAAAACCCTAAAATCTACAACCCTAAAGCCTAAACACTAAACCCCAAACTTTAAACCTAAACCCTAAACCCTAAACCCTAAAATGTAAAACTATAAACCTAAACTAAATAGAACCTAAAAATAAAATAAATTAAAAACCAAAACCTAGATAAAATTAAAAAATAAAATAAAATAAAAAGCTAAACTAAAACCAAAACCTAATATCTAAACCTAAACCTAAAAATAAAATAAAATAAAAAGTCAAATCTCAACAACATAAAATAAATTAAAACCTAAACTAAACTAAAAAATAAAATAAACATACGAAAAAAACCTAAATAAAATAAAAACTAAACTTAAAATAAAAATAAAATAAATATAAAATAAAATAAAATAAAAACTAAATAAAAACCAAATAAAATAAAAACTTAAACCCTAAACTAATAAAAAACCTAAACTAAAATAAAAATAATATAAACAAAATAAAATAAACCTCAACCTAAACTAAAATAAACCTAACTAAAATAAATAGAACCTAAACCTAAACCTAAACCTAAAATTAACTAAACCTAAACCTAAACCTAAACTAATTAAAATAAAATAAAAATAAACCTAAACCTAAGAATTAACCTAAAATATAAATCTAAAACCTAAACCTATAAAAAATTAAAATAAAAATAAAACTCAACTAAAACATAAACCTAAACCTAAAAATAAACTAAAATAAAAAACCAAAACTAAAATAAATAAACCTAAAGTAAATAAAATAAACTAAATAAAAATAAAAAATAAACCTAAATAAAAATAAAAAATAAAATAAACTAAAATAAATAAATAAAACTAAATAAACCTAAACCTACCGATTTACTTAATTTAAAAAAGAAACCCTAAACCATAAATCATGAACCCTAAACCCTAAATCCTAAACCAAAAACCTAAAAACTAACCCTAAACCCTAAACCCTTAACCTACAACCCTAAACCTACAACCCTAAACCCTAAATCCTAAACCCTAAACCCTAAATCCTAAATAATATACCCTAAAGCCTAAACCCAAAACCCTAATCCTAGACCCTAAACCTTAAAAGCATAAACCCTAAAACCCTAAATCCTAAACTCTAAACCCTACACCCTAAACCTTACACCCTGAACCCTAAACCCTAAACCCTAACCCTATACCCTAAACCCTAAACCCTAAATCTAAACCTAAAGTAACTAAATAAATTAAAAAATAAACCTATACCCAGAAACCTAATAAACCTAAATCGTAAGGATGTGCAGAACCTTGATGGAAGGAACATCCAACCAAGCTCAGTCTAGATTTCCGAAGGCGTAGGCTGTGGTTATCATAGTGGTTGTGGGGAATCAGGAGGTGCTGGTGGATATGGAGGTGGTGGTCGGAGCAATGGTAGTTATGGAGGTGGGGGGAGCGACGAAGGTTACAACTGTGGTGGTGGGGGAGGGAGAGATCAGGGATATGATGGTCGATACCACTAATCGAGAGGCTAGGGTGATTTTGATGGGAACTGGAGAAATTGAAGAATGACCGATCCGATCTGCTGCTTATGGAACTGGGTCTTTATAGTAGAGATAGTTTAAGTAATCTAGGGCTTTTGATTTGCTCTATATGTGTTCATTTTTTATTTGTATTCACTTATTTCTCAAATAACTTGGTGTGTTAAAAAAATGACCAAAAAACCATAAACTTGAAACTAAAACCTGAACCCTGGGCCTAAAACCTAAATCCTAAACCCTAAACTCAAAACTCTAAAACCCTAAACCCTACCCCCTAAACCCAAAAACCTAAGCCTAAACCCTAAACCCTAAACACCAAACCCAAAACCCAAAACCAAAAACCCTCATCTAACACAAAACCTTAAACCTTAAAAAGCTAAAAACCTAAACCTAAACTAAATAATTCCTAAAATTAAAATAAATAAAAAAACCTAAACTAAAATAAAATAAAAAAAGTAAAATAAAATAAAAACCTAAACTAAAACCCAAACCTAACCTAAACCTAAACCTAAACCTAAAAAATAAAAAAATAAAAAATAAAATTTAAACTAAAATAAAATAAATAAATACCTAAACTAAACTAAAAAATAAAAAACCCAAATAAAATAAAAACTAAACCTAAAATATAAAGAAAATAAACCTAAAATTAAATAAAATAATAACTAAATAAAAGCCTAAACCTAAAAAACTAAACCAAAAAGTAAAATGTAAAAATAAATAAAAAAACTTAAACACTTAAAAAAACACCTAAACCTATAGTAAAAAATAAAATAAACCAAAACCCAAACTTAAATAAATGAAACCTAAACCTAAACCAAAAATAATCTAAATCAAAACCTAAACCAAAACCATAAATAAAATAAAATAAACTAAAAATAAACCTAAATTTAATCTAAAAAAATATAACCTAAAAATAATCCTAAAATAAAAACCTAAAACCTAAACCTAAAAAATATAAAATAAAAACCAAAACCTATACCTAAAAATAAAAAATAAAACCTAAACCTAAAAACTAAAATAAAAATAAAACTAAACTAAAAAATAAACTTAAACCTAAACCTAAACCAAAAAATAAACTTAAATAAAAAACCAAAACTAATATAAATAAACCAAACTAAATAAAAATAAAAAAGAGACCTAAATAAAAATAAAAAATAAAAAAACTAAAATAAACTAAATAAACTTAATCCTATCAATTTACTTAATTTTTTCTTTAAAAAAAAACTAAACACTAAACCTAAAACCTTAAACCCTAAACTAAAATAAATAAAAAATAAACTAAATAAACTTAATCCTATCAATTTACTTAATTTTTTCTTTTAAAAAAACTAAACACTAAACCTAAAACCTTAAACCCTAAACCCTAAAATACTCTAAACCTTAAACCATAAAACCTAAACCCTAAACTAAACTCTAAACAAAACACTAAATCTTAACCCTAAACCCTAAACCCTAACCATAACTCTAGACCCTAAATCATAAACCCTAAAACCCTAAACCCTTAACCTTTAACCTCGAAAAACCTAAACACTAAACCTTAAACCCTAAACCCTAAACCATAACCCTAAACCATAAAAGCTAACCCTAAACCCTAAACCCTAAACCCTAAACCCTAAAATTCTAAACCCTAAAACTCTAAACCTTAAACCATAAACTAAATAAAACTTAAAAATAAAATAAGTTAAAAAACCTAAACATAAATAAAATAAAAAAAACCTAAACTAGAACGTAAACATAAACCTAAAAATAATATAAAAAATAAATATAAAAATAAACTAAAATAAAATATAGAAAAGCCTAAATTAACCTAAAAAATAAAATAAACCAACGAATAAAAAGCCTTGCTAAAATAAAAACTAAATGTAAAATAAAAATAAAATAAACCTAAAATGAAATAAAATAAAAATTAAATGAAAACCTAAACATAAAAATAAAACCTAAAAATAAAACCTAAAAATAAATAAAAAATAAAACCTAAACCCTAATCTTAAAAAAAAAAAGCCTAAACCTAAAATGAAAATAAAATAAACCAAATCTTAAACTAAAATAAACTAAACTTAAATAAATAAAACCCAAACCTAAACCTAAAATAAACTAAGCCTAAACCTAAACCTAAACTAAATAAAATAAAATAAACTAAAAATAAACAAAAATCTAAACTAAAAAATAAAACCTAAAAATAAACCTAAAATAATAACCTAAAACCTAAACCTTTAAAATAAACAAACCTAAAATAAATAAACTAAACTAAATAAAAATAAAAAAATAAAATAAAGTCAAATAAATAAAAAAATAAACTAAATAAACTTGAACCTACCAATTCACTTAATTTAAAAAAATACCTTAAAACCTAAATCCTAAATCTTAAACCCGAAACCATAAACCTAAACCTACAACCCTAAACCTACAAACCTAAACCCTAAACCCTAAAACCCTAAAACCCCAAACCCTAAACCCTAAACCCTAAATCTTAAAACCCTAAACCCTAATCCATAAACCCTAAACCCTAAACTCTAAAACTAAACCATAAACCCTAAATTAACCCTAAATGCTAAACCCTAAACCCTAAACCCTAAATAACCCTAAACCCTAATTCTGAACCTTGATGACATCACCCATCAAGTGCTCATTCTAGATCTGGTGGAGGCAAAGGTATGGTTATTATAGTGGTGGTGGGGGATATGGAGGCTATATGGAGGTGATGATCCGAAAGGCTGGTGTTTAATGATGGCGAGGGAGAGATGATATGATGGGATCCCACACGAGAGAGGTGAGGGTTGTTGTGATGGGAATTGGAGAAAATGAGAACATCGACCGACCACGCTTATGGAACTATGTCTTTGTAGTAGAGATGGTTCTACTTATCTAGGGTTTTTTATTTGCTCTATGGGTGCTTATTTTTTATCTACATTATCACTTGTGTTTTAGAAAACATGGGGTGCTACTTGGTTGATGAAATTAAAAGAAGAAATGTTGAATATGAATTTATTCTCTATTAAAACAAACCTTAAATGCCAAACCCTAAACTAAAACTTAAACCCTAAACCTAAAACCAAACCCTAAACCCTGAACCCTAAATCCTAAAATCCCTAAACCCTAAACACTAAACCATAAACCCTACACCCTAAACCTTAAACCTTAAAACCCTAAACCCTAAACCCTATACTTTGAACCCTCAAACCATAAACCCAAAACCCTAAAACCTATAACCCTAAACCCTAAACTATAAACCATAAACCCTAAACCTTAAACCCTAAACCCTAAACTAACCATAAACCCTAAGCCACAAACCCCAACCCCAAACCCTAAACCCTAAACCTTAAATAAAGATGTCATTTGGAGTAGATCTAAAGAATGACCTAATCCTAACGTAGTTATGGTAGCTAAAGAAAATGTCTTCAAGAGAATTTCTCTTGACTATTAGAGATTTGAATACCCTAAACCCTAACCCTAAATCATATTATAATACCATGTATTATAGTATAATGTAGCATCATATATTTGAGCACGTAGTGATGTGTTTTTAGATTTTATAAGATGTTTTAAAATGTTTTCATATATTATGGTATTGTGCCCTATAGTCTATATTAATATAAATCATAAAAATATTGATTTAAAAAATTGGATGATGAAATTTGTTAAATATGAACTGGGAATTAGGTTGTAGTACCAAAGTGTGTTATGCCACTGTAGTATAAAAAGTAAGATTTTATCTTCTAAATAAATATTATATGTTGTAGTATAGTATAACATCATATATCATAATATATTATCCTGGGCATTTTAAATACTTTTAATTTTTTATAATTATGCAGTCGAGCCTACACTAGCATTATTTATAAAAATGTTGATTTAGACTTTAAAATGGTTGAATTTGGCCAAATTCATAATTGGTGGAGCATGGCATCATAATATATTATTTCAATTAAAAATATGTAAGTAATACGGCTAAAATATATAGTTTTTTATTATTTAGACAAATTTTTTTATCTAAAGTAATCCTTTGTGATGTGATATGTTATATAATATAATATAATATGCTATAGTGCAATATAATATAGGAAGCCATAACATAGTGTAGCATCATGCATTATGGCATACTATTGTGTATTACTACTTGTTGTTTAACATATTTTAGTTTGTTATAGTATGATGTAGTAGAGTATATATAGTTTTTTATTACAACAACAACAACAACAACAAGCCTTAAATCCCACTAGGTGGGCGCTATGAATCCTCCATTGTGTCCTATTATGTGTCAAATTCTCATTTAATGAGTATACTAAGATCATTTTTTATACATCTTAACCAAGTCTTTTAGGTCTACCTCTACCTTTCTTAACATAAGGAAAATCTAATGCATCTACTCTCTAATCGGGTCATCTGATAACTTTATGTGGCCAAACCATCTAAGCGACTCCCTAATCTTATCTACCACTGAGCTACTCCAACTTTTTCCCGAACATACTCATTTTGCATTCTATCTCTAAGGGTAAAGCCACTCATCCACCTGAGCATTCTCATCTCTGTAACACTTAACTTAGTCTTATGTTTCTCTTTTATTGGCCAACATTCTATATATAGTTTTTTTTATTATTTAGACAAATTTTTTTTTACCTAAAGTAATCCTGTGATGTCATATGTAATATAATATAATATAATATAATATGTTATAGTGTATTATAGGATAGGATGCCATAACATAGTGTAGCATCATGCATTATGGCATACTATTGTGTATTACTACTTGTTTAACATATTTTAGTTTGTTATAGTATGATTTAGTAGAGTTTGTACTCGTATAATTCATAAAAATACTAATTTATAGGTTGAGATGATGGGATTTGGCCTTTAAGGTAAGCTTTAGGCAACATCATTGGGGGTGTGCTATGGTGCGTCATTTAGTCAAAAGAATGGAATTTTGCATCCAAAATTAATGTTCATTTTTTCAGTCAAATTTTTTAAATTATTTGCTTAAAATGATTCATTTTAAGGTGTAATGTAAGATAATATATTATATGAAAGCATATAAAAATATAATGTACATAACAATATAACTTCACATATATATGAATGTGGTGGTTGTTACTAAATGTTATTGTACATTTTAGTATATTTTACTTTTGTTATAATACATTAGCTCAAAACTCACAAAAATGTTAATTTGAAGGTTGACATGGAAGAATTTGGCCAAATTCATGTCACACACCAAGAAGCAACACCAAAATTATGCTATTTTGTACCATTTCTAATAAAAAAATTATAATTTTACATCCAAAATGAACATGATTCATATTTTGAGAAATTATTTTTATTTGTTCATTTTAAGTGATTCTAATGAGGTGTAATGTTAGATAATATATTATATTATAGCAAATTATAATATAACATCATATATTATAATATAATATAGTGTGTTAATTCACACTATAATATGTTTAGCATGATATTGTATATGAGTTTGAGCACCAAATCATAAAATGTTGATTACAATGTTAAGATGACGTAATTTGAACGAATACATTGTTAGGTTTTTGGTTGAAGTATTAAAGGTATGCATAAGAAAAGAAATAAGATTTGATGAGAATTCTTTGTCAAGGACATGGAGGGAGATCCGCTAGGGGATCACACATGCATTGGACATGACATGTGAGGGGTCTATGTCGAGGGCATAAAAGAAGAAAATCTGCTAGGGATAAGGTTTGAATTTTATTTGATTATATGACTTATGGATTGAAGATCCATTGGGGATAAGAATATAAAATCCACTGAGGAATAAGATTGAATCGACTTTAATTTGTATTATTTTAATTGGTGTTGAGGCATATCTTCTAGAGATATGGGCTCGAGTCCACTAGGGATCAGGTATATGAACCTTCCACTAGGGAAGTAGGTTCAAGTTATCCGCTAGGGATTGGATTTGAGTTTGATTTCATAGATTTGTTTGAGGATGTATCTGCTGGGAATAAGAGTTTGGTTGGATTTTTTTTAATATACATTCTACTAGGGGAGTTGGTTTAATTTGGCTCCACTAGGGAGTTTGGTTTTTAATTTGATTTATTTGCTCGACTTTTTTACATATGATTTGGAGCTCCATTAGCAAAAATCATATTGGGTTTAATTTAACCTGAGTTAATGTATGGATCCTATCAGTGTGCGATGAACCCACTAAGAAGGGGCTATATCAACCTTGACCTACCTTAGGTTTATAAATCTAAATGGATAGTCTACCAGCTGTAGGGTAGAGCTAGGAAACCTAATGGATTGCCTTTTGGTGTGTAATGGTTTTGCTAGGAAGAAGGAATAGTTGGCTTACATCTTCTAAAGTGAGGAATAACCACTAGGGTGACCTATTGGATGAACAATAAATTGAACCTGACCCAGGGCGACTACTTTGTGAATACCACTAGAGACTTATGTCAACTCAAAAGTAGTCAAGATTTATTTTATCTTAAATTCAAGTGATTTGATATGGTTTGATTGGTTTAGTTTGAGTTTGAATTGAGGGCATATCTGTTGGGGATGTGAGCTCAATCAAATTTGAAGATTTAATTTATGGACCATGTTGGTGTGTGATGGACCCACTGAGAAGGGGCTATTAGACTTATCCTATCTCAGATTTATAAATCCAAAGGGATAATCTACTAGTTGTGGGGTAGAGCTAGCCAACCTAAAGGGTTTCATTTCGGTGTGTAATGGCTGTGATAGGAAGAAAGAGTAACGAACTTACATCTTCTAAAGCAGGGAACAATCACTTGGGTGACATGTTCGTATCACAACAAATCAAACCTGACTTAGGGGCGACTACTGAGTGAATGCCACTAGGGACTTCTATCAACTTAAGAGTAGTCCCTTATGGAGTTTTGCGACACTTCTAAAGATAGGATTCCTCGCAAAAAAGGTACCGCTAAGGGTGTCCTCCTAATCCAAGTGAAGATATGATATATATTATACTATGTCCAACCATTGACCAAGGGAGAATGCACATCCATAGGACAAATTCTCCAACCACAAGTGGTTACTGAGGAAACCGCCCGCAATCCGATAATTAGTGTCTAAATGGGGTCGCAAAAGATGTGATCTAAATAAAGCTTGAGTGCTATGTGGGTGTTATCCCGAGCCTTGAAAAAGAAAGCTTATAAGTGTACGGTGGCCAACTCAAGGAGAAAGTGTGGCAGACTTACATCTACCATGAGTGGTGTATCCTAAGGTGTGAGAACCAACCAACCTAAGGTGTATCTGTCAGCATGAGTGGTGTACCATCAGCATAGTTAGAACCACCCAACCTAAGGTGCCCGTCGGTGTGCAATGATCAATCTGGAAAGAAAGCATGTAGGCTTACAACTTTCCAAGTGGAACAAATCATTAGGATAGTTAGTCATCGATGGGACAGATGCTATCTAACCTAGAGAGACTACTAAGCAGGGATCCCTGAGGAAGGATTAGACCCGAACTTGAACTAGTAAGGAGAGAAGGAACCACTAGGGGACTTATCTTAAACCTCAAATATACTTGACTGAGTTAGTGAACGAAGGCTAATCCAAGAAGAAAGCATAGCAGACTCACATCCTCTTAAATGAAGCCAACATGACGTAGCTTATCGGCCACACAGTAAGGCCTACGAAACTAATAAGGCACTCATTAGTGTGTAGTGGACAAGTAAAGAAGGAAAGCATAACAGACTTACATCCTCCAAAGAAAGAAGACCACTGGGGTGACACACTAGCAGGTAGAATTTCAACTCAACCTAGAGTAGCTACTGAGTGAGTGTCACTGAGGGCATTATCTCAACTCAGAGGAACCCAAGGAAAAAGATATGTGTTTATTTTATATGTTTGTGTATAGTTTATGTTTGTGTTGTGTCGACAAAGGATAGAATGCCACTCGAGTTCCTTACACTTGCCCTAAACACATCGAGGTAGATTCGCAAATAAGAATACTTTCAACATGGAAGAGATTGAATTCAAAATGGAATTTTCAATGGTGATAATTATTTTCAAACAAGATTTATAATATTTCTATAAGTAGAGCCCATTGATTGGAACCATTGGGCTCTCTCCCTTATGATTAATAAGCTGATAAGATCCACCTTGGTAGGCCTTTTCTATGCAAAAAGGGCCTTCCCAAGTGGGTTCAAACATGCCTCCCATCTCACAACGAATAACAATCAGTCTCCTTAGAACTATAATAAGCTCTCCTACTTGAAAAGCATAAGGAAAGACCAACTTATTGTAAGCTTGAATCATTTTAGCTTTGTACAACCTGAGGTTTTGGCATGCTCGCAGGAGTCTCTCCTCTAAACCTTCAAGCTCTTCTAACTGCAACTTGGTGTTCTGCTCTGTTGTGATCATGCTACCCATAACTATCCTTAGTGATGGGAGTTAGACTTCTAATGGTAGAACGATTTTAGACCCATACACTAAAGAGAAAGGAGTAGATTGAGTTGGAGTTCAATATGTGGTGTGATAGACCCATAAACCTTCAACTAATTGGTCATGCCACTATCGCGTTATTGTTAGTGTCTTCTTGTATTTGAATGAGAGTTTTGTTGAAGGCTTTCGCTAATCCCTTTGCCCTTGGGTAGTTGATGGTAGATTATTTTTAATCTATTCTATGTCTCTGAGCAAAGTTGTAGATCTCGGTGCTCTTGAATCATTTATGGATATAATTTGTGAAGCACTGAACCTATATATGATATGGTTTCTAGAAAATTGAAGCACATGCTAAGCTGTGACCTCTTTGAGCAGAATCACCTTCACCCATTTGGAAAAGTAGTCAGTAGCAGCTAAGATGAACTGATGACCCTTGAAAGAAAGAGGATCAATCAAACCCACTATGTCAATACCGCAACACTCGAATGGCCATGAAGCCAATGTAAGATGTATAATGTTGGGTGGTTGGTGTAGGATCACACCATGTATTGACATTGGTGGCATCGCCTTGCCGTATCCATGCAATCTTTAATCATTGATGGCCAGTAGTATCCTAGTCTCTTGATCTCGGCTTTCATCTTCAGATTGGATTAGTTGGCTCCATATAATCTTTAGTGTACCTTGGTCACGATCTTACGGGCTTCGTTCTTGTCTAAATAATGTAACCACATATGATCAAACAACCACCGGCATAAGACACCATCCACAAGAGCATAGGAATGTGCTCTTTGCTTAATCTAATGAGCTTGGGACTTCTCTTGAGATAGTTTTCCTTTATTTAGGTAATCCATGAATGGTTACCTCCAATCTAACTCCTCATCCTTCTTGGGAATGGCAACCTTCCCTTCAAGAGAGTACTTTTTGATAAGTTTAGTATCAATAAGGGATAAGACTTATTTATTTTGGACCTTTATTGATATGGACACATCCGAACATGCCAACTCTTTGGCAAGCAGCTAAAGCATCTATGACATTCTCTCCTTGAGGAATCTTATAAATGTTAACCCAGGATTTGGGCCAACTCCATAGTGTACTTGTGGTAGTGGTGGAGCTTGGGCTTTATAACCTTATAGGACCCAGAAATTTGGTTGATAACTAGCTGAGAATCCTCAAAGATCTTGATGTTCTGGATGTTTAGGGTAATGACTAACTCCAGATCGGCAATCAGAGCCTCATATTTTGCTTCATTGTTGATGCAAGAATTGGACAGATGATATGAGAATCTCATCACATTGCGGTCTAGAGTTAAGAGAATTATTCCTAACCTTATCTTTTCTGGAAAAGTAGATTGTGGTTCTTCTCCTCTTTGAGAGGAAGCCGCACCATTGTAGTACATCCCGGGGTGAATGCTAGTATCCCCTTAGTTCATGATTTGTTCATGAGATCACCTAGAGGATTAGCGAGAAAGTGGTGTGCTATTAATAAATCTGTTAATACTTGTCCTTTCACAGTACGAAGGGGTACGAAGGTAATGTCAAACTACAAGAGGATCATAGAACATTATGCCAACTATCTGGATAGCGTCAGCTGTGTCATGAGATACTATAGTGGATTGATCCTAGACATTAAGGTCACCTTATGAGGGAGCATGTAGTGTTGTAGCTTTTGGGATGCAAAGATTAAAGCTAGGCAATGCTTCTCAATGGGTGGATAATTAGCCTTAGCAGGGATTAGACTTGGAGACAGTTATGCTTTGCTTTGGAGCCCAGTCTTCATTGGTATCTGACTCAAGTGTCACCTTTAAGGGAATCTACTGCTAAGAAGAGCTGGCTAGTGTGCTAATCATACAAGACTCATTTTATGAACTAGATTCTAAGTCTATATGGATAGCAGGTGTACTCTTGGTAGTTTGGACATATCTTTCATTGGGTGACCAATAAGGAGGTTTTCCACCGTAGGGCCTCTGAGGTCTCTTCCTCTAGTGGATGTCAAGTCATCCACCCATATGTTTGAATGGAGTAATGAGCGTGGGTGGAATGTCAGCTCCACTTCCTCCTCCAAGTCTATTTCCACTCCCTTTTATTTTCTATTTCATTTTCTCTTTTATTTTATTTTTCTTTTTCTCTTTATTTTTTTCTTTTTCTTTTTATTTTATTTTTATACTTTGGGCAAGTTTGAGAGAATAGACTTGTTGATTTTGAGTGATGTAGTAAGCCACATCATCATATATCGACCTAAATTGAGTAAATGGCAGATCTCCTTTGACATCGTAGATGATCCCATCTCTCACAAACTATATACACTAATGTAGAGAGGATGGAATTATGTTGTTCTCATGTATTGGTCTCCCAGCAAAGTGTTGAAAGATGTATCAGGCAACACTATATAGCCTAAGGCTATGATCTCACTTTTGAGTTTTCAATCTTCCCATCTTAGACATGAGTCTTCTAAATACTAAGATTTCCCAGTTGTAAGACACTTCTAGCAATTGGGTAAACACTTAAACTAAAGACTTAGAAAGGTTAACCATAGGATTAGGTTATGCCTTGGGATTAGGATAATCCACACCTTACAACCCCAATCCAATCCATGTTCACCTTCTAAAACCAAACCTCAAGTTCAATTCAAACATCAAATTAAAATAATCCAAACCCAAATTTCAAAACCAAATGATTGAATCCATGATCAAATCCAAACTTGAAACCTTTCTAGGCCATATGACCTATCCAGGACTTTTGCCAAATCTTAATCCAAATCAATCCAAAATCAATTTATTTTCTCATAATCAATTTATATCTTCAATCATCTTCATAAATATAAATCAAATGTACATTCAAATGATCAAAACTAAATCAAAATAAATCAAATTAAATCAAAACCATTCCTAAGTCATATGACCTATCCCATGGACTTAGCCAAATCTTAATCCAAATCAAGGCAAACTCAATTGATTTTCTCATAAATCAATCATATTTTCATTCATATTCACAAATATAAATGAAATATACATTTAAATCAACAAAACAAAATCAAACCAAATCAAAATCCAAACCTAAGCCACATGACCCAACTCCATGGACTTAGCCAAATTCCTTCATTCCAAAACCCAAATTTAATTGATTTTCTCATGAATCAATCATACATTCAATAATATTGACAAATATAAATTAAATCTATAATCATCAAGCCAAACCAAAATCAACCCAAGTTAAAACCAACTTAACCCTTTTGACTTGAAATGTTCAAATAAACCAAAACCCATTGGAACCTAAGACAATTGCAATTGAATTTATATATTAATCCCAAATCCATATATAAACTCAACTAAATCAAACTCAACCAAAAATTAAGCCAACTAAATCCAATTGGTCCACTTGACCAAAGTGGGTGACCTATTTGAGCCAAGTTGTAATCCTACCCAAATTGGATTGAATCAAGTCTATCAAAACCTCCCATTATGATTGTTGATCACCCTGGGTTGATCAATTGCCACAAATTAGGTCAAGTCAAGTCAACTTGGTCATTTGACCAAGTCAACCCCTTAACCCATATGAACCCAAATTAGCTAAATTGCAACCTAATTAAAATCCTTTGAAACTAATGATTCATACCAAATCAAAATCAATATTTGAATATTATTTGACCTTCAATTGAGTCAAAACAAACCCAATTGGTCCTCTTAACCCAAGTTGACCCAAATTGACCTAAAAGACCAAATTGTGTCAAATAAAAAAATAAACCAAATTGATTATAACTAATTTCTCAAGTTCATTCCAAATTGATTGTTGAACTTGACCAAAGCCATGATTGGAGCCAATTGAACCCAATTGACCTACTTAGCCCAAATTGACCTAAAGGGTCAAGTTGGCCTAAATCAAAACCAAATACAAATTAATTGAAACCAAAGCTACAATCATCTTCATGGTGAACTAAACCCAAACCAACACCCAACCATTGATAATTTGGCCAATTTGGTCAAATTGGTCAACTTAACCATTTGAATTGAATTCAAATGAGCCAAAATCAAATATAAGATAAACTAAACCAAACCAATTAAACCAAAATATCCTAAATGTCATAAACTTGCTTTAAATAAGTCAAATTGAGCCAAACCTAAAATCAACTCAATTGACTTGAAATTTGGCAAAACCCACTTTTGGCTCATTTCAAATTTGCCCAAATCAAATTCAATGCCAAATGATCATTCTACCCTTGAGTGAGGGACATCATGAGACAAATCACTCATATAAGTGGTCATTTCCATTCCTTGGCCACTTGGTACTCTAATTGTGGAGGACACTCTTGACCCAGGGTGGTTGGGTTTCCATGACCCATGGGAGGTGAAATCACCACCCTCCCATTAGAGCATTTGAAACCCATAAGACCCATGATTCCTCCTTGGCTACCTTCACACCTTCAGTAAAAGCTCACTTCCTCCTTGTCACCCAGACTCACGTGAGATGGTGGGACAATAGAAAAACTTGATCCCACCATTTGATCAAGATAAAGGGTGGTATACACCCCTCATTTCCACTCAAACACAAAAAATCATTTCTTAGAGCCTAGCTACCCAAGAAGTCACTAGAGCCATTCCCTAGCTCCCAAGCTCATTCCTCAATCAAAAATGCCATTCCCATCCATCAAATAGGACACTCCCATTTCTGACCTAACTTTCTCATTTCTCCATCAAACTCAAATTAACTTTGCACGCACCTTCCCTAGGGCTCATCGAGGAAGAATAAATCATCTCCCAAGATTCTTGAGCACCAGAGGTAGGACTTTAATCAAAGTCAAGCTCCAAATCATCAATTTGTGGCCTTTTAAGTGAACATCAAGGAATTGATCCAATTATTTCTAAATAGGGCTTCATCTCAACTAGATGAAGCTTCCTCAATCGTTTGAGCCATTAGTCTTGAGCTTCAATGAGGTATGCTTCCAAAATTGATCCTTAGACAAAATTGGATTGGCACTTTTTGAAGAAAACTTGGATGTTGAGTGATCTTGACCGTTGGATCCTCTCTGATTGATGTCATGAATGTGTCAGATCCTTTTAGAATTGATCCAAGATCGGGTATGCTCGGATCAAGTGAGGAATGGTGGATGAACTCCATTCTCCCTCACTCATGTGATGTTAGATCACCCATCCATTATGATCAAAATGGTTGGTCCTGATTAGATTCGCTAGATCAATTTGATTTAATCATATTAAGCTATGAAATTAATCGTAGCCATCCAATCTTAGATCAGATGGCGGATGAGAAAGCGCATCCTCCGCTGCCACGTAAGCACTGAGTTGGATAAGTTTTAAGTAGACATTCCTATGGTGCCACGTAGAAAGTGCATTGCGTCAGTGCGCCACATGGCGCCAATAGGATTAGGCTTTAATTAATTAATCATTTTTAATGGCAAAAACTTCTAAAACCCATAAAAAATCATAAAGAAATAAAAAATGCAAATAAATACTCATTTTAATGGTATTTCAAAAGACAATTAATTAAAAATGATCTTAACTAATTTTGAACAGTAATTAAGGTTTAATTACAAAATTAATTAATTTAATTACTCCTTAATTACTTGAGCAATTAATCTCAAATTTTGTGGGTTAATTTAATGGGATGACCTCTGCCTCCCATGATGTTCTTGGGCTTTATTACTCACTTAATTAGGAAAATTAGATAATTAAACCTTAACTACTCTTTTAAGTTAATTAATGATTAATTAATCCCATGAATAATAATAAATTATTTAATTAAGTTTATTAATCATTGTTCAATAGTAAGTGAACTAAGGAATAGGGTTGGGACCCCTTTCCTAAGTTCATTTCACCCTTTTTAAAATGAAATTAATTAAGATTTAACTAATTAATTAAATCACTTAATCAAATTGAAATCATAATCACATGAGACCTTAATTATTTAAATCATGGGGTAGATCTTTAGGTGTTTAATAACCTAAAGGGATTTAATGAAATTATGGTTAGTCCAGATGTGTGGGAAAATCATAAGAGTAATTAATTAAGTCCCTTAATCTAATTAACTATTAATCATGAGCCAATTGCATTAGGCCCCTTTTATTTCCTAGGATCATTACAAGTTTATTTTCCATGCAAATCATGTTGGCTCATAATTATTTAGTTAATTACTTTAAGGTGACATAGGTAAGGGTGATTAATTCATCTAATTAAGGGTTCAACTTAATTAAGCCATAAAATCAACCTAAATACATTTTCTTAAATTAAATCAAATCACTAATGTGGGAATGGGTTTAAAACAACTAATAATGTTTTCTCTTCTCCTCTTTAAATCAAATCAATTCCAAAACTTAATTAATAAAGAAGCTTTGGTTTGCTTTAAATAATCTTATTTTATTTGATTATCATGAAGAACTAGTTTGGTTGAATGAATCACATGCTTATATTTGATTGTCCTCTTTCCAATCATGTTAAATTTGGTATGTCAATTGAATTCATGCATCCATCTTTTCAAAATCAAGTAAAATAAAAAGGATTTCTTTTATGTAAGCTTGCATGTGTTGATTTAATTTAATATAAGTATGGCTATTATCACTATTAAATCAAATGTATTTTTCAAAAGCTTATAAATGAATAATAATATGTGTTATGGTGCTAGTTATAAATGCATAAGAAATGCATGTGCTTATAGCTTAAGTGTATGAATGTTGAGTTCTCTTTCCTCTATTCATGTGTTGATTTATATAAGATTGAATGGTAATGGTATATAGTCGAACATCCAGAACCAGGGCTTTAGCTCAAGGAGGTCATTTGATTACCTCACTTCCTTGGTTTAACAATACCTTTTTGATTTCATTCTATGTATTTCAACATTAGAATTTGGATAGAGCTTTAATTCATATATATAAATGAAAAAAAAAAACAATCTTTGCATGGTTTTCTTTCTCATTTATGTATACATCCATGTGTGTCCAAAAAGCAATATAGTCTGGACATCCACAGAATCAGGCTTTAGTTAGAGGTGGCCATTTGATTACCTCACTTTCCAAGTTTCAATCATACTTGCTATATCTTTTACATGTATATGTATATGTGATTAGTGAATGAAAATCCCATTTTACATTAAAATTGCATGCATTCATAATTGACTAAGTGGTTGAATTAATTAGCCATATGATTTGGAGCTTACTTACTCTGTTCATGTATATGAATTTACATATGTTTGAATTGAAATGGATAAATAGTCTGGACATCCTGAGAATATGAGGCTTTAGCTAGCTCCAAGGAAGTATTTTGATTAACTCACTTCCTTAGTTTAACAACAGCACATGCCTAATTAATTTCATTCTTATGTCCTTTTTGTATAAGAATTAGTATGTTTAAATAATTCAATCAAATAAAATATAAATTCTAAACATACACATACATTCATCATTTAAGTGTGCTAAAATATGTTGCATGTATAGATACACTTAGGATTAAATCATGTTACATGTGATGGAAAGGAATGATTTAATATATGTCATGTGGTAGTATTGAATTAAATTAATCTTAAAGCCTTTCATTTTGATTTGGATTATTTAAAGTGAACCTAAACTTAGGATTAATTACATCATTTAATTCATTCACTAAAATAACTAAATCAAATTAATATACTTTAGAAAGCGACTTAAGGTAGAGGATGAAGAATCCTCTTTTCCTCTCTTTATAACACTTAGTTGCTAAGTGTAATCAAATGAAACAAAAGAAAACACAAATTAAAATTCTCAAATCAATTAAACTACTTCAAGTGAAATCAACCTTTCATGTTAAATTGAATCCTTCTACACATGAAATTACAATAATGCTAACAAGACTTACCACACCTTAACACACATTAGAATTAAGTCACCACTTCTAGCTCTAAGTTAGATGGTGTATGTTATGTATATTTATTATATCATGTATTATTTTAGAGTGGATGTTAGGGTGTAGCTTGGATGATAGGCCAATATTAGCTAATCATATTTTTCTACATTATGCTTAAGGGATGCTAAAAATATCTATGAATGCTCTTTTTTGCGGTTGCTTAAATCCTTAAGCATAATCCAAGTTAGATAGGTGGGCTTAGTTACCCATGTGTAGATGCTAAGTCAAATTATAAATACAACTCGATTATATGTAAATTAGCTAACATCTATTTTGTAGGTTAGTTAGATGTAGATCCTTCCCAAAGGGTTCTTAGACTCATAATGTTGATTATACACTTAGGTAGAACTAGAACATAGCCTATATCTACCAACATCCACTATATTGTAAAGAGGTAGTAACCTCATCCCTAGGTAAGTCTTCAGAATGTAACTAAATAAAAACTTAAACTTAAAAAATAAACCTAAAAATAAAACTTAAAAATAAATAATAAATAAAACCTAAACCCCAAACTAAAAAAAACTAAACCTAAAAATAAAATAAAATAATGAAAATAAAATAAACCTAAACCTAAACTAAAATAAACTAAACTAAAATAAACTAAACTAAAATAAATAAAACCTAAACCTAAACCTAAAGTAAACTAAACCTAAATCCTAAACTAAATAAAATAAAATAAACTAAAAGTTAACTTAAACCTAAACAAAAAAATAAAACCTAAAAATAAACCAAAAATGAAAACCTAAAACCTAAACCTAAAAAAAAAAATAAAAACTAAACCTAAACCTAAAAATAAAAAATTAAACCTAAACCTAAAAAATAAAATAAAAATAACAATAAACTAAAAAAAACCTAAACCGAAACCTAAAAAATAAACTAAAATAAAAAACCTAAACTAAAATAAATAAACCTAAATCAAAGTAAAAAATAAAACTAAAACTAAATAAACTAAAAACTATTTAATTTAAAAAAAATTAAAATTTAAAAAAAAAAATAAAACAAATAACCCTAAAACTAACCTTAAACCCTAAACCCTAAACCTAACTATAAACACTAAACCTAAACTATAAATAAAATAAACCCTAAACCCTAAAACCTAAACCTTAAACTTAAACCATAAACTAAACCTTAGCTAAATAAACCTAAACCTAAACCCTAAACTAAAACCCTAAACATAAACCCTAAACTTTAAACCATAAACCTAAACTAACACTAAACCTAAACCTAAATCTTAAAATAAACCTAAAGAAACTCTAAACCTAAACCTCTAAACCCTAAAACTAAAAAACCTAAATCTAAATAAAACCCTAAACCTAAAGAAACACTAAACCCTAAACCCTAAAAACCCAAAACCCTAAATAAACCCAAAACCTAAACCTTAAATAAATAAACCCTAAACCCTTAACTAACTCTAAATAAAACCTAAAAAAGCTAAACCTAAACTAAATATAACCTAAAAACAAAATAAATAAATAAATAAAACCTAAACCTAAATGAAATAAAAAAATAAAATAAAATAAAAATTGAAACTAAAACCTAAAGCTAAACATAAAAATGAAATAAAATAAACTAATAAAAATAAACAAAAATAAAATTATTTAAAACCTAAACTAAACTAAATTAAAATAAAATAAACCTAAAAATGAGAAACCTAAATAAAATAAAAACTAAATGTAAAATATAAATAAAATAAATCGATAATAAACCTAAAATAAAATAAAATAAAAATTAATTAAATATCTAAACCTAAAAATAACACATAAAAATAAAAAAAATAAAACCTAAACCTTAAACAAAAAAAAAACTAAACCTGAAATAAAAATTAAATAAACACAATAAAATAAACCTAAACCTAAACTAAAATAAATAAAACATAAACCTAAAATAAACTAAACCTAAACCCTAAACTAAATAAAATAAAATAAACTAAAAATAAACCTAAACCTAAACTAAAAAAGAAAACCTAAAGATAAACTGGAAATAAAAACCTAAAACCTAAACCAGAAAAATAAAATAAAAAATTAAATCTAAACCAAAAAAATAAAAAATAAAACCTAAATCGAAAATATAAAATAAAAATAAAATTGAACAAATAAAATAAACTTAAACCTAAAAATTAAACTAAAATAAAAAAACATAAACTAAAATAAATAAACCTAAAATAAATAAACAAAATTAAGCAAAAATAAAAAATAAAATAAACTAAAATAAATAAAAAATAAACTAAATAAACCTAAACCAACTAGTTTACTTAATTAAAAAAACCCTAAACCTAAAGCATAAACCCTAAACCCTAAACCCTAAACCCTAAACCCTAAAAACTTAAAAACCTAAACATAAACTAAATAAAACCTAAACATAAAATATATAATAAAACCTAAACCTTAATAAAATAAAATAAAAAAATAAAATAAAAACCTAAAACTAAAACCTAAACCTAAACCTAAAAATAAAATAAAATAAACTAATAAAAAGATTATAATAAAATATATAAAAACCTAAACTAAATTAAAAAAATAAAATCAACCTTGGAATTAAAACCCAAATAAAAAAAACTAAACATAAAATAAAAATAAAATAAACTTAAAATAAAATAAAATAAAAACTAAATAAAAACCTAAGCCTAAAAAATAAACCAAAAAATAAATAAAAAATAAAACCTAAATCCTAAACTAAAAAAAGACTAAGCCTAAAATTAAAACAAAATAAACAAAATAAAATAAACCTAAACCTAAACTAAAATAAACTAAACAAATATAAATAAAACCTGAACCTAAAATAAACTAAAAGTAAACCTAAACTAAAAAATATAACCTAAAAATAAACCTAAAATAAAAACCTAAAACCTAAACCTAAAAAAATAAATATAAACCTAAACCTAAACCTAAAATTTAAAAAAATAAAACCTATCTTAAAAAATAAAATAAAAATAAACATAAACTTAAACCTAAACCTTAAAAATAAACTAAAATAAAAAACCTAAACTAAAGTAAATAAACATAAAATAAATAAACTAAACTAACTAAAAATAAAAATAAACCTAAATAAAAATATTAAATAAACATAATAAACTAAATAAACCTAAACCTACCGGTTTACTTCACTTTTTTTTTAAAAAAATCTAAACCTTAAACCCTTAACCTTAAACATTAAATCCTAAACCCTAAACCCTAAACCCTAAATCTAACCTTAAACCATAAACCCTAAACCTACAACCAAAAACCTACATCCATAAACACTAAACACTAAAAAATCATAAACCATGAACCTTAAACCCTAAACCCTAAACACTGAAAACCTAAAAAAAATAAACCTTAATTAAATAAAACCTAAAACCTGAACCAAAATAAAATAAAATAAAATAATAAAATAAAATTAAAACCTAAATTAAAACTTAAACCTAAATCTAAAAATAAAATGAAATTTAAAACTAAAATAAACTAAAATTAAAAAAATAAAAACTAAATTAAATTAGAAATTAAAATAAACCTAAGAATAAAAAACCTAAATAAAATAATAAAAACAAAAACTAAACCTAAAATCCCTAAACTAACCCTAAACTATATACCCTAAATACTAAAAACTTAAAACCCTAAAGCCTAAACCCTAAACCATAAACACTAAACCCTAAACAAACACTAAACCCTAAGCTAACCCTAAACCCAAAAACCCTAAACCCTAAAGCCTAAACACTAAACCCTATACCCTAAACCCTAAACCCTAACCTAAACCCTAAACCCAAAAACCCTAAACCCTAAAAGCCTAAACCCTACACTGTAAATCCTAAACCCTTAACCCTAAACCCTAAAAATCTAAAAACCTAAACCTAAACTAAATTAAACTTAAAAATAAAAAAATAGAAAAACCTAAACCTAAATAAAAAAATAAAAATAAAATAAAATAAAAACCTAAACTAAAACTTAAACCTAAACCTAAAAATAAAATTAACTAATAAAATTTAACTAAAATAAAATAAGTAAAAATTAAAACTAAACTAAAAAAATGAAATAAAACTAAGAATAAGAAAGATAAATAAAATAAAATATAAACATAAAATAAAAAAATAAACCTAAAAAAACCTAAAATAAAATAAAGGAAAAACTAAATAAAAACCTAAACCATAAAGTAGAGCTAAAAATAAAACTTTAAAATAAGAAAAAAGAAAACCTAAACCCTAAACGAAAAAAAAACCTCAACCTAAAATAAAAATAAAATAAATAAAATAAACGAAACCTAAGCCTAATCTAAAAATAACTAAACCAAAAAATATAAAGCCAAAACCTAAAACTTAAACTAAACCTAAACCCTAAACTAAATAAAATAAAATAACATAAAAATAAACCTAAACCCAAAAAAAGTAAAAACCTAAAAATTAAACCTAAAAAAATAAAATAAAAAATTAAAACTAAACCTAAAAATAAAAAAGAAAACCTAAACAAAAAATATAAAATAAAAATAAAACTCAATTAAAAAATAAACCTAAACCCAAAAAATAAACTAAAATAAAAAACTTAAACAAAAATAAATAACCTAAAATAAATAAGTAAAACTAAATAAAAAAATATACAAAAATAAAATTAAAAAATAAAATAAACTAAAATAAATAAACTTAAACTTATTGGTTTACTCAATTAAAAAAAAACCATAAACCCAAAACCCTAAACCATAAAAACCCTAAAGACTAAACGCGACACCCTAAACCCTAAACCTTAAACCCTAACCCTAAACCATAAATCCTAAAACCGTAAAAACCTAAACCCTAAACCCTAAATCCTAAACTCTAAAAAACTAAAAACCTAAACCTAAACTAAATAAAACCTAAAAATAAAATATATAACAAAAGCTAAACCTAAATAAAATAAAAATAACAACCTAAACTAAAACATAAATCAAAACTGAAAAATAAAATAAAATAAACTAATTAAAATAAATTTAAATAAAATAAATAAAAGCCTAAACTAAACTAAAAAATTAAAATCCTAAATAAAATAAAAACTAAAGGTAAAATAAAAATAAATTAAACTTAAATAAAATAAAATAAATACTAAATAAAATCCTAAACCTAAAAAATAAACCTAACAATAAAACCTAAAATTAAATAAAAAATAAAACCTAAACCCTAAACTAAAAAAAAAACCTAAACCTAAAATAAAAATCAAATAAATAAAATAAACTTAATCCTAAATTAAAATAAACTAAACAAAAATAAATAAAACCTAAACCTAAACCTAAACAACATGAAATAAAATAAACTAAAAATAAAATTAAACCTAAACCAAAAAAATAAAACATAAAAATAAACTTAAAATAAACACCTAATCCAAAACCTAAGAAAATAAAATAAAAACCTAAACCTAAACCTAAAAAAAAATAAAACCTAAACCTAAAAAATAAAATAAAATAAAAAACTCAACTAAAAACTAAATCTAAAGCTAAACATAAACTTTAAAAAAAAACTAAAATAAAAAAAACCTAAACAAAAAATTGAAATAAATAAACTAAATAAAAATAAAAAATAAAATAAACAAAAAATAAATAAAAAATAAATTAAATAAACCTAAACCTATCGGTTTACTTAATTTAAAAAAAAACCCTAAACACTGGACCCTAAACCCTAAACGCTAAATCCTAAACCCTAAACCCTAGGTTAACCCTAAACCTTAAACACTAAACACCAAACACCAAAAAGCCCTAAACCCTAAACCCTAAACCTAACCATAAAACCTAAACCGTAAACCCCAAGCACTAAACTCTAAAACCCTAAATCCTAAACCCTAAACCCTAAACCCAAAATTCCTAAACCTTAAACCCTATTCCCTAAACCCTAAACCCTAAACCTTACAACCCTAAACCCTAAACCCTAAACCCCAAACCCTAAACCCTAAGTCCTAAACTTAAAAACCTAAACCTAAAATAAATAAAACCAAAAAATAAAATAAATAAAAAACCTAAACGTAAATAATATAAAAAATAAAATAATATAAAAACCTAAATAAAAACCTAAACCTAAACCTCTACCTAAACTTAAAAATAAAATAAAATAAAATAAATAAATACTATACCAAAAATAAATAAATGAAAACATAAACTAAACTAAAAAATAAAATAAACCTAAACATATAAAACCTAAATAAACCAAAACTCAAATGTAAAATAAAAATAAAATAAACCTAAAATAAAGTAAAATAAAATCTAAATAAAACCCCAAACCTAAAAAATAAACTTAGAAAATAAAATCTAAAATAAATAAAAAATAAAACCTAAACCCTTAACTAAAAAAAACTTTAACATAAAATAAACAAAATAAAATCAACCTAAACCTAAACTAAAATAAACTAAACTAAAATAAATAAAACCTAAACCTAAACTACAAACCCAAAACCCTAAGCTAACCCTAAACCATAAAAACCTTAAACCCTAAAGCCTAAACACTAAACCCTAAACCCTAAACCCAAAACCCGAACCCTAAACCATAAACCGTAAACCCTAAACCTAAACACTAAACTAAACCCTAAACCTAAACCCTAAACCCTAAACCTAAATCTAAACTAAAAACATAAAAAATAAAATACATAATAACATTAGACCTAAATATAATAAAGGAATAAAATAAAATAATAACCTAAACTAAAACATAAACCTATACCCAAAAATAAAATAAAATCTAATAATAAAAATAAACTAAAGTAAAATAAATAAAAACCTAAACTAAACTAAAAAATAAACTCAACCTAAGAATAAAAAACCTAAATAAAATAAAAACTAAATGTAAAATAGAAATAAAATAAACTAAAACTCAAATAAAATAAAAAACTAAATAAAAACCTAAACCTAAAAATAACACCTAAAAGAAATAAAAAATAAAACATAAACCCTAAACTAAAAAAAAAACCTTAACATAAAATAAAAATAAAATAAATAAAATAAAATAAACCTAAAACTAAACTAAAATCAAATAAATAAAAATAAATAAAACTTAAACTAATCCTAAAATAAACTAAACCTAAACCTAAACCTAAACTAAATGAAATAAAATAAACTAAAAATAAACTTAAATCTAAAATAAACCTAAAATAAAAACCTAAAACCTAAACCTAAAAAAATAAATAACAACCTAAAGTTAAAAATAAAAAATAAAACCTAAACGTAAAAAATATAAAAAATAAAACTAAACTAAAAAATAAACATAAACCTAAAGCTAAACCTAAAAAAATAAACTAAAATAAAAAAACAAAACCCTAAACCCTAAGTAGCAACCCTAACCCTAAACCCTAAACTAACCCAAAACCATAAACCCAACATCCTAAAAACCCTAAATCCTAAAGCCTAAACCCTAAACCCTAAACTAGCCTCGCAACCCTAAGCTAATCCTCAACTCTAAACCCTAAACCCTAAACCCTCAAACCCTCAACCCTAAAGCCTAAACACTAAACCTAAACCCTAAACCCTAAACCCTAAAACCTATACCTATACCTAAACCAAAAAATAAAATAAAAGAAATAAAAACTAAACTAAAATAAAATAAACAAAAACCTAAACTAAACTAAAAAAATAAAAAATGTAAATAAAATGAAAATAAAACCTAAAATAAAAATAAAATAAAATAAAAGAAAATAAAAACCAAAACCTAAAAAATAAACCAAAAAATAAAACCAAAACCTTAAACTAAAAAAAACTTAAACCTAAAATAAAAATAAAATAAACCTAAACCTAAACTAAAATAAACTAAATTAAAATAAATAAAACCTAAACCTAAAATAAACTAAACATAAACATAAACCTAAACTAATTAAAATAAAATAAACTAAAAATAAACATAAACCTAAACTAAAAAATAATACCTAAAAATAAACCTAAAATAAAAAATTAAAACCTAAACCTAAAAAAATAAAATAAAACCTAAACTTAAATCTAAAATAAACCTAAACCTAAAAAAATAAACTAAATTAAATAAACCTAAAATAAATAAACTAAAATAAATAAAACTAAAAATAAACTTAATAAAAATAAATAAATTAAATAAAAAATAAACTAAATAAACCTAAACCTACCAATTTACTTAATTTTTAAAAAAATAAAAATAATGAAAATAAACAAAAAAAATACAATCCCCTAAACCCTAAACCCTAAACCCTAAACCCAAAAACCTAAAACCCTAAACCCTAAAGCATACACAATAAACCCTAAAACCCTAAACTCCAAACTAAAACCCAAATGTAAAATGAAAACAAAACAAACCTAAATAAAATAAAATAAAAACTAAATAAAATCCTAAACCTAAAAAAGTAAACCTAAAAATAAAACCTTAAACTAAAATAAATAAAATAAAATCAACCTAACCCTAAACTAAAATAAACTAAACTAAAATAAATAAAATTAAACCCAAACCTAAAATAAACTAAACCTAAACTAAAAACCCAAAACCCTAAGCTAACCCTAAACCCTAAACCCTAAATCCTAAACCATAAAAACCATAAACCCTAAAGCCTAAACACTAAACCCTAAACCATAAATCCTAAACCATAAATCCTAAAACCCTAAACCCTAAAACCCTATACCCTAATCCTTAAACCCTAAACCCAAAACCCAAAACCCTAAAGACCAAAAAACCTAAACCTAAACTAAATAAAAGCTAAAAATAAAATACATAACAAAACCTAAACCTAAATAAAATAAAAGAATAAAATAAGATAAAATGTAAACTATAACCTAAACCTAATCCTAAAAACAAAATAAAATAAAATAATAAAAATAAGCTAAAATAAAATAAATAAAAACCTAAACTAAACTAAAAAATAAACTCAACCTAAGAATAAAAAACCTAAATAAAATAAAAACTAAACGTAAAATAAAAATAAAATAAACTTAAACTGAAATAAAATAAAAACTAAATAAAAACCTAAACATAAAAAACAAATAAAAACTAAAACCTAAACACTAAACCAAAAAAAACCTAAACATAAAATAAAAATAAAATAAACTTAAAACTAAACTAAAATAAACTAAATAAAAATAAATAAAACCTAAACCTAATCCTAAAAAAAACTAAACCTAAACCTAAACCTAAACAAAAACTAAATGAAATAAAATAAACAAATAAAAATAAACCTAAATCCAAACTAAAAATAAAACCTAAAATAAACCTAAAACAAAACCTAAAACCTAAACCTAAAAAATTAAATAAAAAACCTAACCAAACCTAAAAATAAAAAATTAAACCTAAACCTAAAAATAAAATAAAAATAAAACTAAACTAAAAAATAAACATAAACATAAACCTAAACCTAAAAAATAAATTAAAATAGAAAACCTAAACAAAAATAAATAAATATAAAATAAATAAATAAAACTAAATATAAATAAAAACTAAACCTAAATAAAAATATAAAATAAACTTAATTAACTAAATAAACCTAAACATATCAATTTTCTTAATTTTAAACTAAACTAAACCCTTAACCCTAAACACTAAAAACCTAAACCTAAACCTAAACCCTAAACTTAAACCTAACTATAAATAAAAACAAACCTACCCTAAAGTTTAAACTAAACCTAAACCTAAACCCTAATAAACCCTAAACCCTAAATTAACTAACCTAAACCTAAACCTAAACCCTAAAACCTAAACCTAAGCTAAATTAACCCTAAACCTAAACCCTAAACCTATAAATTAAACTCCCAAACCCACCTAACCTTAACCTTAAACCTAAACTTAAAACCTAAATGCTAAACCTTAACTAAAACCAAACCTTAACCCTAAACCCTAAACCCTAAAATCTTAAACCCTAAAACCCTAAACTCTAAACACTAAACCCTAAACCCTAAACTCTAAACCCTAAAAACTAAACCCTATAAACATAAAAACCAAAGCCTTAACTAAATAAAACCTAAAAATAAAATAAATATGAAACCTAAACATAAATAAAAAAAAACCTAATTTTAAAATAAATAAACTTAAAATAAATAAAATAAACTAAATAATAATAAAAAATAAACTTAAATAAAAATAAACAAAATAAACTAATTAAACTAAACAAACATAAACCTATTGGTTTACTTAATTTTAAAAAAAAACTTTAAACCCTAAACACTAAACCCTAAACCCTAAATCTAAACCCTAAACCTAACCCTAAACCCTAAAACTAACCCTAAACCTGAACCCTAAACTTACAACCCTAAACATACAACATTAAACCCTAAACCCTAAATGCTAGAAAATAATAAACCCTAAATCCTCTAATAATTATAAACCCTAAACCCTAAACTTAAACCTTAAATAGTAACCCTAACCCTAAACCTTAAACTAACCCTAAACCATGCACCCAAAACCATAAAGCCTAAACCCTAAACCCTAAACTAACCTACAACCCTAAGCTAAGCCTAAGCTATTAACCCTAAACCCTAAACCCTAAAAACCCTCAACCCTAAAGCCTAAACACTAAACCCTAAACCTTAAACCCTAAACCTATACATATACCAAAACCTAAAAATAAAATAAAATAAAAACAAAAACTAAACTAAAATAAAATAAATAAAAACCTAAACCAAATTAAAAAAAATAAAAAACATAAATAAAATAAAAACTAAACCTAAAATAAAAATAAAATAAAATAAAAATTAAATAAAAACTTGAACTTAAAAAATAAACCAAAAAATAAAACCTAAAAATAAATAAAAAATAAAACCTAAACCCTAAATTAAAAAAAAATTAAACTTAAAATAAAAATAAAATAAACCAAAACTTAAACTAAAATAAACTAAATTAAAATAAATAAAACCTAAACCTAAAATAAAATAAACCTAAACCTAATCCTAAACTAAATAAAATAAAATAAATTTAAAATAAAACTAAACTTAAGCTAAAAAATATTACCTAAAAATAAACCTAAAATAAAAACATGAAACCTAAACCTAAAAAAATAAAAAAAACCTAAACTTAAATCTAAAAAATAAAAACTAAAACCTAAACTTAAAATAAAAATAAAAATATAACTAAACTAAAAAATAAACTAAAATAAATAAACCTAAAATCAATAAACTAAGCTAAATAAAAAAAAAAGAAACCTAAATAAAAATAAAAAATAAATAAATAAGCTAAACTAAAACATTAACCTAAACCTAAACCTAAACAACAACAACAACAACAACAACAATAACAACAACAAGCCTTTATCCCGCTAGGTGACATGAATATTTCTCTCATGTGTCCTATTATGTGTCAAATTCTCATTTAATTCAAGTATACTAATTTTTCATTTTATCTCTAAGAGTAAAGCCACTTATCCACCTGAGCATCCTCATCTCTGTAACACTTAACTTAGTCTTATGCTTCCCTTTTATTGGACAACACTTTGCACCATAAGTCATTACAGGTCTTACCACCATCTTATAAAAATTTCCCTTAAGTTTAAGAGGAACTTT
The DNA here is from genome assembly GCA_021442155.1 of Cymbidium sinense. Lineage (NCBI taxonomy): Eukaryota > Viridiplantae > Streptophyta > Magnoliopsida > Asparagales > Orchidaceae > Cymbidium > Cymbidium sinense. Next base: position 38,500,885 of record CM038222.1, on the reverse strand, counting down.
TCTATCACACAATGGGCTAGATGCATTCCTCCACTTTAACCATCCAACTTGAATTCTACTAATAACATCCCCATCTATTTCACCATCATTTTGAACAATAGAGCCTAAATATCTAAATCGCTCACTCTTATTAATGACTTGTTCACCTAATATCACAACACTACCACTAGAACTTCTACAACTAAAAGTACACTCCATATATTCAATTTTAGATCTACTTAAATGAAGACTATTAGACTCTAATGTTGACCTCCATAATTTAAGTTTCTCTTGGACTTCTTCTCTAGTCTTATCAACAAGAAGAATGTCATCAACAAAAAGCATACACCAAGGTACATCTTCTTGTAAGTGCCTAGTAAGAACATCCATAACTAAAGCAAAAAGATAAGGGCTTAAAGCTGATCCTTGATGTAATCCAACTGAAATAGGAAAATATTTTATCAATCCTCCTTTTGTTTGGACATAAGTAACAGCTCTAGTATACATATCCTTAATGACTTGAATATAACCAATATTAACTCCTTTCTGTTCTAGAACTCTCCAAAGATCATCTCTTGAAACTTTATCATAAGATTTCTCTAAATCAATAAATATCATATGTAGATCCTCCTTACTTTCTCTATACTTCTCCATCAAACCTCTTAACAAATGTATAACATCCATAGTAGATCTACCTGGCATGAAACCAAATTAATTATGAGAAACTTTTGTATCACATCGTAACCTATGCTCAATTACTCTCTCTCATAATTTTAATGTATGACACATTAACTTAATTCCTTTATAATTTGCGCACTCTTGTGCATCACCTTTATTCTTAAATATAAGAACCAACAAACTCTTTCTCCACTCATCTAGCATCTTTTTAGTCTTTAAAATAACATTAAATAGATTTTTAAGCCAAGAAATTCCTTGATGTCTTAAACATTTCCACACTTCTATTGGAACATCATCAGGTCCTACTATTTTTCCACTTTTCATTTTCTTTAAAGCTTCTCTAACTTCATATTTACTAATACGATGATAAAAATAAAATTCTCTATTTTTGTTTAGGATATTAAGGTTGCTAAAATCAATCGTACTTTCAGATCCTTCATTGAAAAATTTATCAAAATACTTCATCCACCTATTTTCAATATCCTTTTCTAAGAAAAGCACTTTATTATTTTCATCATTAATACCCCTCGCTTGAACTAGGTCTTTACTTCTCCTATCTCTTTGGTTGGAAAACTTATACATACATCTTTCACCTTCTTTGGTATCTAATATATCGTATAAATAACTAAAAGCTAAATTTTTTTTGCATCATATATTACTTTCTTAGAATCTCTACAGGCCACTTTATATCTTTCCCAATTCTCTAAGTTCATACATCTAAACCAAGTTTTATAACAAAACTTCTTATTTCTTATCTTTTCTTGCACACTCTGACTCCACCACCAACTATTTTTATTAAAAGAAGCTTATCTTTTGATTCTCCAAGCACATTTTAGCAACTTAATTTCACATGCTACTTTTCCCACATAACATTAACTTCCTTATGAATATCCCAACTTCTAAGCTCTTGTAGCTTGCTCTTAAAAATATTTTTATTTGTGTTCTTTAAGTGTCCCCATCTAATCCTAAACTTAAACTGAAAAAATAAACTAAAATAAATAAACCTAAAATAAATTAATTAAACTAAATAAAACTAAAAATAAACCTAAATAAAAAGAAAAAATAAATTAAACTAAAGTAAATAAAAAATAAACTAAATAAACTTAAACCATCCAATTTACTTAATTTTAAAAAATAATAAAATAATAAAAATTAATAAATAAACCCAAACCCCTAAACCCTAAACCCTAAACCCTAAACCTTAAAACCCTAAACCCTAAACTCTAAACCATAAACCTTAAAACCCTAAACTCCAAACCTTAAACCCTAAACCCTAAACCACAAACCCTAAAACCTACAACCCTATACCCTAAACCCTAAACCCGAAACCCTAAACCCTAAACCCTAAACCCTAAACTCTAAAACCCTAAAAACCTAAACCTAAACTAAATAAAACTTTAAAATAAAATAAATAACAATAGCTAAACCTAAATAAAATATAAAACAAAATATAACAAAAACCCAAACTAATACCTAAACCTAAACCTAAAAATAAAATATAATAAAAAATAATAACTAAAATAAAATAATATAAATAAAAAGTTAAACTAAACTAAAAAAATATAATAAACTTAAAAATAAAAAACCTAAACAAAATAAAAACTAAACGTAAAATAAAAATAATGTAATACAAAAATAAAATAAAATAAAAAATAAATAAAAACTAAATCCTAAAAATGAATAAATAATAAAACCTAAACCCTAAACTATAAAAAACCTAAACCTAAAATAATCCAAATAAAATAAACATAAACCTAACTAAAATAAACTAAACTAAAATAAATAAAACCTAAACCTAAACCTAAAATAAACCTAAACCCTAAAATAAACAAAATAAAATAAACTAAATATAAACCTAAACCTAAACTAAAAATAAAAACCTAAAAATAAACCTAAAATAAAAACATAAAACCTAAACGTAAAAAAATAAAATAAAAACCTAAACCTAAACCTAAGAATAAAAAATAAAACCTAAACCTAAACCTAAAAAAAATACTAAAACAAAAAACCTATACTAAAATACGTAAAACCTCAAATAAATAAACAAAACTAGATAAAAATAATAAATAAACCTACATAAAAATAAAAAATTAAAAAAAACTAAAATATATAAAAAATAATCTAAATAAACCTAAACCTACCAGTTTACTTACTTTAAAAAGAAAACCCAAAGCCCTAAACAAATAAACACTAAACCTAAACCTAAACCTAAACTAAAACCTAAACCTACACCTAAAACCTAAACTAAACCTAATCTTAACCTAAACCTAAACTAACCTAAACCTAAACCTAAACCCTAAAACCCTAAACCCTAAACTCTAAACCCTAAACCCTAAACCCTAAACTAACCCTAAATCCCAAATAATAAAAACTAAAAACCCTAAACACTAAAGCTTAAACCCTAAACCCTAAAACCTAAACCCTAAACCCTAACCCTAACCCTAAACCCTAAAAACTCTAAACCCTAAACCCTCAACCCTAAACCCTAACCATAAACCCTAAACCCTAAAGCCCTAAACCATAGAACCTAAAAGCCTAAACCCTAAACCCTAAACCCAAAACACTAAATGTAAAAACCTAAACCTAAACAAAATAAAACCTAAAAATAAAATAAAAAATTTAAACCTAAATAAAATTTTAAAAAATTTATAATAAAAATCTTAACTTAAAACCTAAACCTAAACCTTAAAATAAAATAAAACAAATTAATAAAAATAAACTAAAATAAAATAAATAAATACTTAAACTAAACTAAAAAATAAAATAAACCAAAGAATAAAAGACCTAAATAAAATTAAAACTAAACATAAAATAAAAATAGAGTAAACCTAAAATAAAATAAATAATAACTAAATAAAAACCTAAATCTAAAAAATATACCTTAAAAAACCTAAAAATATATATAAAATAAAACCTAAATCCTAAACTAAAAAAAAACTAAACCTATAATAAAAATAAAATAAACAAAATAAAATAAACCTAAAACTAAACTAAATTAAGTAAAACCTAAACCTAAACTAAATAAAAATAAAATAACTAAAAAATAAAACCAAAAAATAAAGCTAAAAGAAAAACCTAAAACCTAAACCTAAAAAATAAAATAAAAACCTAAATCTAAACCAAAAAAAAACCTAAACCTAAAAAATAAACTAAAAAAAACTCAACTAAAAAATAAACCTAAACCTAAACTGAAACTTTAAAAATAAACTAAAATAAAATACCTAAACTAAAATAAATAAACCTAAAATAAATAAACAAAACTAAATAAAACAAAAAATAAGTCTAAATAAAAATAATAAATTAAATAAACTAAAATAAGTAAAAAATAAACTAAATAAACAAAATAAACCTAAACCGACCGATTTACTTAAATAAAAAAAACCATAAACCCTAAATCCTAAACCCTAAACCATAAACCATAAACCTACAACCCTAAACCCTAAACCCTAAAAAACCCTAAACCTTAAATTCTAAACCCTAACCCTAAAAGTATTAAACCTAAAACCCTAAACCCTAAACCCTAACTCGAAACCCTAAACCCCAAACCCTAAACCTAATCATATAGTAACTAAATAAATTAAAAAATAAACCTAAACTCTAAAACCTAATAAACCTAAACCTAAACCTAAACCCTAAGAATGGGTAGAACCTTGCTGGCAGGAACATCATCATCCATTCGGCTCAGTCAAGATCTGGCAACGGAGTCGAAGGCGGAGGTGATGATTATCGTAATGGTGGTGGTGGATCTGGAGGTTCTTATGGATATGGAGGTGGTGGTCAGAGTAGTGGTGGTTATGGAGGCGGGAGAAGTTATGGAGGATACAACTATGGTGGTGGTAGAGGGAGAGATCGATGATATGATGGTGGACTCGAGAGGTCGGGGTGATTTTGATGGGAACTGGAGAAACTGAAGAATGACCGATCCGATCTGCTGCTTATGGAACTGTGTCATTACAGTAGAGATGGTTCTACTTATCTAGGGTTTTTGATTTGCTCTATGTGTGCTCATTTTTTATCTATGTCATCACTTGTGTCTTAGATAACTTGGTGTGTTACTTGGTCGATGAAATCGAAAAGAAGAAATGTTGAATATGAATTTGTTCTCTGTTAAAAAAAATCTTAAACCCTAAACCCTAAACTAATACATGAATCTTAGACCTAAACTCTAAACCCTAAACCTTAAACCCTAAAACATAAAACCCTAAACCCTAAACCCTAAACTCTAAACCCTAAGCTCTAAAGCCAAAATGTTAAATCCTAAACCCTAAACACTCAAATAACCCTAAACCTTAAACCCTAAACTATCCCTAAACCATAAACCCTAAACACTAAACCCTCAACTATCCCTAAACCCTAAACCCTAAACCCTAAAAAGCTAAACCTAAACTAAATAAAACCTAAAAAAATTAAATTAAAAAAACATAAACCAAAATAAAAATAACAATAAAATAAAAACTTGAACCTAAACCTAAACCTAAAAAAAATGTAAACTAAACTAAAAAATAAAAAACCTAAATAAACTAAAAACTAAACCTAAAATTAAAAATAAGATAAGCCTAAATTAAAATAAAATAAAGGCTAAATAAAAATTTAAATCTAGAAAATAAACCTAAAAATAAATAAATAATAAAACCTAAACCCTAAACTAAAAAGAAGAACCTAAACCTAAAATATAAATAAATTAAACCAAAACCTAAAATAATATAAATAAACACTAAACTTAAACCTAAAATAAACTAAACCTAAACCTAAAACTAAACCCTAAATAAAATAAATAAGCTAAAAATAAACCTCAACCTAAACTAAAAAACAAAACCAAAAAATAAACCTAAAATAAAAACTTAATAGCTAATCCTAAAAAAATAAAATAAAAACATAAACCTAAACCTAAAAATAAAAAATAAAACCTAAACCTAAAAAATAAAATAAAAATTTAACTATACTAAAAAAAATAAAGTTAAATCTGAACCTTAACCTAAAAAAAACTAAAATAAAAAACCTAAAGAAAAATAAATAAACTAAACTAAAATAATAACAACGACAAGCCTTTAGTTCACTAAGTGGGGTTGGCTACATGAATCCTTCATCTCCATTATGTCCTATTATGTGTCCAATTATCACTCAATTCAAGTATACTAAGGTCATTTTTTATACATCTTAACCATGTCTTTTTAGGTCTCATCAACCTTTCTTAACATAAGGAAAATCAAATGCATCTACTCTCCTAATTGGGTCATTGGACGGTCAACGCTTTATGTGGCCAAACCATCTAAAGCCACTCTCTCTAATTTTATCTACCATTAGAGCTACTCCAACTTTTTCTCAAATATTCAAATTTTGCATTTTATCTCTAAGAGTAAAGTCACTCATCCACCTAAGCATCTTCATCTTTACAACACTAAACTTAGTCTCATGCTTCCCTTTTATTGGCCAACGTTTTGTACCATAAATCATTGTAGGTCTTACCACCATCTTATAAAATTTTCCCTTAAGTTTAAGCGGTACTATTCTATCACATAATAGGCCAGATAAATTCCTCCACTTCAACCATTCAACTTGAATTCTACTAATAACATCTCCATCTATTCCACCATCATTTTGAGTAATATAGCCTAAATATCTAAATCACTCACTCTTTATAATGACTTGCTCACCTAATGTCACAACACTACCACTATAACTTTAACAACTAAAATTACACTCCATAAATAAACTAAAATAAAAAAAATAAAAATGAAACTAAATAAAAATTAAAGTAAAAAATAAAATAAACTAAATAAGTAAAAAAAATAAACTAAATAAACATAAATCGACTAGTTTACTTAATTCTTTTAAAAAAACTCTAACCCTATACCGTAAAGTTTAAAATTAAGCCAAAACCCTAAACCCTAAACCCTAAATCTACAACCCTAAACCCAAAACCCTAAACCTTAAAACCCTAAACCCTAAACCCTAAGCCCTAAACCCTAAACCCTAAACCCTAAACCCTAAACCCTAAACCCTAAACACTAAACCCTAAAACATACAACCACAAACCCTAAAACCCTAAACCCCAAACCCTAAACACAAAACCCTAAACCCTACAAACTTAAAAACCTAAACCTAAACTAAAAAAAATCTAAAAAGAAAATAAATAAAAAACCTAAACCTAAATAAAATAAAAAATAAAATAAAATAAAAACCTAAACCTAAACCTAAAATTAAATATAAAATAAAATAATACAAAAAATATAACTAAAATAAAATAAATTAATTAAAAACCTAAACTAAACTAAAATAATATAAATAAAAATCTAAACTAAAATAAAAAATAAAATAAACCCAAAAATAAAAAAAAAACTAAATAAAATAAAAAATAAATGTAAAATAAAAATAAAATAAAATAAAATAAAAGCTAAATAAACACCTAAACCTAAAAATAAATAAAAAAATAAAACCTAAACCCTAAACTAAAAAAAAACACCTAAACCTAAAATAAATAAAATAAAATAAACCTAATCTTAAACTAAAAAAAATAAAACCTAAACCTAAACCTAAAATAAACTAAACCTAAACCCTAAACTAAATAAAACAAAATAAACTAAAAATTAACCTAAACCTAAACTAAAATAATAAAACCTAAAAATAAACCTAAAATAAAATCTAAAACCTAAACCTAAAAAAGTAAAATGAAAAAAAAAACTAAACCTAAAAATAAAAAATATAACCTAAACCTAAAAAATAAAACTAAAAAAAAAACTAAAAAATAAACATAAACCTAAACTAAAATAAAAATCATAAAATAAAATAAATAAACCTAAAATAAATAAAATAAAATAAATAAAAATAAAAAATATAACTAAATATAAATAAAAAAATAAAATTAAATTAAATAAATAAAAAATAAACTAAATAAACCTAAACCTACTAGTTTACTAAATTATTTTTATAAAAAAAAACCCTAAACTTTAAATCGTAATCCTTAAACCCAAAATCCTAAACCCTAAACCCTAAAACTAACCCTAAACCGTAAACCCTAAACCCTAAACACAAAACCTTAAACCCTAAACTAACCCTAAATCCTAAACTCTAAACCCTAAATGCTAAACGCTAAACCTTAAACCTTAAACCCTAAACCCTAAACTCTAAACTAACCCTAAACCATAAACCCTAAACCTTAAAAACCTACCCTAAAGCCAAATCCATAAACTCTAATCCCTAAACCCTAAACTAACCCTAATTCTTAAGTTAACACCAAACCCAAAGACCTAAACCCTAAAAACCCTAAACACTAAAGTCTAAATAAACCCTAAACCTTAAACCCTAAAATTAAAGCCTAAATCCTAAAACCCTGAACCTTAAACCCTAAACCCTGAACCTTAAACCCTAAACCCTAAAAATTGAAAAACCTAAACCTAAAGTAAATAAAACCTAAAAAATAAAATAAGTAAATAAAACTAAACCTAAATAAAATAAAATAAAAAATAAAATAAAAAATAAAATAAAGACCTAAATTAAAAGATAAACCTAAAAATAAAATAAAAAAATAAAAAAAATTAAAAAAAGAAAAAAAATAAAAAACTAGACTAACCTAAAAAAATAGAATAAACTAAGAATAAAAACCTAACTAAAATAAAAACTAAACTTAAATTAAAAATAAAATAAACCTAAAATTAGATAAAATAAAAAATTAAATAAAAACTTAAACTTAAATAAATAAACCTAAAAAATTAACCTAAAAATAAAACATAAAAATAAATAAAAAATAAAACCCAAACCCTAAACTAAAAAATTAAAATTAACCTAAAATAAAATAAAGAAAATAAAATAAACCTAAACCCAAATTGAAATAAATAAAACCTAAACTTAAACTTAAAATAAGCTAAACTTAAACCCTAAACTAAATAAAATAAAGTTAATTAAAAATAAACCTAAACCTAAACTAAAAAATAAAACCTAAAAATAAACCTAAAATAAAAACCTAAAACCTAAACCTAAAAAAAATAAACCTAAACTTAAACCTAAAAATAAAAAATAAAACCTAAACCTAAAAAATAAACATAAACCTAAACCTAAACATAAAAAAAACTAAAATAAAAAACCTAAACTAAAATAAATAAACCTAAAATAATTAAACCAAACTAAATAAAAATAAAAAATATACCAAAATAAAAATTAAAAATAAATTAAATTAAATTAATAGAAAATAAACTAAATAAATCTAAACCAACTAGTTTACTTAATTTGTTTTTATAAAAAACCCTAAAATAAATCCAAAACCTTAAATTGTAAACCTACAACACTAAACCTACAACCCTATATCCTAAATCCTAAAAAACCTAAACCCTAAACCCTAAGCCCTAAACCTTAAATCATAAACCCTAAACCCTAACCCTAATTCTTAAACCCTAAAAGCATAAACCCTAAACCCTAAACCCTAACCCTAAACCCTAAACCCTAAAATTAAACCCAAAGTAACTAAATAAATTGAAAAATACACCTAAATCATAAAACTTAAGAAACCTAAGAATGGGTAGAACCTTGACGGTAGGGACATCACCATCAATTAGGCTTAGTCTAGATCTAGTAGTGGAGGAGAAGGTGTAGGTGGACGGTTATCATAGTGTTGGTGGGGGATCTAGAGGTGCTGGTGGATATGGAGGTGCTGGTCGGAGCAATGGTGGTTATGAAGGTGGGAGGAGTGATAGAGGTTACAACCATGGTGGTGGCAGAGGGAGAGATCGGGGATATGATGGTGGATACCGCTACTCGAGAGGCCGGGGTGGTTCTGATGGGAACTGAAGAAACTAAAAAGCGGTTGATCCGATCTGCTGCTTATGAAACTATCTTTATAGTAAAGACTTTTCTAGTTATCTAGAGTTTTGATTTACTTTAAGCATGCTCATTTTTTATCTATCTCATCACTTTTATCTTAGAAAACTTGGTGTGTTACTTGGTCGATGAAATCAAAAAGAAGAAATGTTGAATTTGAATTTTTCTTTATTAAAAAAAAAATGTAAACCCTGAACTAAAACTTGAACCCTAGACCTAAAACCTAAAACCTAAAACCTAAATCCTCAACCCAAAACCCTAAGCCTTAAACCCAAAAAATCTTAAACCCTAAACCCTAAACCCTAAACTTAAATCTAAACTAAATAAAACCTAAAAATAAAATAAATAAACAACCTAAACCAAAATAAAATAAAAAATATAATAAAATATAAGGCTAAACTGAAACCTAAACCTAAAAAAGAAAATGAAATAGAAAAATAAAAATTAAACTAAGATAAAATAGATAGAAACCTAAACTAAACTAAAAAAAATAAAAAACCTAAATAAAATAAAAACTTAAATTAAAATAAAATAAAATAAAAACTAAATAAAAACCTAAACCCTAAACTAAACTTAAAAATAAATAAAGAATAAAACTTAAACCCTAAACTTAAAAAAAAAACTAAACCTAAAATAAAAATAAAAGAAACCTAAACATAAACCTAAACCCAAAATAAAATAAAATAAACCAAAAATAAACATAAACCTAAACTAAAAATTAAAACCAAAGAATAAAACTAAAATAAAAACCTAAAACCTAAACCTAAAAAAATAAAATAAAAATGTAAACATAAAACTAAAATTAAAAAATTAAAACCTAAACTTAAAATAAAATAAAATAAAATAAACTAAAAATAAACTTAAACCTAAACCATAAAATAAACTAAACTAAAACCTAAACTAAAATAAATAAACCTAAAATAAATAAACTAAACTAAATAAAAAATAAAATAAACCTAATTAAAAATAAAATAAAATAAACTAAAATAAATAAAAAATAAACAAAATAAACCTTAACCTTCTGGTTTGTAATTTAAAATAAAAATAAAATATAATTATGTTAAAATAACACTAATCTAAACCTGCTGATGAACCATGATCCATAACTACCCTACCCTGAGCCCTTGGACATCTTATACAATCCAGGCCCTAGCTGAACTGAGCCCTAAACCACTAAAATAAACACTAAATGCTAAAACCTCTGACCTAAACCTAAACTGAAAACCTAAACAGTAAACCCTAGCCCTAAACCAAAACCTAAAATTAACCTTAACCCTACTGCCACTGAGCCTTCAAAACCACCCACTAAACTCCAGGCCCTACCCTGACCTGACTAAGGAGCCTGATCCTAAACTGAGCCTGACTGTAAACCCAAATCTTGACCCTAGGCCTAAAACCCTGATTCTAAGGCCTAAACTGACCATCAACCTAGGCCCTAACTAAAAACTAAACCAACTAAATAAAACCTAAAAATAAAATAAATAAAACTTAAACCTAAATAAAATGAAATAATGAAATAAAATAAAAACCTAAACTAAAATCTAAGCCTAAACCTAAAAATAAAATAAAAAATAAATATAAAATAAATAAAATCCTAAACTAAACTAAAAAATAAAATAAACCTAAGAATAAAAAGGCTAAATAAAATTAAAAGTAAAAAAAATGAAATAAACCTAAAATAAAATAAAATAAAAACTAAATAAAATCTAAAACTAAAAAATAAACTTAAAAAAGAAAACCTAAAAATAAATAAAAAATAAAACCTAAATCCTAAACTAAAAAAAAAATCTAAACCTAAAATAAAAATAATAAAAGCAAAATAAAATAAACCTAAACTTAAAATAACATTAACTAAACTAAAATAAATAAAACCTAAACCTAAACCCAAAGTAAACTAAACCTAAAAAAAAAACCTAAACTAAATAAAATAAAATAAAATAAAAATCAAACTAAACCTAAACTTAAAAATAAAATCTAAAAATAAAACTAAATTAAAAACCTAAAACTAAACCAAAAAAAATGTCAGAGTAGTGGTGATTATGGAGGTGGGAGGAGCGAAGGAGGTTACCGTTATGGTTATGGCAGAGGAAGAGATAGGGGATATGATGGCGGATCCCGCTACTTGAGAGGCGGGGGTGGTTTTGATGGGAACTGGAGAAACTAAAGAACAGTCAATTTGATCTGCTACTTATGGAACTGTGTCTTTATAGTAGAGACGGTTCTACTTATGTAGGGTTTTTGATTTTCTCTATTGGTGCTTGTTTTTGATCTATGTCATCACTTGTGTCTTAGAAAGCTTGGGGTGCTGCTTAGTTGATGAAATTGAAAAAAAGAAATATGTAATATGAATTTGTTATTTATTAAAAAAAATCCTTAAACCCTAAACTAAAACTTAAACCCTAAACCTAAAACTTAAACACTAACCCCCAAACCCTAAACCTTAAAACCTACTATCCCTAAACACGAAACACTAAACCCTAAACCCTAAACCATACAACATAAACCCTAAACTTTAACCCTAAACCTTAAACCTTAAACCCTAAACCCTAAACCCTAAACCTTAAACCATAAAATCCTAAACCCTAAACTAAACCAAAACCTAAACCTAAGCCTAAGCCCCACAACCCTAAACCCTAAATCCTAAACCCTAATCCCCAAACCATAAACTCTAAACCCTAAAATAACCCAAAACCCTAAGCCCTAAAAAGTCCCTAAACCCTAAATTAACCCTAAACCCTAAACCTTGAATAAATATGTCATTAGGAGTAGATCTAAAGAATGACCTAATCCTAGCATAGCTAAAGAAAATGTCTTCAAAAGACTTTTCATTGAATATTAGAGATTTGAATACCCTAAACCTTAACCCTAAATCATATTATAATATCATATATTATAGTATAATGTAGCATCATATATTTGAGCATGTAGTGATGTGTTTTTGGAAGTTATAAGATGTTTTGAAATGTTTTATCATATTATGGTATTATGTCCTAATATAAATCATTAAAATATTAATTTAATAAATAAGATGATTAAATTTGTTAAATTTGAAGTGGGAATTAGGTTGTAGTACCAAAGGTGTGCTATGCCACTTGTACTAAAAAAAGTAAGATTTTATGTTTAAAATAAATATTACATGTTGTAGTATAGTATAACATCATATATCATAATATATTATTCTATGCATTTTAAATTCTTTTAGTATTTTATAATTATGCAGTCGAGCCTACACTAGCATTATTTATAAAAATGTTGATTTAGCCTTTAAAATGGTGGAATTTAGCCAAATTAATAATAGGTATAGTATGGCATCTTAATGTATTGTTTCACCTTAAAATATGTTAGTGATACGATTAAAATATATAGTTTTTTTTATTATTTAGACTAATTTTATGAATTTTTATCTTAACCAATCCCTTGTGATGTGATATACAATATAATATAATATAACATGTTATAGTTTATTATAACATAGGATGCCATAACATAGTGTAGCATCTTGCATTATAACATACTATTGTCTATTACTACATTTTGTTTAGCATATTTTAGTTTGTTTTAGTATGATGTAGAAGAGTTTGTATTTGCATAATTCATAAAATACTAATTTATAGGTTGAGATGATGGGATTTGGCTAAATTTAAGGTAAGCCTTAGGGAACATCATTGGGGGTGTGCTAAGGTGTGTCATTTAATCAAAAGAATGGAATTTTGCATAACAAAAGGTCATTTTTCAATCAAATTTTATAAATTCTTAGCTTAAAGTGATTCATTTTAATGTGTAATGTAAGATAATATATTATATAAAATCACATTAAAATATAATGCACATTTTAGTATGTTTTACTTCTGTTATAATACATTGGGCCAAAATTCATAAAAATATTAATTTGAAGGTTGAGATGGAAGAATTTGGCTAAATTGACGGCACACACCAAGAAGCAACACCAAATTATGCTATTTTGTGCTATTTCTAATAGAAAAATAATAATTTTACATCAAAAATGAACATTATTCATATTTTGAGAAAATTTTGTTATTTGATCCTTTTAAGTGATTCTAATGAGGTGCGATGTTAGACAATATATTATATAATAGCAAATTATAATATAACATCATATATTATAATATAATATAGTGTGTTAATTCATAATATAATATTTTTAGCAAGATATTGTATAGTTAGTTTGAGCTTGCACCATCACAAATCATAAAATGTTGATTACAATGTTAAGATGATGTAATTTGAATGTATACATTGTTAGGCTTTTGGTTGAAGTATTAATACTATGCATAAGAGAAGAAATAAGATTTGATGAGAATTGCATGTCAAGGACATGGAGGGAGATCTGCTAGGGGATCACACATGCATTGGACATGACATGTGAGGGGTCTATATCGAGGGCATAGAAGAAGAAAATTTGCTGGGGATAAGGTTTGAATTTGATTTGATTATATGATTTATGGAAAGAAGTTCTATTGGGGATAAGAATCTATAATCCACTAGGGATTAAGATCAAATCAACTTTAATTTGTTTTATTTTAATTGATGTGGAGGCATATCTGCTAAAGATATGGGCTCGAGTCTATTGGGGATCGGGTATTTGAACCTTCCACTAGCGAAGCAGGTTCAGGCTATCCAATGGGGTTTGGGATTTGAGTTTGATTTAATATATTTTTTTGGGGATGTAACCACTATGAATAAGAGTTTTGTTGGATTTCTTTGATTTGGACTTTATTGGGAGAGTTGGTTTAATTTGGCTCCACTAGAGAGATTAGTTTTGAATTTTATTTGTATTCTTGACTTATTTATATATGATTTGGGGCTCCACTAGAGAGAAAGGTGTGATTTAATTACACTAGGGAAAATCAAATTGGGTTTAATTTAATCTGAGTTAATGTATGGACTTTGTCAGTCTGTGTTGGACCCACTGAGAAGGGGATATATCAGCCTTACCCCCTCAAGTTTACAAATCCAAAGGGATAGTCTACCGGCTGTGGGGTAGAGCTAGCCAACCTAAGGGGTTATCTTTCGGTTTGCAACTACCATGCTAGGAAGAAGGCATAGTAGACTTACATCTTCCAAAGCAAGGAACAACTGCTGGGGTGACCTGTTGGACACATAAAAAATCGAACTTGACCTAGGGCAACTACTGAGTGAATGCTGCTAGGGACTTATGTCAACTCAAAAGTAGTCAAGATTAATTTTATCTTAATTGCATGTGATTTTGATAAGGTATGTTTGGTTTAGTTTGATTTTGAATTGAGGGCATATCTGCCGAGGATGTCAGCATGATCAAATTTGATATATTTAATTTATAGACCATGTCAGTGTGTGATGGACCCACTAAGAAGGGACTATATTAAACTTGTCCTATCTCAGATTTACTAATCCAAAGAGATAGTCTACTGGCTGTGGGGTAGAGCTAGCCAACCTATGGGATTGCCTTTCGATGTGCAACGGTTGTGCTAGGAAGAAGGTGTAGCAGACTTACATCTTCTAAAGTAGGGAACAACCACTGGGTGACCTGTTGGTAGCACAATAAATCAAACCCGACTTAGGGGCGACTACTAAGTGAATGTCGTTGGGGACTTATATCAACTTATGAGTAGTCAGACGATTCCAATAAGGAGTTTTGCTAATACTGCCCTAAAGATAGGATGCCTGCTTGGGAAAAGATACTGCTAAGGGTGTTCTCCTAATCCAATAGTGAACATATATTTTAATTATATGTTTGCATGGACCCTGTTGGTGTGCATGGGACCACCGAGAAGGGGCTATGTAGCTATCTCAAATTCTTGGACCAAGGGAGAATCTTCAAATCCACAAGATGAATTCTCCAACCATAAGGGTGGTTACAGGAAAGGGAAACTATCCAATCTGATAGTAACCTAGGTAGTGTCTAAATGGGGTCACAAAGGATGTGATTCAAATATAGTGCCCATAGAGGAGGTGCTGCTAGAGGCATTATCTTGAGGCTTGGAAAAGAAAGCTTATAGGTGTATGGTGGCCAACTCAAGGAGAAAGTGTAGCAGACTTACATCTGCCATGAGTGGTGTATCCTAAGGTGCGAGAACCAACCAACCTATGGTGTATCCGTCAGCATGACTAGTGTATCCATCAGCATTGTGAGAACCAACCAACCTAAGGTGCCCGTCGGTGTGTAATGATCAATATGAAAAGAAAGCATGTAGGCTTATAACTTTTCAAGTAGAACTGATCATTAGAATAGTCTATCATCAGCGGGACAGATGCTATCTGACTTAAAGAGACTATTGAGTGGGGAGCCTCGAGGAAGGACTAGACCCAGACTTGAAACAGTCAGGAGGGAAGAAGTTGCTAGGGGACTTATCCTAAACCTTAAATATACTTGACCCAGTCAGATCATGAAGGCTAATCCAAGAAGAAAGCATAGCAGACTCACATCCTCTTAAATGAAGCCAACATGAGGTAGCTTATTGGCCACGTAGAAAGGCCTACCATACTAACGAGGTGCTCTTCGGTGTGCAATGGACAAATAAAGAAGGAAAGCATAGCAGACTTACATCCTCCAAAGAAAGAAGACCACTAGGGTAACACACTAGTAGGGTAGCACATCAGCCTGACCTAGAGCAGCTATTGAGTGAGTGTCACTAGGGGCGTTATCTCAACTCAGAGTAGCCCAAGATAAAAGACATTTATTTGTCTTATATGTTTGTGTGTAGTTTATGTTTGTGTTTGTCGATGAAGGATAGAAAGCTACTCGAGTTCCTTACA
Source organism: Cymbidium sinense (assembly GCA_021442155.1). Lineage (NCBI taxonomy): Eukaryota > Viridiplantae > Streptophyta > Magnoliopsida > Asparagales > Orchidaceae > Cymbidium > Cymbidium sinense. The sequence continues at coordinate 38,484,661 of CM038222.1, read as the reverse complement.
CCAACCCTAAACACATCATGGCTAATTCACAAATAAGAATACTTTCAACATGGAAGAGATTGAATTCAAAATTGAATTTTCATTGATGATAATTATTTTTAAATATGATTTATAATATTTCTCTAAGTAGAGCCCACTGATTGGAATCATGGGGTGCTCTCCCTTATCATTAATAAGCTGATAAGATCCTCCTAGGTAGGCCTTCTCTATGGCAAAAGTGTCTTCCCAAGTGTGTTCAAACTTTCCTCCCATCTTATGACGAGCAATAATCAATCTCCTTAAAATAAAAAAAATAAGCTCTCTTACTTGAAAAGCTATAGGACGGACCAACTTGTTGTGACTTTGAATCATTTTAGCTTTGTACAACTCGAGGTTTTGGCATGCCCGCAGGCATCTCTCCTTCAAACCTTCGAGCTCTTCTAACTACAACTTGATGTTCTATTCTGTTATGATCTTGCTACTCACAGCTATCCTTAGTGATGAGTGTTTAACTTTAATGGTAGAATTACTTCAGGCCCATACACTAAGGATAAAGGAGCAGACTGAGTTAGAGTTCTATATGTGGTCCAGTAGGCCAACAAGGCTTCAACTAACTGCTCATGCTACTATCATTTATTGTTATCGAGTGTCTTATTCAATATTTGGATGAGAGTTTTGTTGTAGGCTTCTGCTAAGCCATTCTCCCTCAGGTAGTTGATGGTAGAATATTTTCAATCAATGCTATGTCTTTAGGAAAAGTTTTTGATCTCGATGTTCTTGAATGCAGTACTATTATCAAATATAATTCATTGAGGCACTTTGAACCTATATACGATATGGTTAGTAAAATACTAGAGTACATACTGAGTTGTGACCCATCTGAGCATAATCGCCTTCGCCCATTTGAAAAAATAGTCAATAGCACCTAAGATGAATTGATGACCCTTGGAAGAATAAGGATCTATCAGACCCACTATGTTGGTACCCCAACACTCAAATGGCATTGAGGCCATGTTGGATGTAGAATGTTGGGTGGTTGGTGTAGGACCACACCGTATATTTGACATTTGTGGCATCGCCTAATCGTATCCATGCAGTCTTTGATCATTAATGGCCAATAGTATCCTAATATGTTGATCTAGCTTTCATCTTCGGACTAGATTGGTTGGCTCCACATTATCCTAAGTGTACCTCGATCATGATCTTATGGGATTTGTGCTTATCTAAACAACGTAGTGAGATATGATCGAAAGACCACCGGTATAAGCCACCATCCACAACAGCATAGGAAAGTGCTCTTTGCTTCATTTGATGGGCTTGGGACTTCTCTTAAGGTAGTTTTCCTTTATTTAGGTAATCCATGATTGGTTTCCTCTAATCTAACTCCTCATCTTTTTTGTTAATGGAAATCTACCCTTCAAGAGAGTACTTTTGAGTTCAACATCAATAAGAGATAAGGCTGGTCTATTTTTGACCTTTATTGATATGAAATCATCCTCCAGATATGCCAACTCCTTGATAAGCTTGGCTAAAAAATATGCTACAACATTCTCTCCTCAAGGAATCTTATAAATGGTAACCTCAAAGATTTGGGCCAATAAGTCTATAGTGTACCTGTGGCAGTGATGGAGCTTGGGCTTTATAACTTTAGAGAACCCAGTGATTTGGTTGATAACTAGCTGAGAATCCCCGAAGATGTTGATGTTCTAGATGCTTAGAGTAACGACTAACTCTAGACCAACAATTAGAGCCTCATATTCGGCTTCATTATTGGTGCATGGATTGAAAAGATGATATGAGAATCTCATCACATCGCGGTCGAAAGTTAAGAGAACTATTCCTACCCCTGCCTTTCTTAGAATAGTAGACTGTGGTTCTTCTCCTCTTTGAGAGGTTGTCGTACCATCAAAGTACATCTCTCAGTGGTGAATGCTAGTATCCCCTAAGTTCATGATTTATTCATCATGGAGATCTTCACTAAGCAAGAAGTGGGTGTGCTGCTAAGAAATCTACTAGCACTTATCCTTTTACTATACAAAGGAGTAGGAAAGTAATGTCAAACTATAAGAGGATCATGGACCATCATGCCAACCGTCTGGATAGCATTGGCTGTGTCATGAGATACTATATGGAATTGGTCCTAAATATTAAGTTCTCCTTATGAGGAAGCATGTAGTGTTGTAGCTTTTGGGAAGCAAAGATTAAAGCTAGGCAATGCTTCTCAATGGGTGGATAATTTACCTCAGGAGGTATTAGACGAAGGCTGAGGTAGTAAAGTGTATTTTTCTTCCCTTTGTCATTGGCTTTGGCCAACAATGCACCAAGGGAGTCATCTGAGCGGTTCAAAGTATGAGCAGCTTCCCTAGGATAGGGGCTACTAGAATCGGTGGTGTTATCAGGTAATGCTTGAAGTATTTGATGGCATGCTCACTCTTATTATCTTTGTTGAACTTGGCATTCTTTTTGACAAGTGCTGAGAATGGCTGACATCTTCCTGATAAGTTGGATATAAAGCATCTTTGATATGCTAACCTCCTTTGGAATGATCTGAGTTAAGCTAAACTTTTTGGGGTGGAATTTCTAATATTGCCTTAATCTTCTTCGGATCTATTTTGATTCCCTAGTGATGGACAAAAATGCCAAGGAATTTCCCTGAAGCTCCCCCAAATGCACACTTCAGGAGGTTCATTTTTTTTAACTGTTTGAAAACTACTCTCAAGTCAAAGAGATGGTCTTTCTTTTCTCTACTTTTGACCATGAGATCATCGACATAGCACTTAACTTGATGATGAATGAGTTCATCAAAGATTCAAGTCATAGCCCACTGGTATGTAGCACCGTCATTTTTAAGGCTAAAAGGCATGGCCTTATAGTAAAAGATTCCAGTCGAAGTTCTAAAAGTAGTGTTTCTTTCAATTTCAGGGGCCATCTTTATTTGGTTATATCTAGATGAGCCATCCATGAAAGAGAAGACTACATGAGATGAGGCAATGTCCACCATCAGCTCCGAGATTGGTAGTGGAAATTCATCTTTTGGACATGCCTTATTTAAATCCCTAAAATTGACATATATGTAAATTTGGCCATTTTTTTCTTAATTGGGATGATGTAGGCTAACCAGGTAAGGTATTATTCTTCCCGAATGAAGACAACATCTATCAATTTCTTGACTTCTTAAATGACTTATTGTTCTATGTCTAATTGTGTGTGTCTAGGAGCTTGCTTAATAGGGTTAGAAGTAGGCTCTAATACTTATTTATGGGCTGCTACGTCATGAGCCAATATAGGCATCTCTTCATAACTCCATGCAAAGTAGTCCTTAAACTCAGTCAATAGCCTAACTAAGTCATTGATTTCAATTTCATTCAACAAAGAACTGATGTATGTCAGGTATGGATCTTCTTCAATTCCTAAGTTGATTTCCTTGAGCTTGTTGATGGTTGACTTGATATCATTTTTGAACTGTGGTAGTGCATCCTTGACTTCCAAGTCATCTGAAGTTTCTAAGCGTAGCTCCTCATATGAGTTAATGTGATTTGAAAAGAGCCTATCAAATTCCAAATGATTGGTAATAACTAAGCAGTAATCATCATCATCGACTACACCCACTATACCAAATCGTAGTCTCGGTCATGATTGAGAGCTTTTGCATTTGTTCTTCCATATTCTTTTGAAGTAGTCAAACCTGTGCTTTGACCAAGTATGTGGGATTAACCATTTCCTTACTAAATTATGAACACAAGGCAAGTACTAATCAAAAGGTAATTCTATTAAATCTTTATATGAATCATCCTCAAGTTCTACATCAACTTCTTAACTTGAGGATGATGCTCCCAAAAAGAACCTTTGAGTCTTCACACCTGTGGATGACTTAGGGGCTTCCTTAACTACCAAATCCTCAGCTTTTTGAGATGAAAGTGGGGTTAGAGCTAAGGTTCCCAACTAATGCCTAACTATTTCACATATAGACTTGGATACACTTATGCTTTGCTTTGGAGCCCAATCTTCATTATTATCTAGCTCAAGTGTCACCTCCAAGAGAATCTACTGTTGAGAAGAGCTAGCTGGTGAGCTAACCATATAAGACTCATCCTATGATTTAGATTTTAAGTCAATATGGATAGTAGGTGTACTCTTGGTAGCTGGGACATATCTTCTATTGGGTAGCCAATAAGGAGGTTTTCACCCCCCATGGGACTACCTCTGAACTAGCCTCTTCCTCTGCCTAGTGGAGGTCAGCTTATCCTACCCATATGTTTGAATGGAGTAACAAACTGTGGGTGGAATCTAATGTGAAGCTCCACTTCCTCCTCTAAGTCTATTTTCGCTCCCTTTTTTTTTCATTTTCTCTTTTCTTTTCTTTTTCTTTTTTACTTTCTTTTTTTCATTGTATTATTTTTTATTTTATTTATAAACTTTTGCCAAGTTCGTGAGAATAGACTTATTGATTTTGAGGGAGGTAGTAAGCTGTATCCTCATATATGCCAACCTCATGAACTTTAAATAGCTTGAGATCTCCTTTGACATAGCAAATGATCCCACCTCTCACGAACTTCATACACTAATGTAGAGAGGATGGAACTATATTGTTCTCATGTAAATATAATAAAAAAATAAAATAAAATATAAACCTAAACTAAATCCTAAAGTAATCCTAAAAATAAAATAAAATAAACTAATAAAAATAAACTAAATTATAATCAATAAAAACCTAAACTAAACTAAAAAATAAAATAAACCTAAGAATAAAAAAAACCAAATAAAATAAAAACTTAACGTAAAATAAAAATAACATAAACCTAATATAAAATGAAATAAAAACTAAATAAAAACCTAAAACTAAAACCCAAAAATAATAAAAATAATAAAACCCGAACCCTAAACTAAAAATAAAAACTAATCCTATAATAAAAATAAAATAAACAAAATAAAATAGACCTAAACCTAAATTAAAATAAATTAAACTAAAATAAATTAAACCTAAACCTAAACACTAAACTAAATAAAATAAAATAAACTAAAAATAAACCTAAGCCTAAACTAAAAAATAAAACCTAAAAATAAACCTAAAATAAAAACCTAAAACCTAAACCCTAAACCCTAAACCCTAAAAAGCAAAAAACCTCAAAACCCCAAATCCTAAAACCTACAACCCTCAGCTGCGCTCCCTCTCTGGCGATTTTGTGGCGATTTTGTGTTCCCGTGCAATTCTCTACGGTTTGGCCGCATTTCGGGCCACCCCGATCACGATCGCTATTTTATTGCTTGTTTGCGCTTCCCCTGGTTGCTTATGTGATTCTCACCGGATCGTTCAATGGCAGAGGCATCACTCTCCGCATAACCAAACTCGTCGCTCCTGGATGCGCCGACTTTAACCTCCGACCCTAAAGGTACCTGGATCTAATTGCTACCGTTAATGCGCCTGCTGTCAAGTCCTTTAAGGACGCTCTTTTTGGTAAGATCCCTAGCTCTAATGCCTCAGTTAACTTAATTTAAACATCTTTCCGTGGATTATCGGCTGTCATGTGTTCTGACCAGGATGTGGAGAAATTAGCTAAGCCTTTTGAGTTCTCTTTGGTTGGTAAGTTCTCTTTACGGTGCCCCACTCTAGATAATATCCGATCTTTCTTCCATAGCTTAAAGCTTTCGAGAGTCTTCACTATTGGGCTGATCGATCCTCGACATATCCTCATTCAATTATCTAATGATTTAGATTATTCTCATGTCTTTGCTCGTCACTCCTATTTTGTGTATAATTGCCAAATGCGGCTCTTGAAATGGTCACCCCTTTTTGATGTCAAAGAGGAATCCCCTATTGTTCCTTTATGGCTTGCTTTCCCCAACATGAGAATTCACTATGTTACTCACCAAGTTTTGTTTGCGGTTGGGGCTCTATTTGGTAGACCCTTCAAATTGATCAAGCCACTACCAGATCTCAAACACATCTTGGTTGAGATCGACATTTAAAAAATACCCCAAAGAAGTTTGGATTGGTTGAAAAATTTGGATATAACGAGTTGAATTTAAAATTTCCTATCTTTTCTCACGATCCACGCCATGACCACTCGTAATGCTTTGTGCTACACACCTTAAAAAGAATATATCACAGGACACTAATACCTCTCTTGGAATTGGGAAAACTAATAAGTTAGCTTATGTGCCTAAAGCTACTCATAATGGAATTTATCCTCCTACACTTACACCTTTATTACCTACTGATTTGTCTAATGAAAAACATTCTGAGCTTGGTATAAATACTACTATTGAGGTGTGTGCTGAAACTAATGATAACTTACCTAGCACAACTCCAACTTGCAATAATTTGGCTTCTCATGACAAACCTTTGCTTCATTTGAATCTTAATGAAAATCTGAATAGAAATCTTATATTGGATCAAAATAATGTTGATCCTTTGGTGTCAGACCTAAATCTGAATATGCATCATGGCAATGAAAATGTTATTTGTAATATTAATGGTACAAGAACCTCCCCTTCTACTTCTCTGAGTGATACTCAGCTATTCAAATTTCTCATTCTAACTCGATCAAGAAGGGAAATCACCACAACTAAATCATTGATCGCCTACGGATACCAAAACCAATCCCTTTCTGATGAAGATACTTTGGATTCTGATAGACCTTTCCAAACTATTTTTAAAAAAAAATCTTATAAAGCCAAAATGACTAATAATAACTTCACTAGAACCACACGTTCTTCTCTTACACCTCACAAATAATTATGCCCTCCTCTCTTCCTCTTTCCTTTTTCTTTTTTTTATCTTTTCTTTTTTGGATTTTTTATTATGATAAATTTTCTTATTTGGAATATCTGGGGTTGTGGGACACTCCCTGTCCACAACCGTGTTAGGAGCCTCTGTCGCACTCATAACATCAAACTTCTTGTTATTATTAAGCCTTTCATTAACTCTTCCAAGATTGCCCATGTTGCTAGATTGCTTGGATTTCAAAATTTCTTCTTCAATCTTAATAATAAAATTTGGTGTTTTTGGAATAATTCAATCACCATTTCCATCATTGATGATCTTGATCAATTGGTTAATGTCAATATCTCTTTAGGTGAGTTTTTGGCTTTTGGTTCCTTTATCTATGCTTCTTGTAATAGAGCCGGTAGGAACATCCTTTGGAATCATTTAAGAACCTTCACCTCCTCAGTTAACCTTCCATGGTTGGTTGGGGGTGATTTCAACACTATCATTGCTTCTTGAAAGGAGGGGAGGATGTTCTCCTAACCTCCATTCCATGGAAGACTTCTCTAATATGATCCTAGATTGCAATCTGATTGACATTGGTTTTTTAGGGTCTGATTACACATGGCATAACTCTAGACTTTGGCAACGTCTTGACAGGACCCTCCTTAATTCACTTTAGATCACTCAATGGCCTCTTACTTCTGTTGAACATTTGAGCAGAACTTTGTCTGATCATGCTCCTCTTTTGATCTCTATCAAAACTCCCCCCCCCTAACCCTTCCACTCCCTCACCTTTTCATTTCCAAAATATGTGGACATAACATGGTGATTTCACTAATGTTATTTACACTAATTGGATGGCTCTTGTTCACCCGGATAATTTCGTTAAAGGCATGATTCAGCTTTGGCTTAAGCTCAAGAGGCTTAAACAAAACCTCAAGTGGTGGAACAAGCATATTTTTAAAAATCTTTTTACCAATCTTAAAGCTATGGAACAAGTGGTTTGTTCTCTTGAAGAAATTGCAATAAGCTTGATGAGTTGAGCATTGTCAAAGATAGTTTGATTAATTATCAAAATATGGAGGAAACCTATTGGCATCAAAAAGCAAACATATTCTTATTGAAAGAAACACTAGGTATTTCCATGCTATTTGCAATAAACGTAAAGCTCTAAACTCAATTAAGAAAATTAAAAACCCTAATGATGGCTGGATAACTGATAATAATGGCATTAAGGAATCTGTCATTCATGACTTTCAAACTTTATTAAATTCTAATCCTTTGTTAGATACGCTCTCCAACACCCATCTAATCTCTTCTATAATTAGCAATGAGGATAACCATTTGCTCACTATACGTCCCTCAGAAGCGGAGATTAGTAGTACTCTCAATAGCATGAACATTGATTACATTTGATGGTTTTGACTCATTTCTTTCGCATTGTTGGCTTTTATTAAATCGATTTTGTTAATCTTTGTTATTGATTTCTTTGATGGCTCTATTCCCAGATATTTTTCAAGTACTTCTATTATCCTTATTCCCAAAACAATCAATCCTGAATCTTGGGGTGATTTTAGACCTATTAGTCTTTGTACCTTTTTCCAAAAACTCATTGCTAAATTAATTAATAATAGGATTAGCCCCCTGTTCCATAAAATCATCTCCCTAACCAAAGCGGTTTTGTTAAAAATAGAGCCATATCGATAATATTCTTCTGCTCAAGAGTTTGGTTCATGACATTGATGTTTCTTCCGAGGAGGTAATATGCTTTTCAAACTGGACATCTCTAAAGCCTTTGACAACCACTCATGGGATTTCCTCTTTCAAATCTTACATTTGTTTGGTTTCTCTAATAATTTTATCCGGCTTATAAAAAGTTGTATCACTAAGATCTGGTTTTCTGTTATCTTAAATGGTGAGTCCCTTGGTTTCTTTACTTTGAGCCATGGTTTGCGTCAAGGTGACCCTCTTTCTCTTTCTCTTTTATCATCATTCTTTGAATATCTTTCAGGAGCCTCAATGATCTTTTCATTAAAAACCTAACATGGTTTTAAAACTCATGGTGGTTTCCCTATTTCAAATCTTAGCTTTCGATGATTTTATAATCTTCTTAATGTCTCTCTTCAACTATTAAGAATCTCTTAAATGATTTTGGCAAAGTTAGTGGTCTCTTCATTATTGAAAGAAAATGTTGTTTTATTCCCTCAGCTAAGATTCCTTCTAATAGACTAAATCAAATCACCAGAATTACTAATTTTAAGCAAAGTCAACTTCCCATTAATTATCTCGGGGCTCCACTTTTTAAAGGCTAGAAAAGATCTCATCTTTTTGATGACCTTATTCAGAAAATTTCTAATAAAATTTTAGTTTGGGAATTTCATTTACTCTCTTTTTTTGGTGGCTAACCTTGATTAAGAGCACTCTTAATTCCATGCCTTTATATCTAATTCAAACCATTGTGCCATTTCTAGCATCGTAATTGAGCGCCTAATAAATTTTTTCAATACCTCTTCTAAAAAATGCTGGACCTCTTAGTTTAAAAGTTGTGGCACTTTTGAGAAGGTGGTCTTGGTTGTAAATCCATAAAAGAAGCTATCAATGCCTTTTCCTATAAACTCTGGTGGAATTTTAGGAGTAATCATAGTCTCTGGGCTAATTTCATGATAGCTAAATATTGCTAGGGTAAGCACCCCCTCATTTGTCCCTTTAAGCCGGGTGACTCTCCTGTGTGGAAAAGGCTTTGTTCTGTCAAATGCGATGCAGAATCCTTAATTTTTTGGGGCATTAACTCTGGCACCTCTTTCTTTTGGCAAGATAACTGGAGTGGCTGTGGATCCATTGATGACTTACTCTCCACCCATTCCACTACCGCTATTAGAGTAAACTCTTTCTGGCATAACAATAAATGGAACAATAGTAAGCTTGCTGATTTTATCCATTTTACTTTCTTGAATATGGTTACTACTATTTCTATCACTCAACACAATCAAGATCAGATTCTCTTTAAGCTCTCACATAATGGTGATTTCAACCTCAAATATATGTGGCTCCACATTAAAGATACTCATGATTCCTCCTATGTATTCTCCAAACTTTGGAATAATAATATCCCTACTTCTTATTATTACTTGGTATTCTAAAAATTTTATCCCTATTGATTCCTTATTGTGAGGTAAAGGGTTCCATTTACCCTCTAAATGCCAATGTCGTTTCCATATTGAGAATGTTAATCATGTTTTTGCTAATGGGGTCATTGCTTCTAAACTTTGAATTTGGTATGATGATCTTTTTAACACTGTCAATTTCAATGGCTCTCTTACTTTATATCAACTTCTTGAAATCTATTTTGATAATACTATTAAAGGTCACATCAAAGTTATCATTGCTATCACTCTTATCTGGTTTATATGGATGGACCGTAATGATGCAAAACACCGTGGGATCCCTATGAACCACATGAGGATTATTGCTAGAACTAAAAACAAAATTTGTGACTTGTTTAAAGCCAATCTCATTCATTACAGACAATTCAAAGAAATTTATGGCCAATTTATATTAATAAAGGCATTAACGATCAACCTTACTATTGAAATGACAAGATTGTGGTGGCATTTTCAGGAACTTTAAGGGTATAGTACTATGTGCTTTTGCTTATCCCCTTATTTCTTGCACTATCCCATTTTAAAGCTTATGGCGATTCAAAGCTCTTGAGATTTGCCTCCAAAATGGTGCTCAATATTTGGATTGAGGTGGATCGCTTCTGATTGATCTTTTGACTTCCACTAAGATGAGCGACCGAATTACTACCTCCTCAAGCAAACTAGAGCTCTTCTTTCCCAACAATTTTAACATCACTCATGTTTGGCGTGAAGGAAATGCTTGTGCTGACTACCTTGCCAATCTAGGTGCTAGATCTGATGGTATCATCTTCTTTGATCAACTCACCTTACCCAAACACTTGCATGGCCTGGTTAACTTGGACAATTCTGAGTTTCCTTATCTCAGAACTTAATCTAACCTTCTGTTGTATATTGTCCATTCATCCTTTATCTGTATGCTTCTTTATTTCTTGGTTTTCTGTTCTTTTTTGTGCCTTTTGTGGATGCTTCACACGAATATTACTTATTGTCTTGATCTTTGTGTCATGATTTGGTATTTTAATAGCTTCTCCTTCATTTGGAGGCTCACTGCATTTGGCATTTACACTGATAAAGGGCTGTTGTTCAGCTATGTGCATACTGATATTCGACATTGGAATTATGTTGAGCTATGTGTCAGCTGCTATTGGTTTTATAACACCAATCCTATTTGGGATTTTAATCTCAATGTTGGCTGCATTCCTAATCCTAGGGGGCTTAATCAATGCTGGATGGAGATATTTATTTTGATGGGTTTAGCTACTACCATTATTTTCTGCAACCTGCTGTTTCTCAAAGATATTACTGCTTGGAGCATCTTAGTTATCTATGTTGTTTCCATGCATTGTATTATTGTTCACTATACTGATGATTTACTGTTAGGTTGTTGGATTTTAAGCGATAATGGCTCTGGCTTTTGACATCTTGCTTGTCTCCCCTACTAGATCTTGATATTCTCTTTGACTCTAGCTTGGAGCTGACATTTTTCTTCTATTTTGGGAGCTATCTTTTATTTTATTTTTCTACATGAAGAGGCTTTTTGGCCTTTTTGCTGATATTTATTTTCTTGGCTGTTGTCTATACTAGAATCTGGACCCCATGCAGCATGCTCTCTTTGGAATCCATTTTCTGATTCAGCAGGGTCCCTTTGGTGGGATCTTGTTGTGGGGGGCTTTCTTCTTTTCTTCCACCTGCCATGGTTATTTTTTGCAGGTTTTCTTACAGGTTGCTGCTAACCTTCTTACCCTTAATGGCAGACTTATTATTATGCAGAACTTTGATATTACTTCTTGGTTATCTTTTTATGCCTCTTTTACTTTGCTTGGGTGGAATCTCTGGCATTCTGTTGTTTCTTTACTATTTATTTTTGACTGGATGAGTTTCTTGATTATTTATGTTTTTTTGGAGATCCTTTACGTGCGGATGTTTACGAGATTGAGGCTTTGTCAAGCTCTTTTCTTGTCACGAAGATTATTTGTTTTTTGTTGGCTGTCTTCTCTTGCTCCCTGCGGGAATGGGTTTTCATGTTGGCCTCTCTTTTGGGTTTTCTTGTGTTTACCCTCTTTCTCTTTGTTTTCTTTCATCCTTCTGCTAATCGGGATCTTTGTTGGTCTTCCCACCATTGTTTTCCCTCTCTATGCTATGATGGGAACATGCAAATCTTGAAGATCATTTTTCTGTTCTTCTTGAAATTAATCAATGGTTTATCTTTTATGCATAATTGGCTTATTGGCCACCCTACTGGTTATTACTATCATTATCCTTGGCAGAATTGGATTAATGTGACTAAGCAACCTGTTACTGAACTATTTGCTCTGAATGTCTCTTATTAGGTTGGCTTGTGGTGGGGAACTGTTCATTACCTATCCCTCCCTATCTGCTACCTTCTACTCATTCCTACTATTTTCTGTAACTGTAGACAGCTGTGTTGGGGTTTTGCTAACTTTCTTGCTACTTGCAGCTTAATTACTTTTATCCAAATTAGGACAGTTGTTGAGCATCAATTGGTTGCAACCTTCCTTATTGCTATTATTTTGTTGTTTGTAATATCCCATGTCTACTTTAATATCTCTTTGCAGGAATGGAACTTTGTTATTCCTTTCAATGCTAGTCATTGGCTTTTTGGGTCCTCTTTACAAATTGCTATCTTTGTGATTTATGGTTGTTTTTTGATTCTCGATTTCCTAACTGTTTGTGTTATTATCAGTTGGGCTATTTTTGATCACACATGCTATTGCTATTTACATCCTGGTTCTGTTTGCCATAGTCAAAATTCTTCATTTTTATTTTGGGATCCATTCTATGTTCTGTCTACTCTTAATGGGAATTCATTGGTTTACCTTATCTGTTGCTATTTTCTCCATCTTCTTTCAGTTAAACTTGTATCTATTGCACTGTTTATCCTGGAGGGGTGGCTTTATGGCAAGCTAGTTGGTTTTTGTTGTCTTGGTTGTTTCTTGTCTTGGAGATTTGCTATCTTGGTTTTTCAGGACTCCTATGTTGGCTCCATCTTTGTTGGTTGTAGAACTTCAGGATCCTATGTTCTTTCGACATTGTTGTTACGATGGTTTTGGTGATTCTTTGTAGGTTCTTCCGGATACCTATTTTATATGCTCTATCTATTTGGTTATTAACTATTGCAATGTCTACTCGATTGAGAGGTTTTATGGCCAACTTCTTGTCCCTTCTCTTGGATGTTATTGTCTCTTAACTTCTTTGTCTTGGCTGGTTTTGCCTTGGTTATCCATTTGTCTTACTTTTCGGATTCTAATGTTGATACTCATTTGAATCCACTTGTTGATTTTTCTTCTGGTAGATTACAATGTTGCATTAGCTATTTTGCTGTTGGGGTTGGCTTTCTGAATGCCTGTGCTATTTATGGCTGGGCTGCTGTTCATCTCCTGATTGTTGTGATCTACATTACCTGCTGTTGTCTCTATTCCCATCTTGGTTCGGTTAGGTTTGTGTAGTCATATGCACTTGTATTCATCGTGGTGGTATTATGGACTTGTTGCCTTTGTCTTGCTCTCTTGGTTGTTTGTTGATCCGATTATCCAATTTTTTGGTCACGAATCTTTGCTATTGGATCAGTAACTCTTTGTCTTTACTTGGTGCTATTTTTGGTAGGTTGCCTATATCTGTTGGCCTATCTGCTTTCCTTTACAATTGCTTTTTCCTAATTACTGACATGGATATTAATAAGGGGGTTGTTTCTTAGCCTGAAAGATTCATATACATATCATATGTTTGGGATGGTGTTAATTATAGGCTCATTGACTTGATTAGCGATTTCAAGTTGTCTCCTCTGTTTGTTTTCTTGTGGAGGATTATATGGCTTTTTCTTTTCTTGGATATGCCTTTTCATGAGGTTCTGGCAAAGATGGCTCATTCTCTTATGTTTATGTATTCTCATGTCAGGGTGACTATATTGATGATACTTTTCTCGAATGGGCCTCCTTATCCTTCAGCTCTTTGCAAATTCCTCTCTATATTAAGGATGGTTTTGTTTAGGTTTGCAGGTAATAAAGCTCACAAGACTATCAACAACTAGGTGTTAACTCCTCACAGGTTTGTTGGCTATGATGGCTGTCTGCTGAAGTTTGGATGCTCATATTTGCATCACCGCCCCAACTTGGTGAGCACAGCCTTCTCTATCACAATTCCTTACTCTAATTTTCAGATTATGTTGTTTTCATTTATCCTTTTGTCTGTATTACCTTAACTGTTCTAATCTCTTTCTTATTACAATTTTGCAGGTGATCCTCTCTTGTCCTCTTGCAGGTTTGCTCCATATTATCATGCATTCTCACATCCTCCAGAGCATTGGCCCTAATCTTCCTTTGGCTTATTATGTTAATCCACTTGTATCTTTTGATTGCTTTAATGTCTTCTTTTGCTTTTGGATGTACTTAGATCGGGGATTTACTCCTTAGGCTGATTGTAGCTCTTTAAGTAGTAGTTCTGGAGTTTATCCCCTTTAAGGACCTTGTAACCCTCTTTTTATGGCAATAAAATACCCCTACATGGGGTTTCCCTAAAAAAATAAAAAAAATAAAAAAACCCTAAAAAGCAAAAAACCTAAACCTAAACTAAATAAAACCTAAAAACAAAATAAATATTAAAACCTAAACAAAATTAAAATGAAAAAATAAAATAAAATAAAATAAAAACATAAACTAAAACCTAAAAAGAAAATAAAATAAAAAATAAAAACTAAACTAAAATAAAATAAATAAAATCCTAAACTAAACAAAAAAATCTAAATAAAATAAAAACTAATCCTAAAATAAAAATATAATAAACCTAAAATAAAATAAATAAAAAACTAAATAAAAACCTAACCTTAAAAAATAAACTGAAAACTTAATAATAAAAAAAAACCTAAATCCTAAACTAAAAAAAAACCTAAACCTAAAATAAACCTAAACCTAAACTAAACTAAAATAAATAAAGCCTAAACCTAAAAAAAAAAACTAAATCTAAACCTAAACCAAAACTAAATAAAATAAAATAAACTAAAAAGAAACCTAAACTTAAACTAAAAAATAATACCTAAAAATAAACCTAAAATAAAAAACCTAAACCTAAGAATAAAAATATAAAACCAAAAAAAATAACATAAAATAAAACTAAAAAAAAATAAACCTGAACCTAAACCTAAAAACTAAACTAAAATAAATAAACCTAAAATAAATAAACTAAACTAAATAAAAAAAATAAAATAAACTAAAATAAATAAAAATTAAACTAAATAAACCTAAACCTACTTGTTTACTTAATTTAAAAAAATGAAAAAAATGAAAAAAAATAAAATAACAAACAAAGAAAACCCTAAACTCAATCCTAAATCCTAAACCTAAAACCCTGATCCTTAAAATTTACAACCCTAAACTCTAAACTCTAAACCCTAAACCCTAAATTCTAAACCCTAAACACTAAACCCTAAACCCTAAAAACCTAAAAACCTAAAAACCTAAACAAAATAAAACATAAAAAATAAGATAAATATAAAACCTAAGCCTAAATAAAATAAAATATAAAAAAGAATAAAATTGTAAACTAAAATCTACACCTAAACCTAAATGTAAACCTAAACCTAAAACTCAAAAAAACCAAAAATAAAATAAATAAAAACCTATACAAAAGTAAAAATTAAAATAAACCTAAAAATAAAAAACATAAATATAATAAAAACTAAAAGTAAAATAAAAATAAAATAAAATAAAAATAACTAAATAAAAACATAAACCTAAAAACAAACCTAAAAATAAAAAAAAATAAAATCTAAACCCTAAACTAAAAAAAAACCTAAGCCTAAAATAAATAATATAAAATAAACCTAAACCTAAACTAAAATAAACTAAACTAAAATAAAGTAAAACCTAAACCTAAACGTAAAATAAACTAAATAAAATAAAATAAACTAAAAATTAAACCTAGACCTAAACTAAAAAATAAAACCTAAAAATAAACCTAAAATAAAAATCGAAAAGCTAAAGCTAAAAAAATGAAATAAAAACCTAAACCTAAACCTAAAATTAAAAAGAAAACCTAAACCTAAAAAATAAAATAAAAGTAAAACTAAACTAAAAAATGAACTTAAACTTAAAACCTAAACTTAAAAAATAAACTAACAAAAAAATTAAAAATAAAATAAATAAACCTAAAATAAATAAAAGATAAACTAAATAAACTAAATAAACCTAACCTGCCAATTTACTTAATTTTTTCTAAAAAAAATCCCTAAACCCTAAAACTTAAACCCTAAATCCTAAATCCTAAACACTAATCTCTAAAACTAACCCTAAACCATTAACCCTAAACCTACAACCCTAAAAAACCTCAAACCCTAAACCCAAAATCTTGAACTAACCCTAAACCCACCACCAAACCACAACCATAATCCTAAAACCTAAACCCTAAAGCTGAGCCACACTAAACCCAAAACTCTAAACCCTAAACCCTCCAAACCACACCAAAACCCTAAACCACCTTAAACCTGGACCCAAAACCTAAACTAAATAAAACCTAAAATAAAATGAACAAAACCTAAGCCTAAATAAAAATTAAAATAAAATAAAAACTAAGCTAAACCTAACAATAAAAAAACTAAAATAAATTAAAGAGAAACCTTAAACTAAAAAGTAAATTAAACCTAAGAATAAAAAACCTTAATAAAATAAAAACTAAATATAAAAAATAAAATAAACCTAAAATAATATAAAATAATAACAAAATTAAAACCTAACCCTAAAAAATAAAATTAAAAATAAAATCTAAAAACAAATAAAAAATAAAACCCAAACCCTAAACGAAAAAAAAACTAAACCTAAAATAAAAATAAATAAATAAAATAAAATAAACCAAAACCTAAACTAAAATAACTAGAACCTAAACCCTAAACCCTAAACTCTAAAACTAAACCTAAAGTAACTAAATAAATTAAAAAGTAAACCTAAACTTAAAAACTTAATAAACCTAAACCTAAATCTAAACGCTAAGAATGGATAGAACCTTGTTGGCAGGAACATCACTGTCAACGAGGCTCAGTTTAGATCTGGTGGTGGAGGCAAAGGCGGAGGCAGCATTTATCACTAGGGTGGTGGGGATCTGGAGGTCCTGGTGGATATGGTGGTGGTGGTCGGAGCAGTGGTTGTTATGGAACAAGAGGAGCGATAGCAACTACAGCCGTGGTGGTGGCGGAGGGAGAGATCTGGGATATGATGGCGGATCCTGCTACTCGAGAGGCCGAGGTGGCTTTGATTGGAACTGAAGAAATTGAAGAATGGCTGATCTAATCTTCTGCTTATGGAATTGTGTCTTTGTAGTAAAGATGGTACTAGTTATCTAGATTTTTTGAATTGCTCTATGCATGCTCATTATCTATCTATGTTGTTGCTTATGTCTTAGAAAACTTAGTGTGTTACTTGGTTGATGAAATCAAAAAGAATAAATGTTGAATATAAATTTATTCTCTATTAAAAAAACCAAAAACCAAAACCCAAAACTAAAACTTGAACCCTAGAACTACAACATAAACCCTAAACCTTAAACCCTAAAAACCCTAAACTTTAAACACTAAAACCCTTAAGCCTAAAACCTAAAGCCTAAACTCTCAATTAACCTTAAACCCTAAACCCTATAAGCTAAAAACCTAAACCTAAACTAAATAACACCTAAAAATAAAATAGATAAAAAAAACCTAAACTAAAATAAAATAATAAAATAAAATAAAATAAAAACCTAAACTAAATCTTAAACCTAAACCTAAACCTAAAAAGAAAATAAAATAAAAATTAAAACTAAACTAAAATAAAATAAAGAAAAATCTAAAATAAAGTGAAAAAAAAACATAATAAAATAAAAACTAAACCTAAAATAAAAATAAAATAAACCTAAAATAAAAAAAATTAAAACCAAATAAAAATCCAAACATAAAAATAAGATCTAAAAATAAAACTTAAACCTTAAACTAAAACTAAAAACCTAAACCTAAATAAAAATAAAATTAACCTAAACTTAAACTATAATAAATTAAATTAAAATAAAACCCTAAACCTAAACTTAAAATAAAACCTAAACCTAAACTTAAACACTGAATAAATTAAAATAAACTAAAATTAAACCTAAACCTAAACTAAAAAAATAAAACCTAAAAATAAACCAAAAGTAAAATCCTAAAACCTAAACCTAAATAAATAAAATAAAAACCTCAACCTAAACCTAAAAATAAGAAATAATACCAAAACTAAAAATAAAAAATAAAAAATAAAACTAAACTAAATAAATAAACCTAAACCTAAACCTAAACCTAAATAATAAACTAAAATAAAAAAACCTAAACTAAAATATATAAACCTTAAATAAATAAACTAAACTAAATAAAAATAAAAATCAAGCTAAATAAAAAATAAACCAAATAAACAAAATAAATTAAAACCTACCAGTTTACTTATTTTTTTTAAAAAATAGCAAAATTAAAAAAAATTCAAAAAAACCCTAGCCTTAAACCCTAAACCCTAAACCCTAAACTCTGAACTCTAAACCTACAACCCCAAACCTACAACCCTAAACCCTAAACTTAAACCTCCCACTAACCCCAGACCAAAGGCACAATCCAACCCTACCACATGCCTAACCCTAAACTTAATCCCTAACCCTAAACCCTAATCCTAAACCTCCTTTTTCCTCTCCCTAAATCCTAAACCACCCTGACCCCAGATCCTACCCTAAACCCTAAACCCATAAAAACCTAAAAGCCTAAAAATGTAAACCTAAATTAAATAAAACCTAAAAATAAAATAAATAAATAAAAACTAAACCTAAATAAAATCAAATAAAAACCTAAACTAAAACCCAAACCTAAACCTAAACTTAAACCTAAACCAAAACCAAAATGTAAACCTAAATGTAAAAAAAAATAAAACAAAAAATAAAAACTAAACTAAAATAAAATAAATAAAAAACCAAACTAAACTAAAAAAATAAAATAAACCTAACAATAAAAATACTAAATAAAATAAAAACTAAACATCAAATAAAAATAAATAAAGCTAAAATAAAAAAAATAAAAATCTAAATAAAAACCAAAACCAAAAAAATAAACTAAAATTAAATAAAAAAATAAAACCTAAACCTAAACTAAAAGAAACCTAAACCTAAACTAAACAAAATAAAATAAACCAAAACCTAAACTTAAAAAAAACTAAAATAAATTAAATAAAACCTAAATCTAAACTTAAAATAAACAAAACCTAAACCCTAAACTAAATAAAATAAAATAAACTAAAAAGAAACCTAAACCTAAACAAAAACATAAAACCTAAAAATAAACCTAAAATAAAAACCAAAAACCTAAACCTAAAGAATAAAATAAAAAGAAAACTAAACTAAAAAATAAGCATAAACCTAAACCTAAAAAATAAACTAAAATAAAAAACTTAAACTAAAATAAATAAACCTAAAGTAAATAAAATAAACTAAATAAAAATAAAAATAAACCTAAGTAAAAATAGAAAATAAAATAACCTAAAATAAATAAAAATTAAACTAAATAAACCTAAACCTATTTGTTTACTTAATTTTTCTAAAATAAAAACCCTAAACCCTAAACCCTAAATCTTAAACCCTAAGCCTTAAACCCAAAACATACAACCTAAAACCTAAAAAGCCCTAAACCCTAAACCCTAAAACACCCTTAACCCTAGACCCGTAAAACCCTAAACCCTAATGTGAAAACACTAAACCCCAATCCCTAAACCCTAAACCTTAACCCTGAACCCTAAACCCTAAAGGCATAAACCCTAAAACCCTAAACCCTAAACCCTAAACTTTAAACCCTAAACCATAAACCCTAACCCTAAACCCCCAAACCCTTAACCTAAACCTAAAGAAACTAAATAAATTAAGAAATAAACTTAAATTCTAAACCCTAAACTAACCATAAACCCTATGAATGGGCATATACTTGATGACAGGAACATCATCATCAACTAGGCTCAATCTAGATCTGGCACTAGAGGTGAAGGCGGTGGCGACAGTTGTCTCTCTGGTGATGGGGGATCTTGAGATACTGGTGGATATGGAGGTGATGGTCAGAGCAATGGTGGTTTTAGAGGCAAGAAGAGTGACCTAGGTTACAACAGTGGTGGTGGCAGAGGGAGAGATCAGGGATATGATGGCGGATCCCGCTACTTAAGAGGCGGGGGTGGTTCTGATGGGAAATGGAGAAATTGAACAATGGCTAATCCGAGCAGTTGCTTATAGAACTGTGCCTTTATAGCAGAGATAGTTCTAATTATATAGGGTTTTTGATTTAAGTGTGCTCTTTTTTTTATCTATAATGTCCCATGTGTCTTAGAAAATATGGTATGCTACATGGTTGAAGAAATCAAAAAGAAGAACTGCAAAATTTGAATTTGTTCTCTGTTAAAAAAACCAAAAAACTTAAACCCTAAACTAAAACCTAAACCATATACCTAAAACCTAAACCCTAAACCATAAACCTTAAAAACCCTAAACCCTAAACCTTAAAAACTAAAGCTTAAACCCTTAACCCTAACCCTAAACCCTAAACCCTAAACCCCAAATCCTAAACCCTCAACTAATCATAAACCCTAAACCATAAATCCTAAACCCTAAGAAGCTGAAAACCTAAACCTAAAATAATTAAAACCTTAAAATAAAAGAAATTAAACATCCTAAACAAAAATAAAATTAAAAAATTAAATTAAATTAAAAGCTAAACTAAAATCTAAACCTAAACCTAAACCTTAAAATAAAATAAAATAATAATTGAAAACCTAAACTAAAGTAAAAAAATAAAAAACCTAAATAAAATTAAAATTAAACCTAAAATAAAAATAATATATACCTAAAATAAAATAAACTAATAACTAAATAAAAACCTAAACCTAAAAAATGAACCTAAGAATAAAACTTAAAATAAATTAAAAATAAAACCTAAACCATAAACTAAAAAACCTAAACTGACATAAAAATAAAATAAAAAACTAAACTTTATAAACTAAACTAAAAATAAAATCGTACTAAAAAATAACCTAAACCACAAACCCTAAACCTTAAACCCTAAACCCTAAACCCTAAACCATAAACCCTAAACCCTAAACTACTAAACCTAAGCCCTACCCCACACTTAAACTAAACCCTAAAAAAGCTAAACTAAACTAAAATAAATAAAACCTAAAATAAAAAATAACTAAACCTAAACCAAAGTAAAATAATAAAATAAAATATAATAAAAACCTAAACTAAAATCTAAACCTAAACCTAAACTTAAACCTAAAAGAAAATAAAAAAATAAAAACTATACTAAAATAAAATAAATAAAAACCTAAACTGAACTAAAAAAAATAAAAAACCTAAATAAAATAGAAACTAAACCTAAAGTAAAAATAAAATAATCCTAAAATAAAATAAAATAAAAACTAACTAAAAACCTAAACCTAAAAAATAAACCTAAAAATAAATAAAAAATAAAACTTAAACCTAAACTTTAAAAAAAACCTAAACCTAAAATAATAATAAAATAAATCTATACTTAAACCTAAACTAAAATAAACTAAACTAAAATAAATAAAACCTAAACCTAAAGCTAAACTTGAACCCAAAATAAAATAAAATAAACTAAAAATAAACCTAACCCAAAACTAAAAAATAAAACCTAAGAATAAACCAATAACATAAACCTAAACCCTAAACTAAAAAATAAAAATAAAAACCTAAACCTAAATGTAAAAATAAAATATAAAACCTAAACATGAAAAATAAAATAAAAATAAAACTAAACTAAAAAAATAGGACTAAACGTAACCCTAAAAAATAAACTAAAATAAAAAATGTTAACTAAAATAAATAAACATAAACTAAAGTAAAAATAAGCCTAAATAAAAAATAAACTAAAATAAACTAAAATAAATAAAAAATAAACTAAATAAACCTAAACCTACGACTTTACTTAATTTTCTTTTAAAAAAGCCCTAAGCCTAAACCCTAGACCCTAAATCTTAAAAATAAAACCATAAAAACCCTAAACCCTAAAGCTAAACCTAAATACCTAAACCTGAAAACACTAAATCCTAAAACCGTGAACCATAAAACCCACAACCTGACCTTAAACCCTATCCCCCAAACCCTAAACCCTAAAAAAACATAAAAAACTTAACCTAAACTAAATAAAACTTAAAAAATAAAAAATAAAAAATCTAAACTTAAATAAAATAAAATAAAAAATAAAAAAAATAATAACCTAAATGAAAACATAAACCTAAAACTAAACCTAAACCCAAACATAAATGTAAAAATAAAATAAAATAAAAAATAATAACTAAACTGAAATAAAAATAATAAAAACCTAAACTAAACTAAAAAAATAAAATAAACATAAAAATAATAAAATAAAATAAAATAAAAACTAAACTTAAAATCAAAATAAAACAAACCTAAAATAAAACAAAATAAAAATTAAATAAAGACTTAAACCTAAAAATAAACCTAAAAATAAAATATAAAAATCAATCAAAAATAAAACCTAAACCCTAAACTAAAAAAAAGCGTAGATCTAAAATAAAGAAAATAAAATAAACCTAAACCTAAACTATAATAAACTAAACTAAAATATATAAAACCTAAATCTAAACGTAAAATAAACTATACCTAAACCCTAAACCAAATAAAATAAAATAAACTAAAAATAAACTAAACCTAAACAAAATAATAAAACCTAAAAATAAACCTAAAATAAAAACATAAAACCTAAACTTGAAAAAATATAATAAAAACATAAACCTAAACCTAAAAATAAAAAATAAAACCAAAACTTTAAAATAAAAGAAAAATAAAACTAAACTAAAAAATAAGAATAAACCTAAACCTAAACATAAAAAATAAACTAAAATAAAAAACCCAAATTAAAATAAATAAACATAAAATAAATAATCTAAACTATATAAAAAAATAGACCTAAATAAAAAAAATGAAATAAACTAAAATAAATAAATAAAATGAAATAAACTAAATAAACCTAAACCTACTGATTTACTTAATTTTAAAAAAAAAACCCTAAACCCTAAACCCAAAACCCTAAATGTTAAACCCTAAACTAACCCTAAATATTTAACCTTAAACCTAAAACCCTAAACCCTCAAAACCCTAAACCCTAAACTCGAGACACTCAAAACCCTAAACCCTAAACCCTAGACCCAAACCCTAAACCCTAATCCCTAAAACCCCAAATCCTAAAACCCTAATCCCAAAATGCTAACCCTAAACCCTAAAACATAAAAACAAACCCTAAAATAAACTTAAACCCAACCCTAACCCAAACCCCAAACCCTCTAAACTTAAATTAATTAAATAAATTAATAAATAAACCTAAACCCTAAGAATGGGCAGAACTTTGTGGCAGAACATCACCACCGAGGCTCGCTTTAGATCGGCGGTGAAGCGATGGTGGAGAAGATTATCTCGGTGGTTGTGGGGATCTAGATGTCTTTGGATTTGGAGGTGGTGGTTATGGGCTGAAGAGCGGAGGTTACAACTGTGGTGGTGGCAAAGGCAGAGATCAGGGATATGATGGTGGATCCCGCTACTCGAGAGGCCAGGGTGGTTCTGATGGGAACTACAGAAACTTAAGATTAGCCTATCCGATCAGCTACTTATGAAATTATGTCTTTATAGTAGAGTTGGTTCTAGTTATTTAGGCTTTTTAATTTCCTCTATGCGTGTTCATTTTTTATCAATGTCATCGCTTGTGTCTTCGAAAACTCGGTGTGTTACTTGGTTGATAAAATTGAAAAGAAGAAATGTTGAATATGAATTTGTTCAATATTAAAAAATACCAAAAATCCTAAACCCTAAACTATACCCTGAACCATTGACCTAAAACCTAATCCCTAAACCCTAAAAACCTTAAACCCTAAACCCTAAACCCTAAAAGATAAACCCTAAACCAAGAACCCTAAACCCTAAATCCCAAATCTTAAACCCTAAACCCTAAACCCCAAACCCTAAACCCTAAACCTTAAACCCTAAACCTTAAAAAGCTAAAAACCTAGACCAAAACTAAATAAAACTTAAAAATAAAATAAATAAAAAAACCTGAACCAATGTAAAATAAGTAAAATAAAATAAAATAAAAATCTAAACCTAAACTTAACCTAAACTTAACCCTAAAAAGAAAATAAAAAAATAAAAAACTAAACTAAAATAAAATAAATAAAAACCTAAACTAAACTAAAAAAATAAAAAAACCTAAATAAAATATAAATTAAACCTAAAATAAAAATAAATTAAGCCTAAAATAAAATAAAATAAAAACTAAATAAAAACTTAAACCTAAAAAATAAACCGAAAAATAAATAAAAAATAAATCTTAAACCTTAAACTAAATAGAATCTAAACCTAAAATAAAAATAAAATAAACCAAAACTTAAACTAAAAATAAAATAAACTAAACTAAAATAAACAAAACCTAAACCTAAACCTAAACCCTAAATAAAATATAATAAACTAAAAATAAACCTAAAGCTAAACTAAAAAATAAAACCTAAAAATAAACCTAAAATAAAACTTAAAGCCTAAACCTAAAAAAAAATAAAATAAAACATAACCTAAAATTAAAAATAAAACCTAAACATAAAGAAAAAAATAAAAATAAAACTAAACTAAAAAATAAACTTAAACTAAACCTAAAAAATAAACTAAAATAAAAAACTTAACTAAAATAAATAAAACTAAAATAAATAAATAAAATAAAAATAAAAAAATAAAGCAATAAAATTAAAAAATAAAAAAAATAAAAAAATAAAAAATAAACTAAATAAATTATATAAACCTAAACTGTGACTTTACTTAATTTTAATAACAAAACCCTAGCCCTAAATCCTAAACCCTAAAACTAACCCTAAACCTTAAACCCTAAACCTTAAAACCCTAAATCCTAAACCCTAAACCATAAAGCCTAAAACTTAAACCCTAAAGTCTAAAGCCTAATGCCTAAAACCCTAAACCCTAAACCCTAAACCCTAAAATCTATAACCTAAACCCAAAACCCAAAACCTAAACCCTAAAAACATAAACCCTAAAACCCTAAACCCTAAACTAAACCTAAAACAACCACAAACCCTAAACCTAAACTTAAAGTAATTAAATAAATTAATAAATAAACCAAAACTCTAAGAATGGGCACAACTTTGACGGCATGAACATTACCGTCCACCAGGCTCAGTTTAGATATGGCGGTGGAGGTGAAGGTGGAGGTAGCGATTATCGCAGTGGTGGTGGGGGATCTGGATGTGCTGGTGGATTTGGAGGTGGTGGTTATGGAGGCGGAGGAGAAACAGAGGTTACAGCTATGGTGGTGGCAAAGACAGAGATCAGGGATATGTTGGTGGATCACGCTACTCGAGAGGCCTGGGTGGTTCTGATGGGAACTACAGAAACTTAAGATTAGCCTATCCGATTAGCTACTTATGAAACTATGTCTTTATAGTAGAGATGGTTCTAGTTATCTAGGCTTTTTGATTTCCTCTATGCGTGCTCATTTTTTATCAATGTCGTCGCTTGTGTCTTAGAAAACTTGGTCTGTTACTTGGTTGATAAAATCAAAAAAAGAAATGTTGAATATTAATTTGTTCAATATTAAAAAAATACCAAAAATCCTAAACCATAAACTAAAACATAAACCATTGACCTAAAACCTAATCCCTAAACCCTAAAAACCCTAAACCCTAAATCCTAAACCCTAAAAGCTAAACCATAAACCCTGAACCCTAAACCCTAAACCCCAAACCTTAAACCCTAAACCCTAAACCCCAAACCCTAAACCCCAAACCCTAAACCCTAAACCATAAACCCTAAACCCTAAACCTTAAAAAGCTAAAAACCTAAACCAAAACTAAATAAAACCTAAAAATAAAATAAATAAATAAACTTGAACCAATATAAAATAAATAAAATAAAATAAAATAAAATAAAAACCTAATCATAAACATAAACCTAAACTTAACCATAAAAGAAAATAAAAAAATTAAAAACTAAACTAAAATAAAATAAATAAAAACCTAAACTAAACTAAAAAAATAAAAAAACCTAAATAAATTAAAAATTAAACCTAAAATAGAAATAAAATAAGCCTAAAATAAAATAAAATAAAAACTAAATAAAAACCTAAACCTAAAAAATAAACCCAAAAATAAAACCTTAAAATAAATAAAAAATAAATCTTAAACCTTAAACTAAATAGAATCTAAACCTAAAATAAAAATAAAATAAACCAAAACTTGAAATAAAAAAAATAAACTAAACTAAAATAAACAAACTAAACCTAAACCACGGATAAAATAAAATAAACTAAAATAAACCTTA
Organism: Cymbidium sinense; assembly: GCA_021442155.1. Lineage (NCBI taxonomy): Eukaryota > Viridiplantae > Streptophyta > Magnoliopsida > Asparagales > Orchidaceae > Cymbidium > Cymbidium sinense. The sequence goes on along the minus strand of CM038222.1, from coordinate 38,458,450 downwards.
AGCTAAACTAAAAATAAAACCTAAAAAAAAAAAATTAAACCTAAAGCCTAAACCTAAAAAAATAAAATAAAAACATAAACCAAAACCTAAAAATTAAAAATAAAACCTAAACGTAAAGAAAAAAAATAAAAATAAAACTAAACTAAAAAATAAACTTAAACTTAACCTAAAAAAAACTAAAATAAATAAACTAAACTAAATAAAAATAAAAATAAGCTTAATAAAATTAAAAAATAAAAAAATAAAAAAAACAAAAAATAAACTAAATAAACTATATAAACCTAAACTATGACTTTACTTAATTTTAAAAACAAAACCCTAGCCCTAAACCCTAAACCCTAACCCTAAACCTTAAAAACCTAAATCCTAAACCATAAACCATAAGGCCTAAAGGTTAAACCCCAAAGCCTAAAGCCTAATGCCTAAACCCCTAACCTTAAACCCTAAACCCTAAAATCTACAACCTAAACCCTAAACCCTAAACCCCAAACCTCAAACCCTAAACCATAAACCCTAAAAAACCTAAAAAACTAAACTTAAACTAAATAAAACCTAAGAATAAAATAAGTAAAAAACCCTAAACCTAAATAAATTAAAAAAATAAAATAAAATAAAAATCTAAACTAAAACCTAAACCTATACCTAAACCTAAACTTAAACCTAAACCAAACCTGGTAAATAAAATAAAATAAAAATAAAAAATAACTAAAATAAAATAAATAAAACCTAAACTAAACTAAAAAATAAAATAAACCTAAATAAAATAAAAACTAATTGTAAAATAAAAATAAAATAAAATAAAAACTAAATAAAAACCTAAACCTAACAAATAAATGTAAAAATAAAAGAAAAAATAAAACCTAAACCCTAAACTAAAAAAAGATACCTAAACCTAAAATAAATAAAATAAAATAAACCTAAACTTAAACTAAAATAAACTAAACTAAAATAAATAAAACCTTAACCTAAACCTAAAATAAACTAAACCTAAACCCTAAACAAAATAAAATAAAATAAACTAGAAATAAACCTAAAATAAAAACCTAAAACTTAAACCTAAAAAATAAAATAAAACCTTAAACCTAAACCTAAAAATAAAAAATAAAACCTAAACCTTAAAGATAAAGTAAAAATAAAATTAAACTAAAAAATAAGCATAAACATAAACCTTAACCTAAAAAATAAACTAAAAGAAAAGCCTAAACTAAAATAAATTAACATAAAATAAATCAACTAAACTAAATAAAAATAAAAAATAAACTTAAATAAAAACAAAAAATATAATAAATTAAAATAAATAAAAAAATTAACTAAATTAACTTAAACATATCGGTTTACTTAATTAAAAAAAACCCTAAGCCCTAAGCCCTAAACTCTAAACCCTAAAACCTAAACCTTAAAACCTAAACCCTAAACCCCGACCCTATACCCTAAACTATAAAACCCTAAAATCCTAAATCCTAAACCCTAACCCTAAATCCTAAGCCCTAAAAGCATAAACCATAAAGCCAAAAACCCTAAACCTTAAACCCTAAACCCTAAACCTAAACCCTAACCCTAAACCCTAAACCCTAAACCTAAACCCTAAACCCTAAACCTAATCCTAAAGTAACTAAATAAATTAAAAAGTAAACCTAAACCATAAAACCTAATAAACATAAACCATAAAAATGGGCAAAACCTTGATGGTAAGGACATCACCATCAACCAAGCTTAGTCTAGGTCTGGCGATGGAGGCGAAGGTGGAGGCAGTGATTATCGCAGGGGTGTTGGTGGATCTGGAGGTGCTGGTGCATATGGAGGTGGTGGTCGAAGCAATGGTGGTTATGGAGGCGGGAGGAGCGACGGAGGTTATAGCCATGGTGGTGGCGGAGGGAGAGATCAAGGATATGATGGAGGATCCCGCTACTCGAGAGGCCATGGTGGGTCTGATGGAAACTGGAGAAATTGAAGAATGGTCGATTCGATCTGATGCTTATGGAATTGTGTCTTTATAGTTGAGACGATTCTAGTTATCTAGGGTTTTTTATTTGCTCTATGCATGCTCATTTTTTATCTATGTCCCCTCTTGTGTCTTAGAAAACTTGGGGTGCTTCTTGGTTGACGAAAGAAAAAAGAAGAAATGTTGAATTTGAATTTGTTCTCTATTAAAAAAAAACCTTAAACCCTAAATTAAAATTTAAACCCTAAACCTAAAACCTAAACCCTAAACCCTAAACCCTAAACCATAAACCCCAAACCCTAAACACTAAACTAACCCTAAATAGTAAACCCCAAACCCTAAAAAGCTAAAACCCTAAACCTACACTAAATAAAACCTAAAAATAAAATATATTAAAAAACCTAAACTAAAATAAAATTAAAAAATAAAATAAAATAAAAACATAAACTAAAACCTAAACCTAAAAAGAAAATAAAATAAAAAATAAAAACTAAACTAAAATGAAATAAATAAAAACTAAAACTAAACTAAAAAATTAAAAACTTAAGAAAATAAAAAAATAAACTAAATAAAAATAAACTAAAATAAACTAAATAAAACCTAAAATTAAAAAATATAATAAAAATAAAACTAAACTAAAAAATAAACATAAACCTAAACCTAAACCTAAGAAATAAACTAAAATACAAAACCTAAACTAAAATAAATAAACCTAAAATAAATAAACTAAACTAAATAAAAATAAAAAATAAACATAAATAAAAATATCAAATAAAATAATCTAAATAAATAAAAAGTAAACTAAAAAACCCTAAACCTACCGGTTTATTAATTTAAAAAAAAAATCATAAACCCTAAACCCTAAATCCTAAACCCTAAACCCTAATTTCTAAAACTAACCCTAAACCCTAAACCCTAAATCCAAAACCATAAACCTGAAACCCTAAACCTTAAACCATAACCCTAACCCTAACCCTAAACCCTAAACCCTAAAACCATAAACCTTAAACTCTAAACTAACCTTAAACCCTAAAACCTAATAAACCTAATCCTAAACCCTAAGAATGGGCAGAACCTTGATAGCAGGAACATCACCGTCAACCAGGCTCTATCTAGATCCAACAGTGGAGGTGAAGGCGGAGGTGACTATTATCGTAGTGGTGGTGCGGGATCTGGAGCTGCTGGTGGATATGGAGCTGGTGCTCAGAGCAGTGGTGGTTATGGAGGCTGGAGGAGCGATGGAGGTTACAGCCATGGTGGTGGTGGAGGGAGAGATCGGGGATATGATGGTGGATCTGGCTACTCGAGAGGTCTGGGTGGTTCTGATGGGAACTAAAAAATTGAAGAATAGCTGATCCGATCTACTACTTATGGAATTGTGTCTTTATAGTAGAAATGATTCTAGTTATCTAGGGTTTTTGACTTGCTCTATGAGTGCTCATTATTTATCTATGTCATCGCTTGTGTCCTAGAAAACTTGGTGTGTTACTTGGGTGAAGAAATTGAATAGAAGAAATGCATAATCTGAATTTATTCTCTATTAGAAAAAATATAAACCTAAACCTAAAAATAAACCTAAAATCTAAACCTAAAAAATAAACAAAAAACCTAAGCATAAAAAAAACAAAGCTAAAAAATAAACCTAGACCTAAATCAAAAATATAAATTAAAATAAAATACCTAAAGTAAAATAAATAAACCTAAAATAAATAAACTAAACTAAACAAAAATAAAAGTAAACCAAAATTAAAATAAAATATAAAATAAATTAATATAAATAAAAAGTAAACTAAATAAACCTAAACCTACTAGTTTACTTAATTTTAAAATAATAAAAAATTATAAAATTAAAAAAAAACACAAACCCTAAATCTTAAAATTAACCTTAAACCCTAAACCCTAAACCAAAAAACTACAACCCTAAACACTAAACCTTAAATCCTAAAACCCTAAACCCTAAGACCTAAACCCTAAACCCTAAAACCCTAATCCCTAAACCCTAAATGCTAAACACTAAACCCTAAAGCATAAACCCTAAAGCCTACTACCCTAAATTCTAAATTATAAACCCTAAACCCTAATCCCTAAATCGTAAAAACCTAAAAACCTAAACCTAAACTAAATAAAACCTAAAAATAAAATAAATAAAAAAAAACCTAAATCTAAATAAAATAAAATAAAATAAAAGCCTAAACTAAAACCTAATCCTAAACCTAAACCTAAACATAAAAATAAAAAAAATAAAAATAAAAACTAAACTATAATAAAATAAATTAAAATCTAAACTTAATTAAAAAATTAAATAAACCTAAAAATAAAAAACCTAAATAAAATATCACCCCAATTTAAAATAATAATAAATTAATCCCAAAATAAAAACTAAATAAAAACCTAAAGCTAAAAAATAAACCTAAAAATAAAACCTAAAATAAATAAAAAAAACTTAAACCCTAAACTAAAAATAGAACCTAAAATTAAAATCAAAAATAAGATAAACCTAAAACTAAACTAAAATAAAATAAATAAACCTAAACATAAATCCAAAATAAACTAAACCTAAACCCTAAACTAAATAAAATGAAATAAACAAAAAATAAACTTAAACTGAATCTAAAAAATAAAACATAAAATTAAACCTAAAAATAAAATCTAAAATGTAAACCTAAAAAGATAAAATAAAAACCTAAACCTAAACATACAAATAAAAAATAAAATCTAAACCTAAAATAAAAAATAAAAATAAAAGTAAACTAAAAAGTAAACATAAACCTAAACCTAAACCTAAAAAGTAAACTAAAATAACAAACCTAAACTAAAAACATAAAATAAAATAAACTAAACTAAATAAAATAAAAAAAAAAATAAACTAAATAAAATATAAAATAAAATAAACTAAAATAATTAAAAATTAAACTAAATAAAATAAATAAGCTAAACCTGTCGGTTTACTTATTTAAAAAAAAAACCAAACCATAAATCCTAAATCCCTAAGCCTTTAACCCTAAACCTAAAATAAATAAACTAAACTAAGTAAAAATAAAAAATAAAAATAAATAAAAATAAAAAATTTAGTAAACTCAAATAATTGAAAAATAAAGTAAACAAACCTAAACCTACCGGTGTACTTAATTTTTAAAAAAATCCTAAACCTTAAATCCTAAACCCTAAACCCTAAACACTAAACCCTAAACCCTAAACCCTAAACCCTAAAACCCTAAACTCTAAACCCTAAACCCTTAGCTATTCATATTGGCTAAGGTTACTCTTGGCTTTATTAGACCTGTAAAATTACTATTGTGATCTAGCTATTAATAGGTGGATGTTGCTCCTGATTGACTTTCATCACTATGGGGATGTTTTCCTTGCCTTGATGTTTCATCTGGGTAGGGGTTTTTTGTTGGCTATTCATTCTCATGCTATGGTGGAATACTTAGGTGATGCTTCTCTTACAAGGGATTGGTGGCCTCACTTTGCCATACTGAATAATGTTTCCTTTCATTCTAGAGTGTATTTTTTTATTGCTTGGTATATAGGTATTAAAGATCATATGATTTTCATCCAGTGGTGGCTGCCTTCCCCCAGGTATGTAAGCTATGATGCCTTGGATGATTTCATGCTGGTAGTAGCACTTGTGATGTATCCCTTCCTTTGATGTTTGGATGCTCATGTTTGCAGCTGTCTCATTCTATTGTGACCGCGCCTGAGCTTTCCTTCACACACTTCTCTAAATTTCTTAGACTTTCATTTACTTTTTCAGTTAATTTTGTTTGTATCTCTTTACCTGTGCTAATTCCTTCTTCTAGCTATTTGCAGGTTCTGTGTTGTTTCCTTGCAGGTTCCTTCTATGGAGGTTGCAAATACTTCTCTCATCTTCTCAAGCTTTTGATGAAGGCTACACTCTAGCTTTTCTTTTTTTTTTGCTACTTTTATATCTCTTGTTGTTTTCCTTTTCGCTTTTCTTTTTCCTTTTATTTTGGTTGCACTTAGATAGGGGATTCACTCTCTAGGCTGATTGTAGCTCTTTGAGCAGTAGTTATTGAGTTGATCTCCTATTAAGGATTTTGTAACTCCCCTTTTTGTGGCAATAAAATTCCCCTACATGGGGTTCTCTAAAAAAACCCCGAAATGCTAAAACCTACAATCCTAAACTTTAAACCCCAAATCCTAAACCCTAAACCTTAAACTAACCCTAAACCCTAAACCATAAACTAACCCTAAAGCTTAAGAATGGGTAGAACGTTGATGACAGGAACATCACCGTCAGCTAGGCTCAGTCTAGATCTAGCAGTGGAGCCAAAGGCAGAGGTGGCGATTATCACAGTGGTGGTGGGGAATCTGGAGGTGCTAGTGGATATGGAGGTGATTGTTGCAGTAGTGGGAGTTATGGAGCCAAGAAGAGCGATGAAGGCTACAACCATGGTGGTGGCGGAGGGAGAGATCGGGGATATGATGGCAAATCCTGCTACTCAAGAGGCGAGGGAGGTTTTGATGGGAACTGGAGAAATTAAAGAATGGCTGATCCGATCTACTATTTATGAAATTGTGCCTTTATAGCAAAGATGGTTCTACTTATCTAGGATTTTTGACTTGCTCTTTGGGTGATCATTTTTTATTAATGTCATCGCTTATGTCTTAGACAACTTGGGGTGCTACTTGGTTGATGAAATCAAAATGAAGAAATGTTGAATTTGAATTTGTTCTCTGTTAAAAAAAAATCTTAAACCTTAAACCCTAAAACCTACAACCCTAAACCCTAAACCTACAACCCTAAACCCTAAAAAACCCTAAACCCTAAATCCTAAACCCTAAATAAAAAATAAAATAAAATAAAAACACCCTAACCCTAAATGCTAAATCCTAAACCTACAATGCTAAATACTAAACCCTAAACCCAAAACCTAAAGCTAAACCTAAACCTAAAACTTAAACCTAAACCATAATCCTAAAACTAAACTAAACTAAATTAAATGAAATAATACCTAAACCTAATCCTAAACTAAATAAATAAACATAAACTAACTAAAATAAAATAAAAATAAAAATATATATAAATAAATAAATAAACTAAAAAACCTAAATAAACTTGAAAATATATAAAATATAAAACCTAAACCCTAAACTAAAAAAAAAACCTAAAATAAAATTAAAATAAACAAAATAAAATAAACCTAAACCTAAACTAAAATAAACTAAAGTGAAATAAATAAAACAAAAACCTAAACCTAAAATAAATTAAACCTAAACCTAAATTAAAAAATAAAACCTAAAAATAAACCTAAAATAAAAACCTAAAACTTAAATAAACTTTAAAACCTAAAATAAATAAAAAAAATATAACTAACCAACCTAACTACCTAAACACCCTACTGACCCAACCTACCCACTGACCCTAACTCCCAACCTAAACCCTCAACCCACTGACCCTAAACCTGACCCACCCAAAATCCTAAACCCTAAACCCTAAAGTCTAAACACTACCCTGATGCCTAAACCTAAACCATGGCACTAAACCCTAAACCTTAACATTAAACCTTCCCTCTAAAGTTATGCCTCCAAAAAAAACCAAAAAAACCTAAACTAATAAAACTTAAATAAATAAAATAAAATCTAAATAAATAATAAAATAAACTAAAATAAATACCAAATTTAAAATCTAAACCTAAACCTAAAAATAAAATAAAATAAAAAAGTAAAAGTAAAATAAAATAAAATAAATAAAAATATAAACTAAACTAAAAAATAAAATAAACCAATGAATAAAAAACCTAAATAAAATAAAAACTAAATGTAAAATAAAAATAAAATAAATTTTAAATAAAATAAAATATAGAGTAAATAAAAATCTAAACTTAAAAAATAAACCAAAATATAAATAAAAATAAAACCTAAACAATAAACTATAATAAATTCTAAACCTAAAATAAAAATAAAATAAATAAAATAAAATAAACCTAAACCTAAATTAAATGAAATTAAACTAAAATAAACAAAACGTAACCTAAACCTAAAATAAATTAAACTTAAATCGAAAGGTAATCTAAATTAAATAAAATAAACTAAAAATAAACTTAAACCTAAACTAAAAAATAAACCCTAAAAATAAACAAAAATAAAAACCTAAAACCTAAACCTAAAAAAATAAAATAAAAACCTAAACCTAAACCTAAAAAATAAAATAAAATTAAAACCCAACTAAAAAATAAAATTAAACCAAAACCTAAACCTAAAAAATAAACTAAAATAAAAAACCTAAACTAAAATAAATAAACCTAAAATAAATAAACTAAACTAAATAAAAATTACAAATAAACCTAAATAAGAATATTAAATAAAGTAACTAAATAAATGAAAAATAAACTTAATATACTAGATAAACCTAAACCTACTGGTTTACTTTGTTATTATTTTTTTAAAAAAAAGCCTTAAACCTTAAATCCTAAACCCTAAACCACCAACCTTAAACCTAAAACCGTAAACCCTAAACCCTAAACCTTATACCCTAAACCCAAACCCTAAACCCTAAAGCCTAAACCCCAAACCCTAAACCTAAATCTAAAGCAACTAAATAAATTATAAAATAAACCTAAACCTAATCCAAAACCCTAAGAATGGGCAGAACCTTGATGGCACCATCAACCGGATCAGTCTAGATCGGTGGTGGAGGCGAAAACCAGTGGCGATCACAGTGGTGGTAGGGGATGCAGTCTGGTGGATATGGAGGTGGTGGTCGGAGCAGTGGTGGTTATGGTGGTGGGAGGAGCGATGGAGTTTACAACTGTGGTGGTGGCGGAGGGAGAGATCGGGGATATGATGGTGGATCCCACTACTCGAGAGGCTAGGGTGGTTATGATTGGAATTGGAGAAATTGAAGAACGTCTGATCTGATCTATTTTTTATGGATCAATGTCTTTATAGTAGAGACAGTTCTATTTATCCAGAGTTTTGGATTTGCTCTATGTGTGCTAATTTTTGAACTATTTTGTTACTTGTGTCTAAGAAAACTTGGTGTGTTACTTGGTTGATGAAATTGAAAAAAAGACATATTCAATTTGAATTTTTTCTCTATTAAAAAAAATAAAAAACCATAAATCCTAATCTAAATCCTGAACCCTAAACCTAAAACTTAAACCTTAAATTCTAAAAATACTAAAACTTAAACTCTAAACCCTAAACCCTAATCCCTAAACCCTAAAACTTAAACCCTAAATACTAAACCCTAAACCCTAAACCATAAATAAATAAAAAATAAACTAAATACACTAAATAAACCTCCACCAACTCATTTACTAATTTTTAAAAAAAAACATTAAACCCTAAACCCTAAACCAACCCCTAAACCCTAAACCATATACATACACCCTACAAAAACCTAAACCCTGAACCCTAAAAGTATAAACCCTAAAACCTAAACCTTAAACCCTAAACCCAAAACCTTTAACCCTAAACCCTAAACCTAAACATAAAGTAAATAAATTAATTAGAAAATAAGCCTAAATCCTAAAACCTAATAAACCCAAGCCTAAACCTAAACACTATGAATGGCAAAAACTTTGACAGCAGGAACATCACTGTCAATAAAGCTCAGTCTAGATTTGGCGATGGAGGTGAAGGCGGAGGCAACGGTTATCACAGTAGTGGTGGGACATCTAGAGAAGCTGGTGGATATGGAGGTGGTTGTCAGAGTAGTGGTCGTTATGGAGGCAGGAGGATCGACAAAAGTTACAGCAGTGGTGGTGGCAAAGGCATAGATTGAGGCTATGATGGTTGATATCGCTACTCGAGAGGTCGGGGTGGTTCTAATGGGACTAGAGAAACTAAAGATTAGCTCATCTGATCTGTTGCTTATGGAACTGTGTCTTTATAGTAGAGACGATCCAAGTTAATTAGGGTTTTGATTTGCTCTTTGCATGCTCATTTTTGATCTGCATCGTCACTTGTGTCTTAGAAAACTTGGTGTGTTACTTGGTTGAAGAAATAGAAAAGAAAAACTGTTAAATATGAATTTGTTCTCTGTTAAAAAAATGAAAAACACTAATCCCTAAATTAACCCTAAACCATAAAAAGCTAAAAACCTAAACCTAAACTAAATAAAACCTAAAAATAAAATAAATAAAAAACCTAAACCAAAATAAAATAAATCAAATAAAATAAAATAAAAACATAAACTAAAACCTTAACCCAAACTAAACCTAAAAATAAAACAAAATTAGAAATAAATGCTAAACTACAATAAAATAAATAAAAACCTAAAATAAACTAAAAAAATAAAAAACATAAATAAAATATAAACTAAACCTAAAATAAAAATAAAATAAACCTAAAATAAAATAAAATAAAAACTAAATAAAAACTTAAACCTAAAAAATAAACCAAAAAATAAAACATAAAAATAAATAAATAAATAAAACTTAAACCCAAAACCAAAAAAAACTAAACCTAAAATAAAAATGCAATAAACCTAATTAAACTAATGTAAACTAAACTAAAATAAATAAATCCTAACCCTAAACTTAAAATAAACTAAACCTAGACCTAATATTAAACTAAATAAAATAAAATAAACTAAAAATAAACTTATACCTAAATTTAAAAATAAAACCTAAAAATAAAAAATAAAACCTAACCGTAAAAAAAACAAAGCTAAAAAATAAGCTGAAACCTAAACTTAAACCTAAAAAATAAACTAAAGTAAAAAACCTAAATTAAAATAAATAAATCTAAAATATATAAAGAAAACTGAATAAAAATAAAAATAAACCTAAATAAAAATAAAAAAATAAAAAAAGCTAAATAAACCTAAACCTATCAATTGATGTAATTTAAAAATAAATAAATAAATAAAATAAAAAAATTCTAACCCCAAACCCAAAACCCTAAAACTAACCCTAAACCTTTAACCAACAACCTTAAATCCTAAACCAGTGACTCTAAACCGTGAACCTAACCATAAACCTAAACCTAAACCCTAAAACCATAAACCTATACCTAAACCAAAAGCGTGCCTATCCAAAACCCTAAACCTACACCATAAACCCCAAGCCCTAAACCCTAAACCCTAAACCCTAAACCCTAAAATCTAAACTAAATAAAACCAAAAGATAAAATAAATTAAAAAACCTAAACCTAATTAAAATAAAATAAAATAAAAATCTATACTAAAACTTTAACCTAAACCAAAATCTAAACCTAAAATTAAAATAAAAAAATAAAAACTAAACTAAATAAAATATATAAAAACCGAAAGTAACTAAAAAAAATATAGTAAACATAAAAATTAAAAACCTAAATAAAATAAAATCCAAACATAAAATAATAATAAAATAACCTAAAATATAATAAAATAAGAACTAAATAAAACATAAAGCTTAAAATAAACCAAAAATAAAACATAAAAATAATAAAATACCTAAACCCTAAACTTAAAAAAAAAAACCTAAATTAAAATAAACTTAAATAAACAAAACCAAAAATCTAAAATAAACTAAACCTAAACTCTAAACTAAATAAAATAAACTAAACAAAAAATAAACCTAAACCTAAAATAAAAAAATAAAACCTAGAACTAAACCTAAAATAAAAAGCTAAAACATAAACTTAAAAATGTAAAATAAAAACCTAAACAAAAAATATAATAATAAATAAATAAAACCTAAACCTAGAAAATAAAATAATAATAAAACTAAAATGTAAAATAAACTTAAACCTAAACCTAAAAAATAAAGTAACATAGAAAAACCTAAACTAAAATAAATAAACATAAAATATATAAACTAAACTAAATAAAAATAAAAAATAAACCTAAATAAAAATAAAAAAGTAAAATAAACAAAGAAAAATAAATCTTAAGAAACCTAAATCTGTCGGTTTTACTAATCTTTTTTTAAAAAAAAACCTAAATAAAACCCTAAACATTACTTAACCTAAACTAAATCCTAAAAAAAAAAAAGCCTAAAAGACCCTAAACCTTAAACTTACCTGACCATAAACCTGCACCCTAATGAACCCTAAATCCTAAACCCTACCATATGCCCACCTTAACCCTAAAACTTAAATCCTGGGCCCTAACCCTAAAACCCTAAACTCTAAACTTTTAAGTGACCTAAAAAAACCTAAACACCAAATAACCTTAAAACTAAATTATAACCGACCACGGACCTAAACCTACCTCCACTGAAACCCTAAAACCCTAAAACCTAAAGCTGAGCACTAAACCCTAAACTAAACCAAAACCCTAAACCTAAACCCTAAAATCTAAAACCCTAAATAAAACCAATCAAAAGCATAAACCTAAACCATACCTAAACCCTAAACTCTAAAAAAATGATAACCCTAAACTGAAAATAATAACCTAAAATAAATAAAATCTAAACCTAAACCTAAAATATTCACTAAACCCACTATATAAATAAATTAAATTAAAATAAACCTAAACCTAAACTAAAAGTAAAGCATAAAAAAATAACCAACATAAAAAAACCTAAACCTAAAAATAAAATAAAACCTAAACTTAAAAAAAAATCTAAATAAAAACCTAAATCTAAACCTAAACCTAAAAAAAATAAGATAAAAAACCTAAACAAAAATAAATAATAATAAAAAATAAACTTAAATAAAAATAAAAAAATAAAATAAACTAAAATATATAAAAAAAATAAACTAAATAAACTTAAACATACTGGTTTGGTTAATTTTAAAAAAAAAACCCTAAACCATAAACTAACTGTAAAACCCTTAACCTAAACCCTAAACCAAACCCAAACTCTCTACTAAAGTGACACTGAAATCATAAAACCCTAAACCCAAAGTCTAAACCACAACCCTATTCCAAACCCTAGCTAACCCAACCCCAATCCCTAAACCTAACTAAACCTATAAACCTAAACCACAAAGTCTAAATATTGAGCCCTAAACCCTAAATCCTAAACTCTAAACCCTAAAAAACACTAAACCCTAAAAGAACAAACCCTAATCCCTAACCCTAAACCCTAAACCCTAAAAGCATAAACCCTAAAACCTAAACCCTAAACTCTAAACCCTAAAACTAAAATCATAACTCTAAACCCTAAACCCTAAATCCAAAACCCTAAACATAATCTTAAAGTTACCAAATAAATTAAAAAATAACCAAAATCCTAAAACCTAATAAAACTAAACATAAACCTCAACCCTAAAGGCCCCTAGAACATCACAGTCAACCAGGCTGTCCCAGATCTAGCGGTGGAAAGCGGTGGTGGTTATCGCAATGGTGGTGGGGGATCTAGAGGTGCTGGATGATATGAAGGTGGTGGTTAGAGCAGTGGTGTTTATTGAGGCAGGAGGAGCAATGGAGGTTACAACTGTGGTGGTGGTGGAAGGAGAGATCGGGGATATGATGGTGGATCCAGCTACTCAAGAGGCCAGGGTGGTTCTGATGGGAACTGAGGAAACTACAGAACGACCAACCTAATTTGCTATTTATTGAAGTGTGTCATTATAGTAGAGATGATTCTAGTTTTCTAGGATTTTTGATTTGCTCTATCGTGCTGATTTTTGATCTATATTGATGCTTGTGTCTTAGAAAACTTAGTGTGTTACTTGGTTGATGAAATCAAAAAGAAGAAATGTTGAATCTGAATTTGTTCTCTATTAAAAAACCAAAAACCCAAAACTAAAACTTGAACCCTAAACCTAAAATCTAAACCCTAAAACCTAAACTAAAACTTGAACCATAAACCTAAAACCTAAACCCTAAACCCTAAAAGACCTAAACCCTAAACCCTAAACCCTAGACCCTAAACCCTAAACTCTAAACCCTAAAACCCAAAACCCTAAACCTAAACCCTAAACCCTAAAACCTAAAACCTAAATCATAAATCATAAATCATAAACCTAAACTATAAATCCTAAACCATAAACCCCAAACCCTAAACCCTAAACCCTAAATAAACTCTAAAAAAAAATAAAACCTAAACTATAAATAGACTTAAAAATAAAATAAAATCTAAACAAAATAAAATAAAAAAAAAATAAAAACATAAAAAAAATAAACCTAAAAGGAAATTAAAATAAAATAAAAAAAAAATAAAAATAAAATAAATAAAACCTAAACTAAACTAAAAAAAAAAAAAACCTAAATAAAATAAAATAAACCTAAAATAAAATAAAATAAACCAAAATAAAATAAAATAAAACTAAATAAAATCTAAACCTAAAACCAAACCAAAAATAAAACCTAAAATAAATAAAAAAAAATAAATAAACCAAATTATAAAAAAATACTTAAACCTAAATAAAAATAAAATAAACCTAAACCTAAACTAAAATAAACTAAACTAAAATAAGAAAAACCTAAACCTAAACCTAAAATAAACTAAACCTAAACTTAAACATAAACTAAATAAAATAAAATAAACTAAAAATAAACCTAAACCTAAACTAAAAAATGAAACCTAAAAATAAACCAGAAATAAAAACCTAAACCTAAAAAAAAAAAACTTAAACCTAAACTTAAAAATAAAATAAAAAACCTAAACCTAAAAAATAAAATAAAAATAAAACTAAACATAAAAATAACCTAAACCTAAAAAATAAACAAAAATTAAAAAAACCTAAAGTGAAATAAATAAACCTAAAATAAATAAATTAAACTAAATAATAATAAAAATAAACCTAAATAAAATTAAAAAGTAAAATAAACTAAAAGAAATAAAAAAAATAAAGTAAATAAACCCAAACCTACCACTTTACCTAATTTAAGACAATAAATAAATATAAAAAACTAAAAAAATAAAAAAACCCTAACCCTACCCTAAACCCTTAACCATAAAACATAAAACTAGAAAGCCTAAACCCTAAACCCTAAAACTATAAACCCTAAACCCTAAACCCTAAAACATACAGCCTTAAACCGTAAACCCCAAACCTAAACCTAATCCCTAAACCCTAAAGCCTAAAAACCTAAAACCTAAACCTAAACTAAGTAAAAGATAAAAATAAACTAAATGAAAAAACCTAAACCTAAATTACATAAAAAAATTAAAATAAAATAAAAACCTAAACTAAACCTAAACCTAAACCTAAACCAAAACCTAAAAATAAAGTAGAACAAAAAAGAAAACTAAAACAAATTAAATTAAAGCCTAAAGTAAACTAAAAAGTAAAATAAACCTAAAAATAAGAAAAACCTAAATAAAATAAAAACTAAATGTAAAATAAAAATAAAATAAATCTAAAATAAAATTTAAATAAAAACTTAAACCTAAAAAATTAAAAATAAATAAATCTCAAAATAAATAATAAATAAAACCTGAACCATAAAGTAAAAAAAAACCTAAACCTAAATTAAATAAAATAAAATAAACCTAAACCTCAACTAAAATAAACTAAACTAAAATAAAACCTAAACCAAAACCTAGACCCTAAACTAAGTAAAATAAAATAAACTAAAAATAAACCTAAACCTAAATAAGGAAATAAATACTAAAAATAAACCTAAAATAAAAACATAAAACCTAAAACTAAATAAATAAAATAAAACTATAAACTTAAACCTAAAAATTAAAAATAAAACCTAAACCTAAAAATTAAAATAAAAATAAAACTATACTATAAAATAAATAAAAACCTAAACCTAAACATAAAAAATAAATTAAAATAATAAACCTAAACTAAAATAAATAAACCTAAAATAAATAAACCTAAACTAAATATAAATAAAAATTAAACATAAATAAAAATAAAAAATAAAATAAAATAAACTAAATGAAAAATAAACTAAATAAAGTAAAGCTAAACCAATGGGTTTACTTAATTAAAAAACCCTAAACACTAACCACCCTAAACCCTACCCTAAACCTCATAAACCCTAAACCCTAAATCCTAAGCCCTAAATAAATAAAAAATCAAAAATGAAAAACTCTAACCCTAAACCATAAACCCTAAACTTACAACCTTAAACCCTAAACTTAAATCTAAACCTAAAGCCTAAACCTAAACTAAACTAAACTAAATAAACCTAAACCTAAACTTAAACCTAAATCAAACTAAATTTAAACCTAAACTTAAACCTAAACCTAAACTAAATAAACTAAAAAAACTAAATAAATAAACTAAAATAAATAAAACTAAATAAACCTAAGTAAACCTAAACTTAAAATAAAATAAACTAAACTAAATAAACAAAACCTAAAAAAATAAAACTAAACTAAAATAAACTAAACTAAATTGAACTAAAATAAACTAAAATAAACTTAAACTAAGCTAAACCTAAACTAAATAAATCTAAACCTAAATAAATAAAATAAAATAAAATAAATGAACATAAATTAAATAAACCTAAACCAACACCTTAACCTAAACCTAAAATAATATAAATAAATAAACTAAATTAAATAAATAAACCTAAACTAAATAAACTAAATAAAATATAAAATAAAAATAAACCTAAACCTAATCCTAAATTAAACCAAATAAATAAACCTAAACTAAAATAAAAAAAATTAACCTAAACATAATATGAAACCTAAACCTACATAAAAACCTTAACCTAAACCTAAACATAAAACCTAAATAAAAATAAACCTAAATCTAAATAAACCTAAAAAACCTAAACTAAAACTAAATAAAATAAAGTAAATAAACCAAAAACTAAATAATATAAACCTAAACCTAAATAAAACATAAACCTTAACCTAAACAAATAAAACTAAACTAAAATAAAACCTAAACCTAAACTTAAACCTAAACCTAAACCTAAACTAAACAAACTTAAACCTAAACTAAATACAACCTAAATAAAACTAAAATAAATAAACCTAAACCTAAACCTAAACTTAAACTAAATAAAAAAAATAAACTAAAACTCTAAATAAAATAAACCTAAACCTAAATAAACTAAGCTAAACTAAACTAAATAAATAAAATAAAACTAAACTAAATAAATAAACTGAATAATATTGAAAACCTAAATTAAAATAAATAAACTAAACTAAATAAACTAAACCTAAAACTAAACCTAAGCCTAAAAATAAACTAAACTAAACTAAATTACACTAAATAAAACTTAAACCTAATCTAAATAAATAAACTAAATAAAATAAACTAAATAAACTAAACTAAATAAATAATCCTAAACCTAAATAAAAATAAAAATAAAACTTAAACCTAAACCTAAACCTAAACATAACCCTAAACTAAATTAAAACCTAAACCTAAACATAAACCTAAACTAGCTAAACCTAAACCTAAACCTAAACCTAAACGTAAACTAAAGTAAATAAACTAAACTAATATAACCTAAATAAACCTAAAACTAAACCTAAACCTAAACTAAACTAAACTAAATAAAAATACAATAAACTAAATTGAAAATCAACTAAATAAACTAAACTAAACTAAAAATAAACTAAAATAGAACTAAACTATATAAAATATACCTAAACTAAATAAATAAAATAAAATAAAATAAACTAAATAAACCTACACCTAAACTAAGTAAATAAAATAAATAAACTAAATAAAATGAACTAAAATAAACCTAAACTAAATCAACTAAACTAAATAAACCTAAGACCAAAACCTAAACCTAAACTAAACTAAACTAAACTAAAATAAATAAAATAAATAAAATAAACCTAAACCTAAACTAAATAAAATAAACCTAAATTAAACTAAATTAAACTAAACAAAACCTAAAATAAACCTAAACCTAAACCTGAAACATAAACTAATATAAACCTAAACCTAAACCTAATTAAACTAAACCCTAAATCGAAACCTAAACTTAAACTTAAACCTAAACCTAAACCTAAATAAATAAACTAAACTAAACTAAACTAAAATAAATCTAAACCAAAACCTAAAATAAATAAATCTAAACCTAAACCTAAAATAAGCATAAACCTAAACCTAAACAAAATAAACCTAAACCAAAAATAAACCTAAACCTAAAAAGCAAACATATACTTAAACCTAAACTAGGCTAAATAAACCTAAACCTAAATAAAATAAATCTAAATAAACCTAAACCTAAATAAACTAAATAAACTAAACTAAATAAAAATAAACTTAAACCTAAACAAACCTAAAATAAAATAAACCTAAACCTAAACCTAAACCTAAATAAATAAACTAAACTAAATAAAGCTAAACCTAAACCTAAACTAAACTAAACTAAACTAAACTAAACTAAACTAAACTAAACCTAAAACCTAAACTAAATAAACTATAAATAACTAAATAAATAAAACTAAATAAACCTAAATAAACCTAAACCTAAATTAAAATAAAATATACTAAACTAAATAAACTAAACCTAAAAAAATAAAACAAAACTAAATAATAGAACTAAACTAAATTAAACTAAAATAAACTAAAATAAAAATAAACCTAAGCCTAAAACCTAAAATAAATAAACTTAAACCTAAATAAATAAAATAAAGTAAAATAAAATAAACTAAGCATAAATTTAATAAACCTAAACCAACACCTTAACCTAAACTAAAAATAAATAAACTAAACTAAATAAATTAACCTAAACTAAATAAACTAAATAAAAAATAAAATAAAATAAACTTAAACCTAATCCTAAATTAAACTAAATAAATACACTAAATTAAATAAAAATTTTAACCTAAATAAAACCTAAACCTAAAACCTAAATAAAATAAACCTAAACTAAAATAAACGTGAAACTAAAACTAAATATAAAAAAATAAACCTAAACCTAAATAAAATAAACCTAAACCAAAATAAAAAAAATAAACCTAAACAAATAAAACTAAACTAAAATAAAACCTAAACCTAAACTAAACAAACTTAAACCTAAACTAAAAATAATCCTAAACTAAATAAATCCTAAATAAACCTAAACTAAATAAACCTAAACCTAAACCTAAACTTAAACTTAAACTAAATAAAAAAATAAACTAAATAACTAAATAAAATAAACCTAAACCTAAATAAACTAAGCTAAACTAAACTAAATAAATAAAATTAAACTAAACTAAATAAATAAACTGAATAAAACCTAAAACTTAAATTAAAATAAATAAAATAAATAAATAAACTAAACTAATTAAACTAAACCTAAAACTAATCCTAAACTTAAAAATAAATTAAACAAAACTAAATTAAACTAAATAGAACCTAAACCTAAACTAAATAAATAAACTAAACAAATTAAACTAAATAAACTAAATTAAAGAAATAATCCTAAACCAAATAAATAAACCTAAACCTAAACCTAAACCTAAACCTAAACATAAACCTAAACCCAAACCTAAACCTAAACTAGATAAACCTAATCCTAAACTTAAAACTAAACCTAAACTAAAGTAAATAAACTAAACTAATATAACCTCAATAAGCCTAAACCTAAACCTAAACTAAACTAAAATAAACTAAACTAAACTAAACCTAAACTAAACTAAACCTAAACCTAAACCTAAACTAAATAAACTATAAATAACTAAATAAACCTAAAAAAACCTAAACCTAAATTAAAATAAAATATACTAAACTAAATAAACTAAACCTAAAAATAAAAACAAAACTAAATAATAGAACTAAACTAAATTAAACTAAAATAAACTAAAATAAAAATAAACCTAAGCCTAAAACCTAAAATAAATAAACTTAAACCTAAATAAATAAAAAAAAGTAAAATAAAATAAACTAAGCATAAATTAAATAAACTTAAACCAACACCTTAACCTAAACTAAAAATAAATAAACTAAACTAAATAAATTAACCTAAACTAAATAAACTAAATAAAAAATAAAATAAAATAAACTTAAACCTAATCCTAAATTAAACTAAATAAATACACTAAATTAAATAAAAATTTTAACCTAAACCTAAATAAAAACCTAAACCTAAAACCTAAATAAAAATAAACCTAAACTAAAATAAACGTAAACTAAAACTAAATAAAATAAAGTAAATAAACCTAAACCTAAATAAAATAAACCTAAACCAAAATAAAAAATAAACCTAAACCTAAACAAATAAAACTAAACTAAAATAAAACCTAAACATAAACTAAACAAACTTAAACCTAAACTAAAAATAATCCTAAACTAAATAAAACTAAACTAAATAAATCCTAAATAAACCTAAACTAAATAAACCTAAACCTAAACTTAAACTAAATAAAAAAATAAACTAAATAACTAAATAAAATATACCTAAACCTAAATAAACTAAGCTAAACTAAACTAAATAAATAAAATTAAACTAAACTAAATAAATAAACTGAATAAAACCTAAAACCTAAATTAAAATAAATAAAATAAATAAATAAACTAAACTAAATAAACTAAACCTAAAACTAATCCTAAACTTAAAAATAAATTAAACAAAACTAAATTAAACTAAATAGAACCTAAACCTAAACTAAATAAATAAACTAAACAAATTAAACTAAATAAACTAAATTAAAGAAATAATCCTAAACCAAATAAATAACCTTAAA
Source organism: Cymbidium sinense (assembly GCA_021442155.1). NCBI lineage: Eukaryota > Viridiplantae > Streptophyta > Magnoliopsida > Asparagales > Orchidaceae > Cymbidium > Cymbidium sinense. The sequence goes on along the minus strand of CM038222.1, from coordinate 38,438,056 downwards.
CCTAAACCTAAACCTAAACCTAAACATAAACCTAAACCCAAACCTAAACCTAAACTAGATAAACCTAATCCTAAACTTAAAACTAAACCTAAACTAAAGTAAATAAACTAAACTAATATAACCTCAATAAACCTAAACCTAAACCTAAACCTAAACTAAACTAAGCTAAATAAAAATACAATAAACTAAACAAAAAATCAACTAAATAAGCTAAATTAAATAAATAAACCTAAACCAAAACTAAATTAAAAATAAACTAAAATAGAACTAAACTGAATAAAATATACCTAAACTTAAACCTAAACCTAAACCTAAACTAAATAAATAAAATAAAATAAATTAAATTAAATAAACCTAAACCTAAAAGAAGAAAATAAAATAAATAAACTAAATAAAAAAACTAAAATAAATCTAAACTAAATAAACATAAACTAAACTAAATAAACCTATGACCTAAACCTAAACCTAAACCTAAACTAAACTAAACTAAACTAAAATAAATAAAATAAACCTAAACCTAAACTAAATAAAATAAACCTAAATAAAACTAAGTTCAACTAAATAAAACCTAAAATAAACCTAAACCTAAAATAGAAACTAATATAAACCTAAACCTAAACTTAAACCTAATTAAACTAAACCCTAAATCAAACCTAAACCTAAACTAAACCTAAACCTAAATAAATAAACTAAACTAAACTAAACTAAAAGAAACCTAAACCAAAACCTAAAATATATAAATCTAAACCTAAACCTAAAATAAACATAAACCTAAACCTAAACTAAATAAACCTAAACCTAAAATAAACCAAAACCTAAAAAATAAACATAAACTAATGTAAATCTAAACCTGAAAACTTAAACCTAAACCTAAACCTAAAATAAATAAATAAACTAAAAGTAAAATGAACCTAAACCTAAAATCAAACTAAATAAACTAAACTAAAAATAAACCTGCATAAATAAACCTAAACCTTTACCTAAACCTAAAGTAAAATAAGTAAAGTTAAAAATATAGTAAACTAAAAAATAAATAAAGCTAAATCTAAACCTAAATAAACTAAATAAATAAAAACCTAAACGTAAACTAAACTAAATAAACTAAAACCAATATAAAATAAACTAAATAAAATAAACCTAAAAACTAAACATAAACCTAAACTTGAACTAAATAAACTAATACTTGAATAAAATAAAATAAAAACCAATACCTACACCTAAACCTAAAACCTAAAATAAAAACATAAAACTGAAAGAAAAAAATAAAATAAAAACTTAAACATAAACCTAAAAATAAAAAATAAAACCTAAACCTAAAAAATAAAATAAAAAAAAAACTCAACTAAAAATAAACCAAAACCTAAACAAAAAATAAAACCTAAAAATAAACTTAAAAAATAAAATATAAATAAAACTCAACTAAAAAATAAATTTAAACATAAACCTAAACCTAAAAAACTAACTAAAATTATAAACCTAAACTAAAATAAATAAACTAAACTAAATATAAAATAAACCTAAATAAAAATAAAAAATAAAATAAACTAAAATAAATAAAAAATAAACTAAATAGACCTAAACCTACCAGTTTACTTAATTAAAAAAAAGCCCTAAACCCTAAATCCTAAACCCAAAACCCTAAACCCTAAATAGAAACTAACCCTAAACCCTAAAAAACCCCAAACCCTAAACCCCAAACCTAAACCCTAAACCCTAAACTTTAAACCCTAATAAGAAACTAATAAAGCACTAAACTAAACTAACTAAAATGAAAACTAAGAAATATTAAACTAAAACTAATAATAAACAAAAACTAATTATAAACTAAAACAAAAAATAATAAAACTAACTAAGCTAAACTAACTAAATAATAACTAAAAAACTAATAAACTAATAATAATAAAAGCTAACTAAACCAATAAATAAACCAATAACTAAATTAAACGTTAAAAAAAAATCCCACTAATAAACTATCTAAAAATAAACTAAACTAATAAAACTAATAAAAATTGAACTAAACCTAAACTAATAACTAAAACTAAACTAATAAACTAACTAAATTAAACCTTAATAAATAACTAACTAATAATAATAACTAACCAATAAACCTAAACCCTAAACATAACTAACCTACTAAATAAATAACTAATAATAAAACTAAACCAAATAACTAAACTACTAAACTAAAACTAATAAATAATAAACTAAAACTAATAAACTATCTAAATAATTAAAAAATAACTAATAATAATAACTAACTAATAACTAAAACTAATAACTAAACTAAAATAATAAACTAATGAACTAAGTAAACCTAATAATAAACCAACTAAATAATAAAAACTAAAACTAATAATAAAACTAAAAAAACTAATAAACTAAAACTAAATAACTAATAGCAACTAACATAAAACTAATAAACTAATAATAAATTAAACTAAATAAAATTAATAACTAAATTGATAATAATATTATTAAACTAAATTAATAATAAACTAAATAATAAATAAAACCTAAATAAATATACTAAATCTAATAATAATTAACAAACCTAAGAAATTAACTCATAATAATAAACTAATAACCTAATAAATAAAAATAATAATAATAAATAAACTAAAGTAAAACTAATAATACCTAAAAAACACTAAATAATAATAAAACCTAATAACATAAAAACTAAGACCTAAACTAAATAAATAAACCTAAACCTAAACCTAAAACCTAAAAAAATAAACTAAATAAACTAAATAAATAAAATAAGCCTAAACCTAAACTAAACTAAATAATAAACTAAACTAAATAAACTAAACTAAAAAATAAACCTAAAAAATAAACATAAACCTAAAAAAGCCCTAAGCTAAACTAAACATAAACCCTAAACCTACACTAAATAAAATAAACATAAACCTAAACCTAAATAAAACCTAAACCTAAACCCAAACCTAAACATAAACCTAAACCTAAACCTAAACCTAAACATAAACCTAAACCTAAGCCTAAACCTAAACCTAAACCTAAACTAAATAAATAAACAAAACTAAATAAAAATAAACCTAAACCTAAACTAAACCTAAATAAGTATACCTAAAATAAAAATAAACTAAACTAATAAACTAAACTAAATAATAAAACCTAAACTGAACATAAACCTAAACCTAAACCTAAAAAATAAAAATAAATCTAAACCCTAAATAAATGAAAAATAAACTAAATAAATAAATAAACTAAATAAACCTAAACCTAAACTAAACTAAATAAATAAAAATAAAAGCAAAAATAAATTAAATAAACCTAAACTAAATAAAATAAACTAAACTAAAAACCTAAACTAAAATAAACTAAATAAAACCTAAACCTAAATAAACTTAAACCTAAATAAATTAAATAAACTAAACTAAATAAATAAACCTAAACTAAATAAAATAAACTCAATTAAAATAAACCTAAAGATAAACCTAAACTTAAACTAAATAAACCCAAACCCTAAATCTAAACCTAAAAATAAATTAGGCGTAAACCTAAATAAAACTAAATAAAACTAAATAAACCCTAAACTAAATAAACCTAAATAAATAAAATAAAATAAACTTAGCTAAATAAATAATAATAAAATAAAATAAAAACCTAAAAATAAATATAAAAAAATAAAATAAATTGAACAATAATCTAAATCAAAATAAATTAAATAAAAATAAATAAAAAATAAACTTAATTAAATAAACTAAATAATAAATAGATAACCTAAGCCTAAACCCAAACCTAAATAAACTAAACAAATAAAACCTAAACATAAACTAAACTAAATATAAATAAAATAAACTAAATAAAATGAACCTAAAAATAAACTTAAAACTTAAACCTAAACCTAAACCTAAACCTAAACCTAAACCTGAATAAACCTAAGCCTAAACTAAATAAAGTAAAACCTAAACTAAATAAATAAACCTAAACCTAAAACCTAAACCTAAACATAAACCTAAACTTGAAAACTAAAATAAAACTTAAAAAATAAGTTAAATAAAATAAATTAATAAAATAAACCTAAACCTAAACTAAATTAAATAATAAACTAAACTAAATAAACTAAACTAAAAATAAACATAAACCTAAACCTAAACCCTAAACTAAACTAAACCTAAACCCTAAACCTAAACTAGATAAACTAAACCAAAACAAATTTAACCTAAACTAAATAAAATAAACTTAAACTTAAACCTAAATAAAACCTAAACCTTAACCTAAACCCTAAACTAAATAAATAAATAATTAAACTAAACTAAGTAAAAATAAACCTAAACCTAAACTAAACTTAATTAGATATACCTAAAAAATAAACTAAATAAACTAAACTAACAAACTAAACTAAATAATAAAATCAAAATAAAAAATAAAGTAATTAAATAAATAAACTAAATAAACCTATACGTAAATAAACCTAAACTAAACTAAATAAATATAAATAAAAATAAAAATAAATTAAATAGACCTAAACTAAATTAAACTAAAATAAACTAAACTAAAAACCTAAACCTAATTAAAACTAAATAAAACCTAAACCTTAAATAAAATAAGCCCTAAACTAAATAAATAGACTAAATAAATAAATTAAATAAACTTACATAAATAAAATGAAATAAACTAAACCTAAACCTAAACCTAAACTAAAAATAAAAATAAAAATAAATAAAATAATAAACTAAAAATAAATAAATAAAATAAAAATAAAAAATAAAATAAACTAAATAAAAAATAAACTTAAATAAAAACTATATAAAAATAAACTAAATAAATAAATAAAATTAAACCTAAACTAAACCTAAACTAAATAAACCTAAACCTAAACCTAAACTTAAACCCTAAACTCAAAATAAAATAAAACTAAATAAACTAAACTAAATAAAACCTAAAGCTAAACCTAAATAAATAAATAAACTAAATAAATAAACCTTAACCTAAACCTAAATAAATAAACCTAATCCTAAACCAAAACCTAAACTAAACTAAATAATCTAAAACTTAAATAGATAAATAAAATTAAATCTAAACCTAAACCTAAACTAAATAAAACTAAAAACTAAGTAAACCTAAAATTAAAAAAAAACTAAACTAAACTAAAATAAATAAACCTAACTTAAACTAAAAATAAACTTAAATAAGTAAACTAAATAAACTAAACCAATAAAATAAAAATAAAAACTAAAGTAAAAATAAATAAACCTAAACTTAAAATAAAAAACCTAAACTAAATTATCCTAAATAATCCTAAACCTAAACATAAACTAAAATAAACTAAAAACCTAAACCTAACCATAAATAAATTAAACTACAAATAAAAATAATCCTAAACGTAAATAAAAAAATAAACCTAAACTAAACCTAAACCTAAAATAAAAACTAAATAAAACCTAAACCTAAACCAAAACTAAAATAAAAGCTAAACTAAATAAACCTAAATAATAATAAAACAAAAATAAATAAACTAATTCAAACCTTAACCTAAATAACTCATAAACCTAAACCTAAAAAAAACCTATACCCTAAACCTAAACTAAACTAAATAAACCTAAAAATAAACCTAAACCTAAGCTAAATATACTAAAAACTAAATAAAATCAACTAAACTAAACTAAAAAACATAAAATAAATGAACTAAATAAAAAATAAATAAAACCTAAACCTAAACTAAACTAAAAGAAAACCTAAACTAAACTAAAATAAAAAAATAAACTAAAATAAAAAATAAAACATAAACATAAACCTAAACTTAAACTAAAAAAATAAATTAAATAAAGAAATAATAAAATAAACCTAAATAAACCTATACCTAAACTAAACTAAAAATAAAAACCTAAAAAATAAATAAAACCTAAACTAAAATAAAATTAAAAAATAAAGTAAACTAAAAATAAATAAACCTAAACCTAAACCTAAACCTAAATTAAATAAAGAAAACAAAAAAATAAACTTAAACCTAAACCTAAACCTAATTTTAAAAAAAAAAAAACTCTAAACCCCAAACCATTAAACCCTAAACCCTAAACCATAAACCTTAGCCCTCAACCCTAAACAGTAAACCGTAAAACCTAAGACCCTAAACTCGAAAGCCTAAACCCTAAACCCTAAATGCTAAACCCTAAAAACCTAAAAATCTAAACTAAATAAAACCTAAAAATAAAATAAATAAATAAAGCATAAATAAAAAAACTAAAATAAAAACCTAAACTGAAATATAAGCCTAAACTGAAACCTAACCTAAAAATAAAATAAAAAAGGAAAAGTAAACTGAAATAAAATAACTAAATACCTAAACTAAACTAAAAAAATAAAATAAACCTAAAAATGAAAAACCTAAATAAAATAAAACCTAAAATAAAATAAAATAAAAATAAAATAAACCTATAATAAATTAAAATAAAAAGTAAATGGAAACCTAAACCTAAACAATAAACCTAAAAATAAATAAAAAATAAAACCACCCTAAACTTAAAAAAAAAGCCCTAAACCTAAAATAAACAAAATAAAATAAACCTAAACTAAAATAAACTAAACTAAAATAAATAAAACCTAAACCTAAACTTAAAATAAACTAAACCTAAACCATAAACTAAATAAAATAAAATAAACCAAAAATAAACCTAAACCTAAACTGAAAATTAAACTTAGAAATAAACCTAAAATAAAAACCTAAAACTTAAACCTAAAAAAATTTAAATAAAAACATAAACATAAACTTAAAAATAAAAAATAAAACCTAAACCTGAAAAATAAAACAAAAATAAAATTAAACTAAAAAATAAACATAAACCTCAACCTAAACCTAAAAAAATAAACTAAAATAAATAAACCTAAACTAAAATAAGTAAACCTAAAATAAATAATCTAAATTAAATTAAAATATAAAAATATACCTAAATAAAAATAATAAAATAAAATAAACTAAAATAAATATAAACATAAACTAAATAAGCCTAAACCTACCGGTTTACTTAAATTCAAAAAAAAATCTAAACCCTAAACCCTAAAGACTAAACCCTAAACCAAAATCCCTAAACCCTAGATCCTAAACCCTAAACCCTAAATCCTAAATCCTAAACCCTAAACCCTAAAACCTAATCCTACAACCTTACCTCTAAACCTAACCCTAACCCTAAATTAACCTCTAACCCTAAACCCTAAACTTAAACTAACTAATCTTTATACCTAAAAAGCATAGCTTAAATCCTAAACTCTAAACCTAAACCTAGCCACAAACCCCAAGCTAACCCTAAACCTAAAACCCTAAACCCTAAAACCTCACAACCCTAAACCTAAACACTGGCCCCTAGACCCTAACCTTACACCTAAACCCTAAATCCTAAACCCTAAACCCTAAACCTTAAAATCTTAAACCCTAAACTATTGCTATTTTCTGGATTTTAATGTTGAGACTCATTTCAATTCACTTGTTGATTTTTTTATGGCGGGTTCCAATGTTGTATTAGGCTGTTTGTTGGGGTTCTTTTCGATTGCAGGAATTTATCTCCTATTTTTTCTCATCACCCCTCATTTGGTTGGTTATGGGTCTTATGAGCAATTACGAAAGAATGGTATTATGGCCGTTAGTCCCTTCCTATCTTGGATGTTGTTGCCTTTTCTTTGTCTTGTTCTCTGGATTGATTGTTGATGGATTATCAATGGAGGCCACGAATCTTTGCTATTGGGCTGCTCTAACTATTTTTTCTAGGTGCTTATTTTGGTTGGTTGCAGTTCATTCCCTGTGTTGAGCTATGCTATCTTCCTTTACTGTTGCTTTCTCCAGGACATTAATAAAGGGATTATTTCCTGGGTTATTTTCTGCACTGAAAGAGTCCTTATCCTTCAGCTCTTAGAAATTACCTATATATTTTAGATATAATTTTGCTTAGGTTTACAGGTAATAAAGCTCACAAGAATATCAACAACCGGGTGATACCTTCTCACAGGTTTGTTGGCTATGATGGCTGTGATGATCTCACTCCCTATTGGTTCGATAGTAGCTCATGTGATGTAACCCTTTTCCTGAAGTTTGGATGCTCATACTTGCATCGCTAACAGATGTGATTGAGCCTGTCTATCTCATAATTCTTTTTACTCATATTATGTTATTTTCCTCTAACTTTTGTCTATTACCTTAATCTAATCTCCCTCTTATTATAACTTTGCGTGTGATTCTCTCTCCTTCTTCTGGTGCTCCATTATCACGCATTCCCACATCCTCCGTGAGCATTGGCTTTAATCTTACTTTAGCTTATTATGTTAATCATCTTATATCTTTTGATTATTTTATGCTTTCTTTTACTCTTGGATGTACTTAGATTTACTCCTTTAGTTAGCTCTTTGAGCAGTAGTTCTGGAGTTTACCCCCTTTCAAGGACCTTGTAACCCTCTTTTTATGGCAATAAAATACCCCTACATGGGGCTTCCCCTAAAAAAAAAATAAAAAAAATAAAAATAAAAAAAATTAAAAAAAAAATAAAATAAAATAAATAAAAAAAATAAAAAATAAAAAAATTTAAATAAAAAAAAAATTAACCCTAAACCCTAAATCCTAAAAAGCCTTAACCCTAATCCTAAACCCTAAATCCTACA